>JAMWYP010000049.1:3183720-3558720 GCA_025563575.1 Acacia pycnantha | reverse complement strand
ATTATTTTAAACACATAATTAAACCTTCCTCCCTCCAAAGTTCAAAGCATATTATCAATATTAATTAGCTTGGCAATGCGCTGCACTGCATAAAACATGCCTCACCAACCTTAGCTACAGGATGAGAGGAATGGGATACATGTGTGGATTTTTTTTATTTTTTTTTAAATCTCAATTTAGAAAAATAGGAACCTAAACCAAAAATTTATCAATATACGATATAAAATCTATACGAAATTTTAATATTGTAGCTCATCTTTAACGTCTATGCAATACATGAAAAAATGTGTCTGTTTTTTTTTTTATCAAAATAAAAGAATAATTAAAAAGAGAATATAACTACACGACTTTAAGAAATTGGACTTTACATAAAAATAAAAATGATAAAGACGTTACTAATTAAAAGAATAAAAATAAGCGAAGAAGTAGCAGAAAAAAAATGTTATACGGGAATGGGCTGCTAGTTGATCATGTGCGCTGTGAATGGAGTGATGGCCAAACATTTGAAATCCCTAGTCAAAGCTCCACTAATTAATATTAATGGAGTAACCAATGTGAGTTGGCATAGATGGTAAGGGATCCAGGACTAGGTCCTTGGGTCGTGGGTTCGATCCCCTCTGCCGTCGCTGGGACTCCTTTGGTAGGCGATCTCGTAAGTCCCCAGTAAGTGCTCATAGAGCCCGGGGCCGTGCCCTGGCCTTGGTGGGGGACTGATGTCAAACCCCTCCAAAACTTTTATGTATCAAAAAAAAATTAAAATTAATGGAGTATTGTTTTTCTATTTCATGAATATTTATTACTCCCTCCGGTCCTAATTATAAGAGTTAGTTGACTTTTTTGGAGAGATCGAGGAAGCTAATTAAATTAGCTTAGAGTATTTTTATTTTTATTTTTTTCTTCAAACTAAATAGTTTGACCAATAAACTAATATATAATCTAAGAAAACACAACATATAAAATGATTAAGTAACTTATTTAGCTTCATTAATCTCTCCAAAAAAAGTCAACTAGCTCTTATAATTAGGACCGGAGGTAGTATCATTTATCACCTTAAAAAACTTATCACATCATCCTGATGCCACTAGGAGTATTATCTTTTTTCTTCTTTCCTTCCGATGGTATTTTATGTATTGTTGTCGAACTCGCGAATTGACTTTCCGGTTTTACTGTTTTATATTTCTAACTCACAAAAATGAGTCGAATCACATATAAACTCGTGCCAGTTGTAAACCTGTGTTAACTTACTATTAAACTCGTGTTAACTTTTTTAATTTGATAATGTTAGGCTGCTTTATATATAAATTTTATAGAAATTTCTTTGTTAAATATAATGAATGTTAATGGATTCAATTTCAATTATTTGGATTTCAAACATATTTAAATCAAATTGTTGTCATTTTCTATTTTAATTATTTTATTATATACCAGTAATACCTATTTAATAATAAATGTAAACTCTTATAAGTTTGTTATTCGAATTTACGTCATTCTCACGAGTTTGCTTAAATTCGGGAGTTTAACAACCTTAATTTTATGTTCATGTGGCCTGATATAAGTAAGTGGGGGTAGCCATAAAGATAGATATAAATCATGTATATTGTTGTATTATTAGGGCAAGAGAAACAAATTAATGTGGGTAGAGTGAATTCCTCATCCACAAACAAATTAATTTTTAAAACCCCTATTATTACTAGGGCTATAATGCTTGTTAATATCACCACACCACACTTTCATGTTCAACTTATTTTGTTTTTTATTGCACGTAAAATAAGACTTGATGTATTGGTTTGAAACTTAAATATTGACTCACCAAAGTCAATTTTTTAGGCTTGATTTTGTGATACACTACTTTTTAATCCACGTAATTTTTTCCCCCACAAATGCTATGGGGGCAAAAATGTACTTTGTTTAATTATCTAAATTCAAAGGTGAAATTGATTATTGAAGAATCAAGTTTACCTTTTTAAATATCATCGATGTGCTCTGATAGATCAATTCAAATCAGTCTCTAACATTGGACCATCCTTTGTTTTATACTGCCTCCGTCCTAATTATAGGAGCTATTTATTCGATTTTAGAGAGATTAATGATAGTAGTTAAATTAGTTAATTGTATTTATTTTCCTAAAATACCCATATTTAAAACTTAAAATGACATCAACAAGATATATTACCCATATTTTCCTAAAATATGTATACACATGACTATATAAAAAGTAACTAATATACATATATACTAAATAATATGTCATGGATGTCTAACATAAGGAAAATTAGAAACACTTATAATTAGGGCAACTTGTGTCATTTTAAATTTATATAATGACATTTTAGGAACAATGAGTAAAATTAACTAATTTAACTCCCCTCCTTAATTATCCCAAAATCGGTTAAATTGCTCCTATAATTAGGACCGGAGGGAGTATAATGTAACAAAATTCTCAACCATTCATATTTTGCTTGTTGGACCTGCACGTGTCAGCTCTCAACTGTACCACGTCTTAAAATTTCCTAACTATGTGCAAGGTTTATTTTTTTTAGCCATGGAAAAAAGATAATGAAATTAATATTTTATTAGGTTATTTTAGGGGGAAAAAATTATTCACTTTGGACAGATAGTTATAAGAAAATATTTTTAAACAAATATTAAAATTATTTTATTTTATTTTAAAAAAGAAAGTAGAATCTCTCATTTAATAGAATATAAATGTGTTGTTAAATTAATTATTGTGGAAGAAGTATTAGTAGGGATGATATGGAAAAAAATATGATAAAAATTGCTTAAAATTATTTTATTAAATAAAAGTAGAATTGAGGTGTATATCACATTAATGAGTTGCAAGCATTACTTGCTTTATAGAATATAAAGGTGCATTATTAAACTATTATTATGTTTAATTATTATTAAGAAAATATCAATAGGGGTATTTTAGGAAGAAATTGACAAAAATTAAATTTTGGTCTTATAATTAGGACCAAGACCAACTCCTAAATTTGCTCTTATAATTAGAACCAGAGGGAGTAGCAATTTACTAAAATAATAAAACGGATCTTACGTTAAAGTGAACAAAATCAAGTCATGCTAGATTGATTTTAAGTGTAGCATTTTAATATATAATTGATTTTGGTAAAACTTTTTATTGTTTATAGCAATTTTTCAAAGGAAAACAACACAAAAAAGTACTAATACCACTTTTCAACAAATCACTTATTTGCAGCATTCCTTGAAGACGAAAAATTCCAATTCATTTTAAATAAGCTGACAAAGATATGAACGAGTCATTTAGTGATAATATAATTGATTTTTTTTTTTATTTTTTTTTTTGTGGTTTATACATGGAGCATGATGGCACAAATGGCTAAAAATCTGGGCGGCAATCATGTTCCTAGTACTTACATTTATATTGGGTTGTTGGGGCCATTATTTGTTAATTCATTCTTACAACTCAGTGAACTGTCCTTTTTCAAGCAATTGTTATCTTCTTATTATCAGTGTTAATCGAACCAGGCCGATCGGTTCTGATTGGAAACAGATAAACCGATCGATAAAACGGTTCGGGAACTAACCTGGTTTATATGTGTGTGTATTAAAAAAATTATTATTTTTTAATAATTTTATATTAATAACCTTAAAATCTTTAGTTTATCACTGGTTTGGTCTGGGTTAACTCCGGTTTGACTTACTGATCCATGACCCAATATCCCAACCAGTTCAATGATCAATCCGATTTTAATAACCTTGCTTATTATTGATGGTCCAAAAGGCATTAATTGGGTATTATATATCTAAATGCAAAAAAAAAAAAAAACCACTATTATATACTACCCCCCTAATCCTTATTATAAGACATCAATTAACAATTGTAGTTGGTTCTTTTTTTAAGGTACTTACTTATTTCCAAAGCACATTAATTATATTTTTTCATGTATGCCGATAATTAATAAGGGTAGTGTGTGAGAGTAATAATTAATATAATATTAGAGTTTAGTGCAATTAGTAGAGGTAATATTAAAAGTTACTGAAATTTTTTGACAAATTTATTGACTTTAACTATTTTTATTAATTTTAAGAGAATTATTAATTGGTTCCTTATGATAAAGATGAGATGACTAGTAATTTATAACCTAACTTTATACTGCAACGAGGATTGATGGGTTGCAAATTTAAAATATATTTGATTTGATTTTTCTTCTTAATTTGAGTAATGTATGGCAAAACAAATTGAACACCCAAAAGTCAGGTATAATAGAGGCATGATTTGCAAGTGATTAATGTTTTCAATTACGATATGCAGCTTTCATCTGTTCAGCACGTTAAATCATGTCTCTGGAAGAAAAAAAAAAGTACTCCTGCTGTATAAAAAAATGCCGTAATGCTCGCAGTAACAATTTCATATTATTTTCTCTTTTGGTTTTGTGTTTAATAATAGGGTTAATGTGAAAAAATAAACATGTGTTTTTGTCAGAAGAGCGTTCAGTAACAAATATTATTTTTAGGTGTAAAAGTGACTATGTGGTTACAAAATAGGAGCAAAAGTCACATTGACCATTAAGGGGGTGGATGTTGACCGTTAAGTTTGAGTGTTTGACTTAAATATATGACGTGGACGCTGACTGGGTGTGTGTTGCAGACAAGTGGCAGCTGATTAATGGATGACTTGGAAAATAATTAATTATTTTATCTAAATGGATTAATTACTAAAATCTAACCTAACACACATGGCAAATCAGGGAATCCAAATTGAAAAAACCCTAAATCGATTAAAACCCAAAAACTAAATAAATAAAAAATCAAAATCAAAATCCCTAACAATTAATCTTCATCTTCGACACCACCACCCTCCAACCCAGAACCTTCGACATCTTCATCTTCATCTCGTATGTCTGAATCTTCATCTTCATCTTCATCAATTAACAGATCCCTCTCATCCTTACCTTCGACACCACCACCCTCCAAAAACCCCCTCCTGAACCCCCAAAACCCACTTCAAATCCTGGCCTGAAGCACCATCGAGGGATCGCTATGTCGTCATTGGCGAGTCCGGATTGTCCTACCTTATTCCCGGAGCTCCGTTCGAAGGTAAAGCTGCTGGCGATTCGGGAGCCTGCGTTCTTGCCGAGGCCTTGGACTGGTAAAGCGCCATTGAAGAGCTCGTAGAAGAAAATCCCACTCTTCGATTCTTTCAATCCTTCCCCCGTCAAAACTAAACGTTGATTTTACTGCTTTGGTTGTTCAACAGTGATATTTAGGGTTTTTAGTTTTCTTCTTCAATTTTTGTCTTCCTCTGTGAATCCGTTACTCATGCTGCTTGTTGTAAACTGTAAATGCCATCGCCGTTTTCTGAAAGTGAATGCTCATAGGTTTTCGTCTCCCAATGGAAATGAATTTATCTTCTTCTGAAATTTGCTCATCCTTCTTCGGTCTTCATTGGTTCGAATGGATTTTTCATTTTCTTGAGGGAAAAACTTGAAAGCAATTTGTTGTTAGGGTACCTTGCTGAGGTTGCATCTGTGTTCTTGGTGTTCTTGCTGAGGCTGCGTTTGTTTTTAGATTGGGGGTATTTTGGTATTTTTTTGAAAAAGCAGAGGTGTGGATTTTTTTCTGGGTTGAATGTTCATGTTGAATGTTCTGGGTTAAATGTTTATGTTCATGTTAATTTTTTTTCTGTGTTTGTTGTTATTCTTGCATTAGTTTGGGATTGGGGGAAAAGATTGAATCTTGATGAAGAAGATGAAGATTGGGAGTTTTCTGGAAAGCAGGAAGTGGAGAGGAAGAGTTGCTGACATGGACACCACTGTGGGACCCACCAACATACACGTCACCATTTTTGAACAAACCATCCCACTTCACGGTCAACATCCACCTCCTTAACGGTCCATTTGACTTTTGCTCCTATTTTCTAACCACATAGTCACTTTTGCACCTAAAAAAAGTATTTGCTACTGGACGCTCCTCTGACAAAAGTACATGTCTATTTTTACACCTTAACCCTTAATAATATTATTGAAATTAGGGTTAATGTGTATTCATCATCACCCTAAAATATTTTTCCAGACCACATTCAATATTTTTAAATATTTTGTAATGCATTTAATATCATGAAGTATTTTTTTTAATGTGTGTCTCATACAATAAATATTTTTGTTGGCGTATCTATTGCACAAAAGTGCTATAAAGTTATGGACGTCTTTGAAAATAATACTTCAGAGTACTTGGTGTACCATAAAATATTTTAAGATAATGGATACACCTGATTTTTTTTTTTTTTAAGGTGTTGGATGCAACTTAATCCTTACAATAATACATAATATACACAAATTTGGGGAACCCTAATACAAAAGCTGGTGGGTTATATGATATAGCCATGTTCTAAGGGAGGACAATCAATGTGCAGATTGGTTGGTCAATTTCGCTTTGATGCATGTGGAGTCTTCGGATGAAACCCATTTCTCTGATTCCCCTGCTGGTCTTCATTGCTTCCATGTTGCTGATCTGGTGGGAGTACATCATGATAGGAGAGGCCTGAGACTTTAATCCCTTTTAGTTTTTTTCGTTTGTTTAAGTTTCATTTGTTTTACCTTTCCTTGTATCAAAAAAAAAAGTTGGAGCTAGTGAACATGAATACTATTTCTTTAGGTGTGTTTTGTTTGAGGGGAGGATATATTACCTTATTTGGTTTGTTTGAATGAAGGAGAGAGGGAGGGTGGTAATAAATTTTGGCTCCCCTCCCCTCCAAAATTTCAAACCACATGAAGGGAAGGGCTCATTTTCCTTTTATCTCATCTTCTCCCCTTAAACCAAACACACCTTAAGCTGTATGATGTTTAAAGAGTGAATTTATATATATATATATAAAAAGAGAACGAGTTATAATATTTATAAATTAAAAATATAATGTCTGTTTATAATTTTTGTATTACATACCATTATAGATGATGAATTGATTAATTCATAATTAACGAGACTAATTAAGCACACACATATATAATAATAGGAAGGCGTCTTGGAAAATGCAAACAATATTAATTTGTTAATGTCGTGCACTGCCAATTGAGCAACCATTGATATGAATTAGCAATTAGCACACGATCTTCTAATATTTTTTTAATAAAAGTTCTTTCTTATATAACTAAAATTTTAAATAAAAATAAGTTGAAGACAAAATGAATTTTAACCTTTATCTAATAAAATTGTTTATATAGTGGAAATTAAAGGACCACCATTACATTAACGTCATCTTATAGACCACTATAAACTAAAAAATATAAAAAAAAAAATGTAAACCATTCAAATTCACAATATTAATTGAATGGCAGAAAAATTCCATTACGCCAAGATGGATGTAATGTGACGAAGGAAAGAAAAAGGAAGCAGCAAATGGCGCGTGTATTGTTAGCTGTTGAAAATTGGCGGGTAAATGCCTGCGTGGCCTGAGGCTGAAATCAACTTATGAAGATATTAATAAATTATATTGAGTATTGGGAAAAATGTTATTTAAATATTAGATGAAATTCCAAAACTCTAAAACGTCTATTAAAAAATTAAAAGGGCACAAAGGTGATGGGGAGGAATATGAGATTTTAAAATATAAATGTTTTTAATAAAATACCTTCATCTCTCTTCTCTTCATCTTTATGACAACTCTCTTTCTCTCTCTTCTTCCTCTCTTTATTTTCACTTTCACCTATATCTTTCTTTCCTTGCTAGTGACAACTTCCATCACCATCGCTGACTAGTGCCACCATAACCACCAACAATGCAGCGACTATAAGTTTGAAGACCCAAGCTTAGAGTGGTGACTGTGACTTTGAAGACCCAAGCTTAAAGCCGCGACTGTGAGTTTAGAGACCCAAACTTGGAGCCACGACGATGAGTTTGGAGACCTAAACTTAGAGCCGCTACTGTGAGTTTGTAGATCCAAGCTTGGAGCCGCGACTTTGAGTTTGTTTTTGGTTTGATTTTCTAAAATTTTAATTGTTTGGGATGTGGTGGTTGCTGGGGCTAGACTCCATGCTGGAAGGCAGTGGCGGACCCAGCTTTTAATATTTATGTGTGCACAATTGTTGTCCTCGAATTTTTTTTAATTAAATGCATTTAAAACAAAAGAATATGGATAAGAAAAGAAAAGAAAACTCCAATTCAACATAGAAAAATAATAATAAAGAGTCAATTAAACTATTACAATAGAATGATTACAAAAGCATTCTTCGATTCTTCATTATTTGAAAATGTTGCATTATATCTCCATCATCAATCTTATCAAACGTATTACGTTCAACATAAGTGTGTCAAGAGTTCTCTAAGATCATGCAAGGTGAGTTTGAAATTTCTACAATAGGAGAATTAAATTTCTTCTTAGGACTTCGAATCAAACAAATGTATTTAATTTATTTCTGTATTATATAGCATTTGTTCACTTTGGAAAAAAATAAGCTGCATGCTTGGGAGAAAAAAATGAGCTGCATGCATGGGGAAATAAAAAAGCTGCACGCTTTGGGGTGAGTTTGAAATTTCTACAATAGGAGAATTAAATTTCTTCTTAGGACTTCGAATCAAACAAATGTATTTAATTTATTTCTGTATTATATAGCATTTGTTCACTTTGGAAAAAAATAAGCTGCATGCTTGGGGGAAAAAAATGAGCTGCATGCATGGGGAAATAAAAAAGCTGCACGCTTTGGGGCGAGTTTGAAATTTCTACAATAGGAGAATTAAATTTCTTCTTAGGATTTCGAATCAAACAAATGTATTTAATTTATTTCTATATTATATAGCATTTGTTCACTTTGGAAAAAAATAAGCTGCACGCTTGGGGGAAAAAATGAGCTGCATGCATGGGGAAATAAAAAAGCTGCACGCTTTGGGGTGAGTTTGAAATTTCTACAATAGGAGAATTAAATTTATTCTTAGGACTTCGAATCAAACAAATGTATTTAATTTATTTCTGTATTATATAGCATTTGTTCACTTTGGAAAAAAAATAAGTTGCCTGCTTGGGGGAAAAAATGAGCTGCATGCATGGGGAAATAAAAAAGTTGCACGCTTTGGGGTGAGTTTGAAATTTCTACAATAGGAGAATTAAATTTCTTCTTAGGACTTCGAATCAAACAAATGTATTTAATTTATTTCTATATTATATAGCATTTGTTCACTTTGGAAAAAAAATGAGCTGCATGCATGGGGAAATAAAAAAGCTGCACGCTTTGGGGTGGAATTGAGCTGCATAAAAGGCACACCGAGGCTCGAACTGCTGACCTCTTTGATTGTGGACAATTACTCTACCACTGAGTTAAGGACCCACTGTTGATAACAAATTTCAGCTAAAAAATATAGATATCTTAAAATCTTCTGTCTGCACTTGCAGTCACCTGTACCAACGTGGGTCCGCCACTGCTGGAAGGGGAAGGAAGGAGAGATAAAGAAGAAGGTGAATAATAAAACGAGCGCAGGATGCTGAAAAATTCAGTAATGCACAGTAAATGAGTTTGGGGAAGAAGAATGTGAACAATAAATGTAAACTTTTAACAAAATTGGTAATGAGATTAACAAGTGTATTTATTAGGTTGTACACATGCCACTCTGCTGAAATCAAAATCTGAGAATAATTAACAAATTTCATAATGCGAATAACGAGTTTTTTTAATGAAATTAACAAGTTCCGTAATAGGAATAACAAGTGTATTTGTCAGGTTATACACATTCATTCCGACGAATGCTTTTGTTATTTTCATTATTGAACTTGTTAATACCATTAAAGAATTTGTTATTCCTATTACAATATTTGTTAATTGTGCCCAGAGTTTGGTTTTAGCATAGTGGCATGTTTATAACCTGACGAATACACTTGTTATTCCCATTACGGAATTTGTTAATATCATTAAAGAACTTATTATTCTCATTACTAAATTTGTTAATTATCCTTAGATATTGGTTATAGCAGAGTAACATGTGTACAACCTGACAAATACACTTGTTATTCCCATTACTTAACTTGTTAATCCCATTACGAATTTTGTTAAAAGTCCACATTTACTATTCACCTTCTTCTTCCTCAAACTCATTTCTTTGTTCATTACTGGATTTTTCGGTCTCCTGAGCTTGTTTTACTGTTCACCTTCTTCTCCATCTCTCCTTTATCCCCTTCCAACAATGGAGTCCAGCCCTAACAACCACTACATCCCAAACAATTAAAATTTCAGAAAATCAAACCAAAAACACTTACAGTCGTGGGCTTGGGTCTCCAAATTCACAGTTGCTGCTCTAAGCTTGGGTCTCCAAACTCAAAGTTGCAACGTTTTTTGTGGTGGTTATGGTGGAACTCGCCGGCAACAGTGAAGTAGGAAGTTGTCGCCGGCGAGGAAAGAAAGGCATAGGTGAGAGTGAAAATGAAGAGAGAGAGAAAGATAGTGTCCAGGAAAAGAAAGAGGAAGAGATGAAGAGGAGAGAGATAAGGGGTATTATAGTAAAAACACTTAAATTTCAAAATCTCATATTCCTTCTCACCACCTTTGTGTCCTTTTAATCTTTTAACAAATGTTTTAGGGTTTTGGAATTTCATGTGGTATTTAAATGACATTTTGCTTTAAGTATTTTTATCATATTTAAAAAATGTATATTTCTATTGATTTTTTTATTTGATAAACATGATAAAACGAGGCGAAAAATCAAAAGGTTAATATATTTTTTCAACTAACTTTAGAAAAACTGAAAAATCAAATTCGAATTGTTCTAGTGAAATGATACCTAATACAAGCCAAAAATTTATACCTAACTTCTTGAAGATATATATCACAAATTCTTTAACTTTTTTTGTACAAGAAATATAAAATTTTACACAATAAAATGTGTGTTTCTTTTAAGATGATGAAAATAATTTAAATTTTAAAATTTTTTAATATTTTCCTTATGTCAGGATAATTTATTTTTAAATGGGATGAGGGTCTTATTTGCCCTCGGGGTTTTTGTTCACTCAGCACCCAGAAGTTTTTTTTTTTGAGTAAAATTGCCTCGGAAGTTAACAAAATGGAGCAATTTTGCTCCGAAAGTTTTTTTAGGAGCAATTTTGTCTAAAAGTTTTTTTAGGAGTAATTTTGCCCTGAAAAATTTACAAATTGGAGCAACGATTTAACGGTCAAGATTAATGGAATGACAAGATTGCTACGTTCTTAAACTTTCGGGTGTTGAATGCTCCTGAGTGAAAACTTTCGGGGCAAATCAGACCCTTATCCATTTTTAAATCTGATAGTAATAAAGACAATCAAGCTACTGATTTTGAAAAATAATGTTATTTAGCTTTTTAGAAAATAAATTCATATTTATTGGGCTAATAATTAGGTTTATAATACTTTTTTTTAAAAAAAAATATCAAGTATACTTTTTTTGTGGTAGAAAAAAATATACTTTTAAGTGTATAAGATTATTTGATGACTTGTAGCATTATAGTAGTACATAAAATTCATAAGATCATCAAGAACTCCATCAATAATATTATATTTTTCTAATATGCATCCCAAAAAATCCAAAAAAAAAAAATTTTTGTTTTCTCCAATAAAATTCACCCTAGTTGCCAGGATAAAGACAAACCTTTGATGGCTGCCAAAGCTTATGAAAAGCGCCATCATATTTAGCGGCAATTCAAAAGGCCATTTCTTTCTCTGTTTTTTCTCATGGAAATGATATCACAGTTGTATTTTATTCTCTCTCTTCACACACACACATTTCTTCTTAAAAACGGCTAGTTTATTTTCTTAACATTCATTTTTGTATAAATTACTCCAAAAAGGGAACAATTCACACATGGCATCACATGGAACTGCTTGACGAAGGTTCAAGATTGATATACATAATTGGAATAATTCAAATAAATTAACCCATTTACTAAATGGGTTAATTTTAAATAAAAATATAATTTGCAAATTTCTTATAATTCGACATTATTAATTATATTTTCTTTTGGGTATCAAAGCCATTCCTAAATTCCATTCAACCCATGCTACATTTTTCTGCATTGTCTTATTTATATGAGATGCTTAAAAATTGTCTATTTTTTTAAAAAATGTTAACTTAAATGATTAAATAGTCATGTTATTATGACTCAATAATAATTAAGAAATTAAGATAATTAGTTAAATAATTAAATGATTTCCTTCTCAGAAAAAATTCAGTGACGTCAGACTTTAAAATGTGTTCGCCCCGAAATGGAACATTTTTATTTTTTATTTTCCCGGGAAAAATGTATTCCCAATGTTCCACTTCCTAACCCTCGTTCATGCATTTGACAATTTGAATTGAAAATGAAAAAGGAAAATTTAAAAAAATAATTCACCCACGCACCGCATATTTATATCCAAACAGACAGACAGAGCCTTCACACACCAAATCTGCATATCTTCTTCATCTAGCACAGTCTCTCTCTCCACTCACACTCTCGCTCCTGAAGCACTCCGGCGACTTCTCCGGTCAAGTTCTGGCAACAGTTCCACCTAAGCGGCCATGGGAAGAGAATGAGGAGACGCCGGCGTTCATCATGTCGGTTTCCTGCACTGACTACTTCCCCGATTCCGACCTTCTCTGCGACGAGGACACCTCCGGAATCTTGTCCGGAGCGTCGACGGAGTGTTCTTCCGACCTCGATTCCTCTCCGTGGTCTACGGAAGAGTCGATCGCCGGATTTATCGAACACGAGCGCAGCTTCGTTCCGGGATGCGATTACTTTTCTAGGTACCAATCCCAATCGCTTGACGCCTCGGCGAGAGGAATCTGTTGCATGGATTCTCAAGGTAATTAGTCCACTAATTACCTGCCGATAGGCGTACAAAGCACCTTTATGAACATCTTTAATGATCGGACACTACGATGCTCTGATATTACCTTACTGCCACTCTAACATTTTTAGTACCGAACTGGATCACGTTAAATGCATTCATTACTCATTGGTGGTAACCGTCTCTTAGAAACGTTCTAGATCTAACTAATTAAGCCTTTCATCATATCCTCCGTTTTCCTTGCTGTCGGACTCCGGCAAGTTGCGGCGGCGATGGCCATCGTTCGCTGCGCCGTTACTGTATTTCATATGTGTATTGAACTTCTGACTATACGTGTTGGTGATCGTGTCTCGCAGGTACACGCTTACTTTGGGTTTCAGCCGCTGACGGCGTATCTTTCCGTCAACTACATGGATCGGTTTTTGGATTCTCGGCAGCTGCCGGTGAGATTTCTTCTTTCAGAGTAATAATATTCAGATATTTCGGGCAAAAAAATAATATACAGATATAAGAAATTAAAACTAAATTTAAAATGTCAGAGGCGAAAATTCTTGGCAATTATAATACGCGTGGCAAAATTCTATGCGGTAATTACGTTTGACTTTTCAAACGTGAAAAGGCCATGAAATATTTGTCTCATAAATTCCCTGATTTGATGCCAACGTATATGATGAGTGGATACTGGGGGCAATTGTTCAAAAATAAATTCGGGTGGTTCATTAAATTAAAAAAAAAAAAAAAAAAGATACCGTTGCATACGGTACGTACGAAATTATGTCTATGCCTTTTTGCTACTAAAAATATACCACTGTATATATACGTTCTATATCAAGTCTACTGGAATGAAATTTTGAATAAATATGCCTTTTATTGATATTCGTGGACCGCTTGGATCTCTCTAGCGAATCAAAAGAGGTCACTATTCCATTAACCTTTAACGTGAATAGAAAACTTTGACATTATTTGCTTTTTATAATCATATTTATATACATACGTGATAAAGGTGTATAGTAATATATATACCTTGACGTGAATAGTGTGGATAGTGGCTCACAGCCTCTAGCATTCTCATCCTAGCACGTGCATTGCACTTTTGGTAATTATCTCAAGAATATTGAATATTTTTAAAGTGAAAAGTGATTAGGATAATAAGAATTACATTTTCATTTGCTTTTCTCTTATTTTTTTGGCCTATTATTCCAATCAATAATCACTAATTGATATGTTTATAGCAAGCAAATGGGTGGCCACTGCAACTTCTGTCCGTTGCTTGTTTGTCTTTAGCTGCAAAGATGGAGGAACCTTTAGTTCCGCCCCTTGTGGATCTTCAGGTATATTATTCTATCTATCTCCCTTCGATCCCATCATTTTCAATGAGATTTAATAAAAGACACTCTAACTGTAAGCACATTCTTTTGAAAATGAAATTTAATAAAATCCAATATCGGCTTGTCATTAGTTTTGTGCGTGACTACATGTCTTTTCATAATGTACATATATACAGGTAGAAGGTGCCAAATACATATTTGAGCCGAAAACGATTCGTAGGATGGAACTGCTTGTTCTAGGTGCTTTGGACTGGAGACTGAGATCAGTCACGCCCTTCAACTTCCTCAGTTTCTTTGCGAGCAAGCTCAATTCAACTGGAACTTTTACTGGCTTCCTTATTTCACGAGCTACAGAAATCATCTTATCAAATATCCAAGGTTAATTTATATATATGCGTAAAGAATTTGAATTAATGAGGTAATACGTATTTATATATGCATTTTTAAGAGTAATTAAAAATATGCTCTCTGTTTTTGTCCACAGAGGCTAGTTTTCTTGCGTACTGGCCATCATGCATTGCTGCCGCCTCCATACTCTGTGCAGCAAATGAAATTCCTAATTGGTCTCTCGTCAGGCCTGAGCATGCTGAGTCATGGTGTGGTGGGCTTAGAAAAGTAAGCATGTGATATGGTAATTTATAATAGTAGTTGAGTTTGAAACAAAACAGATCATTCAAGCCAAAGTTACATATGAATCTGATTGTTGCAGGAGAAGATTATAGGTTGCTACCAGTTCATGCGAGAATTTGTGATTAGCAATAGCCAGACGAAGCCCCCCAAAATGTTCCCACAGCTTCGAGTAACAACGAGGCTCACAACAAAGTCAAGTATGTCATCATACTCGTCGCCTTCCTCTTCATCCTCTTCCTCATCACCTTACAAAAGGAGGAAATTAAATAGCTGCCTGTGGGTAGATGATGATGACCACAAAGGACACTCGCAGTGAAGTGAGAAAAAAGAAAACAAAACAAAACCGCAATAAATGAAGGAGGAGAAAAGGAAATAAGGTGGTCCAATCCCAAGTTGTTTAGAAACCTCAGCATTTTTAAGAGGATATTTGATATCAAGGGGTAGATGATATAGTATATATAATTAATGAGAGTTTGGTGAGTTTATTTTTTTATTTATTTGTTTTGGGAGGGTATTGCCATTTCATTAAATTGGCTTCGCAGATTCCCAAGGAAGCGGGATATGTATCAATTCATAATATATTTGTGCTTGGAAAGTGAGAGGGGAAAGAGATCACTGAGAAAGGTGTGCATTTAATGGCCTGGGTCAAGCAAATGTGGAAGAAAGAAGTGGGGAGTTGAAATTCAAAGGAGACATGATTACTGGTGAAACGGAAGAGGAAGATGGTGGGACACTGATCTAGAGAACTTGTGAAAACTGAAAAGAAAAAGCAGGCAGATGGCAGAAATCAAATGGGGTTGGCATATTTAATTAAGACCATTAAGCTTTGAAGTCTGAGCTATAGTACTCCCGAGAAAAGCTTCTCATCTTAGCCAGCAATTCCGCGTTTTGGAATACCCTCGAGAAAACAGAGGGGAAAAAAATTGGTAATAATCTCAAGTTTGCTTGATTTTGTGGACTTTTTTTTTTTCAATGGTTCATGTGCAGACTCTACACTTCACAGTTCACATGTGTGACACGTGCGTGTCTGTGGGTTTTTTTTGGCGGGAACTTTTGTTTTTCCTTTTGGCCTCGAGCTTTGGCCTAAGCAGAGTGTTATATATATAGATCCAGGACTCCAACGTCTGGAGTCCACACACGTGGGATGGAATCACGTGTCAATTGGATGTTTCAAATTTAATCTTTTTGGCATATTGTTTGTTTTCAAAGAGGGGATCGGAGAGCCCTGTTTTTTGCTACTTTGGTTAAAGAAAATGTAAGAAAATATCTTGGGAGACCTTTCATTTCATTCGTGCTCTGTATTATATATATATAAAGAGAGAGACTGGTGATGAATTCTTATAATTCAATAATCTTGTTCATTTCATAATGTGTGTAATAATAATTTATAGATTTATTTCTTCTGTTGATCATCATCACATCATGATATCTGTCTCTTCTTCATGGTGGCATGTGAATGTGAATTATAGATATTTTGGAAGGTAGTTAATTGGGATTTTGTTGGTATTAGAGAGTGAAAAAGTAGGGAAAAGACCGAGCAGGGGTGTGGAGTTTAGTGAGGCACAGCCCAGAAGGGAAGGGACGTGATAGGGTCCCCACCAGCAATAAAGATGGTTCATTTTCAAAGAGAGGTAGGACTCTCTCCGCAATATTAGCCATCACAGTCTCCTCTCTCGTGACCATCTATCTCCAGGCTGTTGTTCTATAACCCTATCTCCTTTACTATTCCTGCCCTCTAACCTCGGAAATAAAATAAAGTATCCTGCCCCTTAGTGCCTTACCCCACACACACATTCCTGTTTCGCTGTCAATGTTACATTATAAATTTTATCATATATTTAAAACCAAAGATAATATCAATTTATAACATCAAAATCAGTTTCCTCTTCAACTAATTCAATTCATTATTCATTATTCACTATTCAGTATTCATTATTATTATTATTATTGGGGTATAGGAAGTTGGGTGGCAACTACCTCTGGAGCTAGCTTTTAATAATCTCATAAGACTTGTTTTTTTATGTTTGAATTAGCGGTAGAAGCTATTTCTCAACCTAATTCAAATAGGCTCTAACTTTTGAATGCACATTTGGTGCACATAATTAGGTACCCAATTATGTGCTCATACCTCTAATAGAGGTATGAGCATATTTTTTTATTTTTTTAGATTTAAATTATATGCTGCTTTCTGGAATTTTTTTTGCACCCAGTATCTCAAAATTAATTACTTTCCATGATACTGGTATTACAGATAACTGCAGAACTGAAAGCTAATTAATTTGAGATACTAGGTGCAAAAAAAAAAAAAAATCCAGAAAGCATCATATAATCTAAATCTAAATAAATACAATATATAAAAAAATTAAAAAAAAAAAGCTCATATGAGCATATAATTGGACACCTACCTAATTATGTACACATAATGTGCACCCCTAACTTTTCTTCCCCTGTAATTTTTTTTGAGTACGTACCTGTACAATGTGTTCAGTTTGACGAATGAACTTCGGCCGCGCCAATAAATGCATGTTCATCATGGGCATCAGATAGTCTTTGTATTCTGATGCAACCATGAAAGAATAAAATTACCCACATTCGGTTTTCAAAATATAATAGCTTTATATAAAAAGGTTTAATGTTTCTACTTTTACTGTAAAAATATTTTTTCTACCACATTCACTTAAAAGTAAGTGGGTCTCACTAATATAATCTCTCTCTTCTCTTTACAATAGACATACTCACTTTTATGTGAGTGTGGTAGGAAAAATATTTCTGCAGCAAAAACAGAAACATTAAACTCATATATAAAGTCATGAGTACTTTTTTTGTTTTTTAATAAAAAAATGCTTATATCCTATCAAAAGGGATTGCTTTTTATTATGTGATGTGTTTGATTATATTAGTGTGTAATAGATGCAAATTAATTAAAAATAAACATTTCAAGAAAGGTAAACTTGTATTTTCCTCTCTGTTGTTTGTCTATATGATGTCTAACAAATGAGTTATGCTCTTTATGACGTACCATCTTAGCTAATTTAAATTTAAATTTAAATTAGTCAATAATATAGTAAGATATTGTAAATCACCGCCTTAGCTTTTTTCAGCTGGCTCATTCCCAAGAAGAAGAAAAGAAAAAAAGTAACGATCCATGATGTTAGGAAATTAATTATTATGCAATCCTATCGCACTTTATTGCTTGCACAACACAGGGAACACACACACACACACACATATATATATAATAATATTAATATATGGCCTCCCATCAACCGATCTGCATCGTATTATGCAGCACATGCATGCCTTTGTGTCAAAATCAGGAGGAGGAGGATGAAATGAAACAAGCAAAACAAGTCACTTCAGATAAAATGGACCAGAGTGGATGGAGAGAAAATATAGTGCAACGTAGCGACAATTTTCTTAATTTCCTGTTCGTCCCTTTGCTTTTGGATGTTTTCTTATGAATCATTCATCAACCACTCGTACGTATTGCTTGGATCTTCTCCTTGATTTATAATACCACACTCAGTGGCGGAACCACTCTATGGCCAGTTGGGACCTTGGCCCCAACTGACCCGATCTAATCTTATAAAATTTGTTAATATATATATGTATTTATTATATGATATTTTATTTGGCCAATAATTTGGCCCCAGCTAATTTTTTATCTTCTCTATAAGGATAATGTTTTGTTAATTACTCATTGGGCTGTGAGAGGAAAGTAAAATTCTTGTTTGAGATACCTATAGAAAATATTAGTATCATCTTATATCTTGTTTTGATTTATAATTGTCAGTTATCATTTATTTGTATTTTCAATATTATGTGATACTACTTAGTAAATACTCTCTCTCGTCCTTATTATAAGGTATCAAATAACAATTCTCACAAGCCAATAAAAACAGTTAATTAAAGTCATTAAACTTGTCCTAAAATTTAAGTAATTTTCAATATTATCCCTACTAATTACACTAAACTCCAATATCATATTAATTATTACTCTCACTCACTACCCTTTTTAATTATGAGTATACATGAAAAAAATATTTAATGCTATTTGGAAACAAGCAAGTACTCCCTCTGGTCTTTATTATAAGGCACCAACTAACAAGTTTATTTGGTCCTTTTTTATAAGGCACTTGCTTGTTCCGAATGAGAATTAATTATTTGTTTCTATGTCTGCTCATAATTAATTAGGGTAGTGGGTGAGAGTAATAATTAATATAATATTAGAGTTTAGTGCAATTGGTAGGGGTAATATTGGAAATTACTTAAATTGTAGGGCAACTTTATTGACTTTTAACTGTTTTTATGGGTTTGTGAAATTTGTTAGTTGGTGTCTTATAATAAAAATCAGAGTGAATACCTTATAAAAAAGACCAAATACACTTAGTAGTTGATGCTTTATAATAAAGACAAAAAAAATAGTTTAATATATTTATTTTTTGGCCCGGGCTAAAAAAATCTTCTGGTTCCGCCACTGACCACACTCTATATCTCTCTCCCCCTCCACTTTTACCATCCTTCTTGTTCATATATATCTCAACCATTCTTTATTTTTACTGTACCATTTATGGTGCTCATCAAACATTTATTTGTATATATCTCTTTCGGCGTTCACATGTTGTACAGTAACTATGTATTTCTTTTGAAAAGTACCATTTGTTCCCTACTTTGTCTAAAGAGCTTACTGTATCCTTCCCCTCATCATCCTCCATCTACAGTGTCTGATTCTACTCCCAGATTTGACTCTTCATTCAAATTTTACTAAGTGATGAAGCCAACCTAAGCTGACAAAGAATGGTAGAAGCAAGTAATTCAGAATTCGATTTCTTACTATTATGTGCGTGTGCGTGTGCTGTGAAATATACCAGTTAGTTGGCAAGGATTTCTCTTATCAGATTTCTAGAAAGCCACAATGGTGGGAGCCATGAAAATTTGGATCAAATGAAAATAAACAATTTTAGTAGTGCTTGTTTGGCATAGCATCAAAACACGAGTGCCTGCCGTGGAGAAGCACAGCAGAAGAAATTAAGCTAATTTGGACTGTTTGGAATAACTCCAAAAGTTGATGGGTTTCAGTAAAAAAAAGTGTTTGGAATAACTCCAAAAGTTGATGGATTTCAGTTAAAAAAAACCACTTATGACAGAATTTACTTTTTAATTTTTGGATTCTGATGTAACTTTTTTCAGCTTTTGGAGAAAAATGTTAGGGATACGTAATCCAATAAGTAATTTATTATTAAATATGTATTTATATACATTTTAATTTATCATTAGAATATATTTAATTAAATACTTTCGAGTTTTTTTAATTTTTAATAATTATTTATTTTTTTATTAAATTTAAATTTTTATCTTTAATTATCACAATATATTTTTATCTTCATGTCATTTTCATTCATTTTCCATTTCAACTGACTTTTCAAACTATTCCATACAAGAACCCGTATGAAAAAAAATCATTTTTGCCACCACTATCTCAAACACAAATCACATATACAACTAACTTTTATCTTATCTTCTATTTGCAAAAACCCATTTGGAGAAAAAAAAAAAAATTCACTTCTGTCACCACTATCTTAAACGGGTCCTTAGAAACACTTTATATTTATAAAAGGATAGATAGGCCTAAAGTACTTACATATATATAAATATAACTCTTACATAAGAATACCAAAAAGTATATCTTACCAACTTTTTTTGACATAGCTAAGAGTTTACAATATACTATTGATTTAATTTAATCTATTTGAAGGTCTGGTCTACCCAAAATAGTTTAAAAAAATACTAATTAGATAAGGCCATTTTGCCCACTGAACTGGTTATTCGTAGTAACTAAACAAATATATAGAGTCTGCTTTTAGGTGATTATCCACTAAAAACCTAACAAATCTTTTAAGAGTCACCTTTTTGTGTTTCATATCCGACAATATTAATCTTGGACAATATTAATCAAAAGCTTCATTCTGACATTAATAGAGACACATAGTAGGACAAGCCCTTTAAAAAACAGAAAATTGACTATCTTGAAGAAAAACCACTTTGTTTTCTTCCTAACCCTTAATCTAAAATTAATTTGTAAAGTGTCTGTTTGATTTTATTAAGGGCTAAGTAGAAAATCCGTTCTGGAAGTATAGGCTCATGAGCAATGTTGCCCTGAAAGTTTTTCTTGTTTCAATATTGCCTCGGAAGTTTCAAAACGTATAAATGTTATCCTATTTTGTTAAAAACTAACATTAACCATTAAAAAATTGACATTGACCATTAACTTTTTAATGGAAATGGGCAACATTGCTACGTTTTGAAACTTCCGGAGCAACATTGAAACAAGAAAAAATTTCAGGGCAAAATTGCTCTTCAGCGAAAACTTCCAGAGCGGATTTGCTATTTCACCCTTTTATTAATCCAAGTTGCTGTGTGTGTATTTCAAAACTTGACATAATGCTCATGTAAGAAGAAAATTAATATATGAATTTTGTATCCTAATTTTCTCTTGAACCTTTATCCCATGTCAAGGAAGGCTTTTATGTTCACTCCCTAACTCTTGATCTAAGATCAAATTTGAAGCACTTGTAGAAACTATTTACCATATTTTTCAGTCCATGTTGGCGTGTTAAACTTAAATATTACTTTTGGTTCTAAATATATAGTTTGTAGTGCAAATGACCGGAGGGAGTATGTGGGGAAAACATAAAAATCCTTAACATAATATTGGCGTAAAAAAAAAAATTTAATATATCCCATGCTTCTTAGTTCTTATGTCGAAAAAAGAAAATATAGCCGAAAATTGGCATTAGTTTTCTTGTCTAAGAAGAAATTAATTTGGATTCTAGTAATTTTTACAAAGACACTACTATAAATGAGGTACGTGGAACTGAGGTGTTGATGATGATAACTTTATAGAGATTATAATTAACCTATTATTATGAAAAGCATGAAAAAGTAAATTTCGTCAGCAAATCTGCAAGTTAAACTGTGATTAACATGTTTTGAGCAATGAGAGGATGACATGTGCAACTGAATAGAAGAAAAAGGGGCCAATTTTGCACTGAGAAGCCGATGCTTTGTTTTTTGTCTTCAATAAGTAAAAATAAGTCATATAGGGCCCTTCATATCTCTTTGCTTTCTTATCTTACATTAAAAGAAACAACTAGCCTCCCCCACTGAGTCCTTTTATTACTCAGAAAAAAATTTGATCTTTTATAAAGTGAGAGGTATTGAGGAATCCAAAGTATAAAACCCTAAAGCCAAAACTTCTTTGTTCTCCTCTCAGTGAATAACACTATGACAAGGATAAGGATAAAGGAGAGCCTGAAAATTCAGCATTTATATTCTTTCCTTGTGAAAGTTTTGCCATATGCTTTTGTGGGGTTGCTGCAAAAAGGTTTCATATATATATATATATAGGCCCCTTGATGGGATAAAGGTTCAAAAGTTAGAATGATGCTTCAATTCTCAGAAGTGGGTTATCAGATTTTATGCTGAATACAAGACACACCACTACTCTCCCTTTAAGTCCTTGATCCACTCATTGTCCCCATTCCACATCAATCTATTTTTTAATAAACAGAAAAGTAAGGGGAAAAAATTAGGTGCCCCAAAGATAATAACAATAACAATAACAATAATAATAATCAAATCATAGTCACAAGTTTGAAACATATAATCATTCTGATATATCTTATTCTTTAGTTATGTGAAGTCAGCATCAGCTGGGAAGAAAAATGAATAGCACCTTATAAGGGTCTAGATATCTCCTCCTCTCAATGCGTTTTAAAACCATGGAGGGTAATGAGACCTTCAAGTGGATAATTTCGGGAGTGACGCGTTAAGATGTTACAGGTGGTACTAGAGCCTGTGAGATTCAAGTCACTATGCTAGTGAGGATAATAGGCTCAAGTCTTCTTAAGGGTCATTTTGCATAAGTATTTATAGGGCTTGTGCTATGTATTTTGTAGACAATGGGCAAGGTATAAGCTGATATGCTGAAATGAAAGTTTTTGTTTTTAGGGTTTTATTTCCAGCTGACATACATTTAGTGTCATTGGATGCCATAAAAAGAAGCAGAAAGTGAAGAAGGGAGGAGCGTATAGACATGTCATAGTGTGTTCTTTTTCTATCAAATGCTTTGAGATAGTGATTTGCAATGGACCTCCTCAGTGACAGAGTGGAGACAAAAGAGTCTTCTGCTTAATCATCAAGCCTCTTTATAGCCACTCCATATATCTACCTCTGATCACTCACCATTTTGATCCTTCTTCAACTTTCACTTTCTATATCTATATATATAACATTGCATATAAAAGATGGATAATTCTTACAAGTTGTTTGGTTGAGTTGTGTCACAATATCAGCGTATTTGCTTATGTTTTAAACTGCAACTGGATCAGTGATAAGCATACGCTCTAGTCCTATTCAGTTTGAAAAAATAGTAATTATTAGCTAGAGGACTAAAACTCAGTTTGATCATGACAGAACATAAAAAGGGGAGAAGTAATTAATGAGTAAAAGTTTTAATTTTGTTGCAGTAAAACATAACCCTGAGAGAGGAAAAAAACCAAAGAAAAATAAAAGGTGTCACTAAAAGGTTTTCATTAGTGGTTCTTTGCATGTGTGAAGGCCCAACAAGGGAGGCTGTTTAAGCCTAAAAGCTTGTACCACAATTGAATTATGAAAGAGCAAAGGATTTTTTTTTTTTTTTTAAAAAAAAAAGCAGGATTGGGAAAGTACAGAGAAATCACTTAGATAAGACATAAATAATACTGTATGAGATTGGCTTCACTTGCTTATCTCTTTCTTTTAATCTTTCTGATGAAGTGTAAAGATAACTTGTAAAAATTCTCCACTTTCTTCTCTCTCTCTATCACATGCTCTTCAATAAGTGATTGGAATATATATGAACAACATCAAATCAGTGCTTATTTTTCCTCCCCTTTTCTGAACCATTTTTGCAGGCATATGACAAGATGTAAATTTATGAATAAATTAGGAACAAATAACCAAAAAGAAGTTGTTCATCATAGTGCATTCCACATCATTTTCCCTCTAAAAGAGCCCATATTCTTCCCCACCAAAGAAACACAGAGCAATTGATTGTGATGGAGCTTGAAGGTGAAGACTTTCAATTGTTTTATATGTGTTATGATGAAAGCTTGAGGACTTGTTAGGTTTGATCCTGTTCATATTTTATAATTCGTACATGTAACTTATATTTATAAATTAGTATAAAAATTGAAGCTATAAAGTTGGCTACTCAGTGGCATTCTCAAAATATCTTTATTCACTTGTAATGTGGCCACCAAACCCTACCACTTTGCTTCTCAAATGGGAAAAAAAGAATCATTTCATTAGCAAAAAGATTGATGTATGAAGAACATGTCTAAAGCACAACTTAGCCAATTTTTTTCCCTTAGAAAAAACTCACTGTTTGAATTACTTTTATAATACACAAGCACACTGGATTTGCAACTTTACAAACATGTACTGTTATATAAAAGGTGATGCTTTCTATCCTTAACGTGCATTTTTATTAAAAAGAATGAATATGAATTTGTTGGTTATATCATTTTATAATTCACGTAAAATGAAAAAAAAAATAAATAAATAAATAAAAGGGAGAATCACATCCTATTCTGTTACGTTGAACAGCAACATTCCCTTTTCTGGGTTCCTTTGAGTGATAATGAGATTTTGTTCCAATATTTTAAATGATGCCTAAAGTTTCCTCTTTTTGTAAAATTCTTAGGAGCAGAGTGCCTTCTTCTTCATGACCCTTTGCTTTCTCTTTATTAGAGAGAAGCATAGGAAGATGATGTTCATATCAATCTTGGAAATATAAAATATCATCCAACACAATGTTATGTCAATGACCTTGTAATCTAGTGACATAAAAGTTTTTTAAAAGTAGAAGATCACGGTTCCGTGTCACTTATGATCTCAAGCCGTTCTCTCTAAATATTTTAAGAGAAGGGAAGAAATATGCAACAATCTATAGAGTGTAGGTGAACTGAAGCATTTGGTTTTTTTTTTTTTTTTTGATATAACAAAAGTTTTGAAGGGGTTCGACATCAGTCCCCCACCAAGGCCAGGGCACGGCCCCGGGCTCTATGAGCACTTACTGGGGACTTACGAGATCGCCTACCAAAGGAGTCCCAGCGACGGCAGAGGGGATCGAACCCACGACCCAAGGGCCTAGTCCTGGACCCCTTACCATCTATGCCAACTCACATTGGTTTTTTTTTTTTTTGTGCATTTTGTTTTAGTTAATGATGATAAAATTGAGGTCCGCGCTCTCACTCTGGCTTTTTTTTTTTTTTTCCCTTCTTAGATTCAGCCCATTAGAGGTTGAAATTACTTTTTTCTTGAAGAACATTGAAGATGGGCCAGAAAATCTAGATTTTTTGTCCCCTAGTTTGGTTTTATTGCCATTCCATTTCAACATTTTCTTAAACGGATTTGCACTTCTTTTGGCGTCTTTTGTTTTCTGGGGAAAATTTGAAAGAAGCCATTTAAGAGCCCAAGTTGGGATAAAGAATTATGTAGTTGGTCATATTAGGTCTCCATAATGAGTAGTCCATTCTATCAATTATGAGTCAGGGCCTCAGGTCCTTGGGCTAAAAAGAAAAAAAAAAAATAGGGAGAATGATTTTTAGGTCTCAACCAAGAAAAATAATATCAGAAAAGTCCCTATTGACAAGTGAATTAGGGGACTAACAAGTGAATCGCTTATCATCAATCAATCAATCAATCAAGTATATACTACTAAACCTCCTAGCTGTTTAGCTATTGATCCACGTAAACATCCACATGGTGATTTCAACAATAGGTAATGGTCATTAGTTGGATTTCGATGATGAATGAATCCACGTGTCGAATATTCTCCACTATAAATTATCCACTATTTAAACTCATTTATCATTACCAATGCAAGTCATAAGATTTTTATTACCCATTGGCTTAAAAAAACTGATTCAACGTTTTACAATTTAACATTCGTTTAGTTCCAATGTTATTAGTCTATTCCCCATACAACCACTAGCCTTTTTCCCAACGGTTTATATGCAAAGAAAGGGTCTCATTATTGGTGCTCTTAATACAATTCTCGAAGCACATTTATTTCTTCCCTATTCTCGTGACAATAACCCTTTTTCCCACTCTCTTCAATCTTATTGTGATAGTTTTGAAATATATTTAACCTTCCTATTGGTCCTTCCATTTGATCATCCATAAAAAATTCATTCTGGAGTTTATTTCCAAAGAACCCTAATTGAGAGTCACATTTTCTATAAAAGGATCCTAACCCTAACGAGTGGAATACCACTCAAACAACTTTCTGAGTTTTCATATCAGCCGCATAAAGCAAATCGCTGCACTGGCTCCTTTGGACGTAACCTCCTCCTTGCAGACTGACAATGACAACACTCACAACAATTGGTGCATCTAGGTGAAGGTCATCTCTAACTTTTGGGAGCCATACTCAAGTTTCTTACAATGAAGTTTTATCTAATGCGAAGGTTGCAAAAATCGTACCCTATAATCTTATTTTCATCATTTTCAAAATTGGATTACAATGACCACTTGTAATGTACTGTCTTTTCTTGCGCTAGATGGACAAAGAAACAACTGGTCTATTATTGTCAAGGTGGTTCTAAATTTTGGGATATCCCCTACACCAAAATGCATCATCCTATCACGTTCAATGTTGTTATTTCATATTCAAAGGTGTAATTTCTATGTGAAGTTTTTTTTTTTTTTTTTTTTGTAAATATGTCTTTTTTATATTAGACCTCATGGATTTTTTATGCTTCCCTCCTTGTAGGGTTACTTATGCTTGGCTGTATTGCGTAGGCGAGACATCATACGTAGACTTTCTGGTGTCCTTATACCATGCTTTTGTTTTGTTGTAAAGCATTTTACTGTCGAACATGGGACTAATATGATAAAACCGATTTGGAAATTGTATTAGAACCATTTACTGAGATTAAATATGTTAATTATGTAATCAGGACTCCGGATACTATTTTCCAATCCCTTCTGCCTCTAGCTGCAACCACACTTATCGAAACGACTCTCATAAGTATCAATACTCTACTCCTTTCTTAGTTTTTGTTTATGTCCATTCATATCTTTTTCTTCTGTCATTATCAATATTCTTCATCTTCACCATATGACTGTTATGTTCTAGAAGTTGTTGGGCTTGTCACTATTGTTCATGAACTCTCAGATGTAGTTGATGAAGGAGAAACTATATAGCAGTTCAATTTTGGTATTATGGATGAATGGTTTGTCAGTTACTTTTTCTTTGTTAATTCTTCTACTATGTCAATGTCAATATTAATTTCCTTTCCACTTTTTAGTGGAAATCCCTTCCATTGTTGTTTCAGAGGCACATTGTTGTTTCAGAGTCACCCCCGCTTTTTGGGCTTAATTCAATCAGCTATGCTAAGGTTTTGGACAAGGAAGATGTTGTAGTTGCGATAACAAAACGTAATTTGAAACAATGGTGCTAGGGGATGCAACCCAAAATGTGAAACAATGAGTCTGTCTAATATCGAGACGTAATTTATTATATCAATAATGATGACTAGAAGAAGCAAGGGTGGTTATGACTTTTGATAAGTTAGGACTTAATTTTTCCAATGTTCGGGTGTAAATTTTTGTATTAATTATCAACAGAAAAAGCAAGAGCAATTCTAACTTGAGAAATTAGGACATGTATTATGTCTAATTTAATGTGTTTACCTATATTACTTCGAACAACAACTATATATATCCTTACAATTTAAGTTTTATGTTTTCGTACGACGCACGAGTATTTTATCTTAAATAGAAATGAAAGAATCCCTTACATCGCCCCGGGGGGTGTCTAACTTTTGAGAAATTGAGGCGGTGACATTTTTGAAATTTTGGAGAGAATATTCAACGACTGTGTTCACACAAAATGGACGTTATAAAGTTTGCTCTTTAAAAGCCAATAGTATGCAGAAAGCCTTCCTCAAATTCATCATAAACGCATATAAGAGTTTTGAGACCTACCCATCTCCGTTGTCGCACCCAACGGTCCCACCCTTGCCGCCAAGGAGATTCGCTATCAGGGCATGAGTGACTCTGACTCGTCCTCTGTCGTGAACTACGAGCATGCTCCACAGCCTCCAGATCTGTCGTTCACCACCGGTTGCAGATCTAGGTTGCAGATTTGTGTGTGTGTGTGTCTCTCTCTCTCTCCTCACTAAACAATATGTAGAGCAACAATCGAAAGCACCGTGGAGAGGAGGAAACCCCCCGTAGGTGATGATGAGAATACCAGAGCTTATTTCCTAGTGCTTTCTTTTGTTGAAATTCTAAACGGATAGTTCCATTGTAGTGTTTTCTACTCTATTTCCTTATGCTTTCTGTTCTGGTGTAGAACACAGATGTCCAGCCGCGTGTATGGGCTGGTGATTTGATATAGGATCTAGGGTCTCGGTCTGGGTACCAATGTGATAGCACACAGACAGAGAGAGGATCACTGAACACAACCTCGGCGCTTGGCCGATGGAGCGGGGTGTGTGCTCGGTGTGACAAAGATGTAGACTAGTCTAGGTTTAGAGCGTGTGTACCTTAGGGCTGTTGCTTGGGTATTTATAGGACCTACCCGGAGCGGCTTTGGCGTGATTCCAGCCTATTATCCGAACCGCCTATCCTTATGCGGATGTGTTCCTAGATCTCCGGGTAGTTGAGATATTCCAGGGTTACGGATATGACGGATCCGATGTGCTCTACCCTTGGTTGGGCCTTCATGTGATCGGGCCTTATCTAGGTCCGTAATAAGCCAAAGCCCCCAAATCCTGTGAGTTCAAGGTTTTGGACCGCCTGGTATATGGCTTTTTATAAATGTCATCCGAGGTGTTACCCATTTCCCGACGTCTCGCTTCGGCCAGGATTTGTTGAGTTCATTTCCCTGGTACGTGGTAGCGGTTCGAGGGTCGATGAGCAGGGTGTCCTCAATCTCTCATGCGATGTCGTGGCCGGCGCCTTGTGGTTTGCAGGCGGTTGGCCGTGGCCGACATCCGAGGAGAGTGCCGTGGTTTGGACCGCTGAGCTACAAGCGTGAGATGGTGCGAATCAAACCTGGCACTCAATCTGACCGAGGCAAGATACCGGCACCAAGGCTCGTCATTGAAGGTCCGGGGCCGTTGTTATTTCCACGGTGTGACTCTTGGGAAACCTCCTCTGATGCTGCCATGATTGCCTATGACACCTGTCTTCTTGAGATTGGGGAGGTGCTTTGATCCTCGTGTCCGCCACCCCCGAATTTCGTGCGCATTTAATGCTCTGGTACGTTACACGTCTTCTCGGCCTTTTGGGGTGAAAAGTCGTGGTTACCCTCGTCGGTTGGGTTTCTTTTGTTTTGAATTTCCTCCTTCTTTCCTCTCGATATAACTTGCTGGCATTTCTCTTTTTGCCAACTTTTTCAATTCCGCTCACTCTCCCCACACACGGAAATTCTTCTCGCGCAAAGTCGAGTTCTGTTCTTTCCTTCCGGTGTCTCGCAATACTCACAAGAATCAAAGCTTCTTACTTGTTCGAATTTTTCATCTACTTTATTTGTGTCGATTTTCTCGCAATCTTCGCGTATTCGGGTATTTTATCTTTTATATCATTCTAGCATTTTAGTTCTCCCTCTTCCCCTTTTCTTTCTTTGGTGTGCCCCCGTATTCAGGTTTTCGGGTGGAGTGTTTGTGAGTTGAGCTATCGAACCCATAGGTCTTGTCCTTTTGAGTGTCCGTTCTTAGTTGTTTCCCCCTCCTTCTTACCCTTATGTTGGTTGTATAGGTTTGAGCTCTTGATGGATAGGGAAAACATTCTTCGTCTTCACATCAGCCTTTAGATCCTAACGACGATGAGGTGCTTCGTGAGCGTTATCCCTTTTTAGTTATTGTCACTGGGACCTCCTTAACCGGAGGAGAAACCGTCTTTAGCCCTCCGTGGTCGGTCCGGGTGCGGGAAGCGCCGGGAGGCCCCGCCCCGTGTGGTTCCCGGACCTGTCCAGTCGAACACGGCCTTATTAGGCCGATTTTCATAGTTTATCGATGATCGAGCCTCTTTTAGCCGAGCCGATAAGCGCCTACCAAACGCATCGTTCGTCCAAGTCGGGGTCATTACCAGCTGGCTATCACGGTCCCTGTTGGGATTGTGTTGCCGAGAGCTCTTCCCTTATTGCGAGTGGGCAAGATCGTATGGCCGAAGTCATCCTGGGCTCATGTCGGCATAACTCGTTAGGCGAGCCTCGTGCCGGACTTCAAGGGTCTTCCTTTCTCGATTTGTCGTCATCGGGTATTCTCGCCTGTTCGACTTTAGTTTTATTTCATTTTGTTGTAGGTAAATGGAGTCTACGTCTTCCCCTCGTCTTTCAGCTTCCGAACCGGAGGCGGACTCCAATAGTCCTTCGGAAGCCTGCGTTCCAAGTATCCACAGGTGACTAGCGAAATGCTAACCATACGTTCGCTGATGCTTTCCGTTTACCGGGTTCCAAATGTCCGTCCTGCACTACCTTCATCTGGCTCCTTCTCAGCTTCACCCGAACGGGTGGGCTTATCTGGCGGCGTTCGCCTATCTATGCGGGACGATGAAACCCGCTATTCCGTGTACCGCCGCCTTATTCCTTCATTTTTTCTCCCCTTTCACCCCTCGGTCGGGTAGGGAACCGCCCTCTGGGGCTAACTTCTCTTCGTGCCGAGGCGGACCGGAAACTCATGAATTCTTTCTCAGACTCCTTCAAGCATTTCAAAAATGCTTTCTTTAAAGTTGTTGCAATCCCTGGGGAAGTGCCCGAATGGCGCTTCCCCCTTTATTGGACCTCCGAGCACCATCACTTCTCCTCTTCCACCTATCAATTCTCGGTAAAAGACCTCTCTGAAGACGAGAGAGTATGCCGCTCGGCTGGCGTCTTACGTTGCCGAACATGGTGTCAAAAGAGCGGCCTTCTATATTAAGAAGGCCGGTGAGTCATCCGGCTCGGCCTCCAGTATGGCTTTATTGCTGCGAATTCTGTTTTTCGGCTTCAAGCGGAGCCGGGCTGGAGTGGGGACGTTTACGAGGAGATCGGCATGGCCTTCTTTCCGCCACGTCGGCTTTTGTCTCCTCGACCTCTTTCGGACGAGGACCTTCATGAACTCCGAATGTGTCAGGTCATCTTGGCGGGGCTCTTGGATTATCTCGGGCCTACCCGCATCTCCATGGTTATTATGCTCGAGCTTCTGCGGAATCCCGAGCTACGAAGCAAAATTTAGAGTCGGGCGAGGAAAAGTGAAACAGTGGCGGAAGAGAAAGAGAAGGTTGAGGCTGAAAGGGAGGAGCTGAAGACGGAACTTAAAAGTTCCCAAGCTGCCGCGGACAAAGCCGCGAGGATCTTACGTCGACCCACCGGCGCGCGCGAGCCCATGCCGACTGAGGCGGACTCAGGAATCCACAGGCGGAGGTTAATCATAATCGGCCGATGCCAACTCTCGTACGGTCGATGCCAACGCTAATCGCGGAGCTGAAGTCCTCCCGCTCTATGTCTATGGATGCGGTCAAACGGCTTACGCAGACAACGTAGCGAGTTATGTGCGCAGTTGCGGCAAGTCCGAGGCAACTTTGGCGGAGGAGAAGACCGCCCATGAGAAGGCGGTGGCGGCGGTAAGGAAAACCGCGTCGGATTGCTTCGAGATGGCCCTAGCCCGATTGAGTACTTAAACCCGGGGTAAAGGCGAACGTGGTTGGGTATGGATGTCGCTCCGCTTCCAAGATGGTGTTCTTATTCCTCCGCCTTTATCTCCGAAGATAGGTCGGCTTCCGGATGCCGAAGTGAGCAGCGGTGAGCAAGCCGCGAAGAGGCTGCATCCGGCCGGACCTAATGGCGACGAGGCCGCTGCGGGCGAGGGGGCCCCTTAGCTTTTGTTGTCTTTTTCTTTTTGCTTTCTTTGTTTTCGGCTTTTGATGCCGACCTTCATGCGTACGGTGCACATGGGATAGTTTTAGACCGGGCCGGGGTCTTTAAAGGATTAGAGTCCGCTTAGTACTCTTACGGTGTCGAAACAGTGCATGAGTAGGGGTGTCTATATATACCGCGCTACGAGGTTCGGAGTCGTATTCGGGATTTTTAACCGGGTGTAAGGGTGAATGGTCACATGCTCATCCGTGGTCGTCGTTGGGACACACTTTGACCATGTGGACCCGATCGGGAGTCGTTATGACTATTCACCTTCTTACTTAGGTGTCAATTTCGATGCATCAAAATATTTACAGGGTGTATAGACCTCGGTGTGCATGCGCTTATTTAACGAATCATTTTGACCCTCTTAAAATTGAACATTTGGTCAACAAACCATTTATTTATTCAAGAGATGATTAGCTTTATAAAGCCGACAATGAAAGGAAAGTTTGCGAATGGAAATGGCGAAACCAAAATAAGCTTGAAATAATAAATCAAAAACTTAACTCGGACACCTGGTGTCCGTTGTGGCATCTTTGGTGTGACCGGCCCTAACTATAGTAGGCCCTTAATTTGTCGCCATTCCATGTCCTCTTGACGGATTTTCTTGTCGGTGTTTCGAGAACATACGCTCCTTTTTCCAACTTCTCCTTGACTCGGTACGGTCCTTCCCAATTTGCGGCGAGCTTGCCGTCTGGGCGTTCTTGTTCCGATGTCGGCCCTTCTTAGGACCAGTCGCCCCGGTCAAATGCCACAGGTTTGACCTTTCTATTGTGTTTCGCCGCCATCGGTTGCTTGGCTGCTATGTCTCGGCAATGGGCCGTGGTTCGACTTCATCTACCGGCTCCATCTCGGTTGCCAACGCCCTTGAATTCGATGGTTCTCCTTCCTCCGGGGTTCGAGCCTTCTCAAGATGGTGACCAACTTCGGCCGGGATCATGGCTTCGCATCCATATGTCATGCGGAAAGGCGTCTCTTGGGTAGCTGATTGGATAGTTGTGCGAACTCCCATAAGACGTTATAAAGGCATTCGACCCAACAGTGCCGGCCTCTTGCATCTTTTCCGAAGTCCATCGAGGATTACCTTGTTTGCCGCTTCGCTGTCCGTTTGATTGTGGGTGTTCGGTGATGCAAAATGATGTGTGATGCCGAGGTCCACCATCATATCTGGAAGTTCCTGTCCGTGAGCCGAGTGCCATTGTGCGTCACTATCTCGGTAGGGATTCGAAGCGGGAGAAAATACTCGTTGGATGAAGCGCTTGGGGACCCTAGCCGATGTGATGGTGGCGGCGGTTCGGCCTCAATCCACTTGGTAAAGTAGTCCACCGCCACGATTAGCCATCGAAGTTGTCCGGGGCCGGCAAACGGTCCGAGTAGATCCATTCCCCATTTAAAGAAGGGCCATGGGGCGGAGATATATTCCATGTCGATGGAGGGACCAAATGATTTTGGCGTGTTTCGGCAACTATCACATGCCTTCGCTTGCGTCCGCCCGCATGGTGGCCAGTAGTACCCGGCCCTAAGTGCCTTTCTTGCTAATGCTTTTGCACCCATGTGTTGCCGTTAATTCCTCCATGGGTCTCGGCGAGGACATATCTACTTTCGTGAGTGCCTGTGCACCTTAACATCGGTGTATGCAAGCCTTTTCGGTAAAGCCGATCGTCTATCATTGTGTATACCGCGGCTTCCCGTATCGGTTTTGAGCATTCGTCGTTCCAAGGGAATAATTCCCTCTCAATGTAGTCCTCGAGCGGCTTCCTCCAATCGGTGGCACGGATATGACCATTACGCAGGTCGGCTCTTCCACCTTTTGTTGTATGACGGTTCGTGGTTGGTCGTCCCTTTAGTGCTAGCCGATTTGGAGAGTATGTCCGCTCGGACATTTTCCCCTCTTGGTATATGGGTAACCTTTACTTCTTCGAACTCACTGGATATTCTTGACTTTGCTAAGATACTTAGCCATTAGAGGCCCTTTAGCCCGATATGTCCCATCTATCCGGGCGGCGGCGAGTTGTGAGCTCGGTGAAGACCGAGACTCTTTGTGCGCCGAGCTCCTTGACTGTTGGAGTCCGGCCAGAGCGCCTCATATTCGGCCCGATTGTTTGACGTCGGAAATCTAGTTGTAGGAGTGTTCGATCGTCACTCCTTCGGGGCTCTCTATGATTATTCCGGCTCCGCTTCCCTTCGAGTGGGACGAACCGTCGACATATACTTTCCAGAGTTCGATGTTGCCGGGGTCTTCATTAATTGGAGTTAGTTCTCTGAGGAAATCCGCGAGAGCTTGTGACTTAATAGCATGTCGTGCTTCGTATGTGATGTCGAATTCGGATAACTCAATAGCCTAACTGATCATTCGGCCTTTACGACGAAGTATATTGGTTCTTGGCCATTCTTTCCTTCCCGAACCGTAACCGAGCTCACCGCTTCTTTCCCAACCGATAAGTAGAGGAAGAGGGTTTCGCCAGCCGTGGTTTCGATAAGATCGGCGGAGTGGCCAAGCATTGCTTAATCTTTGAGAATGCGGCGTCACACTCCGGGTCCAATTTCTGTCGTGTCCTTTTTAAGTAATTTGAAGAAAGGCAAGGCGCTTTCGCCGATTCAAGGGCGTAAATCTGGTTAACGCGCCAAACGGCCCGTCAACCGCTGGACCTCCTTCTTGTTCCCGGGGGCCTGCATGTCTAATACGGCCTTACACTTATCGTGGTTCGCCTCGATTCCTACAGTGGTAAGCAAGAAACCGAGGAATTTTCTGCCGGTACTCGAACGCACATTTTGCCGGTTCAGTAGAATCTGATGCGCCCTTAACTTGCTAAATGTTTGCTCAAGATCTCGGATGTGATCATTGGGATCATACGATTTGACAATCATGTCGTCGATATAGACCTCGATGTTATGGCCTATCTGGGTTCTCGAAAACCTTATTCATCATCCTCGGTAGGTTGCCCCGCATTTTCAAGCCGAACGGCATGACGTTGTAGCGATAATTTCCCTTCTCCGTTATGAAGGAAGTGGCTTCTTGGTCATCGGGGTGCATGGCGATCTGGTTGTAACCGTAATACGCGTCCATGAACGCAGCGAAGTTGATAGCCGGATGAGTTATCTACGAGCCGATCAATGTTCGGCATTGGATAGGCGTCTTTAGGGCATGCTTTGTTCAGAGTCTGTATAGTCGGTGCATACTCTCCATTTTCCATTTGGCTTTGAAACCATCACCACGTTGGAAAGCCACGTGGTATATTGTATCTCCTCGACGAAACCGGCCTCCAATAGTTCGTCCACGTGTTGGTTCGCCGCTACTCGCCTATCTCGGGGCCCTCGCTCTTTTCTTACGGGCTACCGGGGTTGACCCCGGCCGTATGGCCAATTTATGACGCGAAATTGGGGTCTATGCCCGATCGTCGCCGCGCTCCATGCAAAAACGTCTCGATTGTGGGCCAAAAACTCTTCTATCCTCAATCGCAGTCGGGGTCAAGGCCACGCCTACTTTCGTACTATGGTTTGGATTGTTTCCAAGTACGAAGTCTTCTACCTCTCCTTCTGGTTCTGGCCGAGGTGTCCCCTTTTCTTCTCGTAGGTCTAATTCGATCATATTGATCGGTTCTTGGATCTTTTTGTGCTCTGGATCCGTTGTTCCGGATCTTGCTTTTACGTTGATTGTCTCGTTGTAACACTGCCTGGACTCTTTCTGATCACCCTTGACGGTAACGACTTGGTTGCTATTGCCTATCATTTTTATCTTCTGATGCTTTGTAGACACCAGCATGTCCCAATTGTGGATCGTTGGTCTTCCCAGGATGATGTTGTAAGGGGAGGGGAAATCAGCCACAATAAATCTTACTCGCTCGGATTTGAAACCTTCCTTCGTTCCAAGGGTGAGTCGGAGGTCTATATATCCCTTTGGAGGGGATAATTCGCCATTAAATCCTACGAGAGTGGTTTGGCATGGCTTCAGGTCCTCCTGGTCGAGATTCATTCTCTTGAAGGCATCCCATATGATGATGTCTGCCGAGCTCCCTGAGTCTATAAATATCCTCTTGACTCGGCAGTTGACCAGGGTTCCAGTGATTACGAGGCCGTCTTGATGGCCGGAAGTACGTCGGCCAAGTCCTCTTTGTGAACATGAGCTGAGGTCGTTCAATTTTGTCGGTCATGTGTGATTCTTCTTTAAACTTTGGTCGGTCCCTTATTGAAAGAACTTCCCTTAGATATTTCTCCGTTGGCTCGGCGTATCTCCTCCTCCTCCGAAGGCTCCGCTAATAACGTTGCAATCGAACTCCGCGTCGGGAAATCCGCTGTCTTCAGATGCTGGCTTCTTCCTCTTGCCCTCTCTTCTATTCTCAGGGTCCGGGCTGTTTGATCGGCCATTCGCTGCTTTTCTTTTGTGCGTCCTGCGTTTTTATTACGTATTGACGCAATTTTCCTTCTCGAACGAATTTCTCGATGGCTTCGCGAAGTTCATAGCATTGATCCGTGGTATGCCCTTTACAAATCGTGAAAAGAACAATAACGGGACTGGTCCGTGTTGGACCGTTTCCTGAGGGATGAGGTTTTTCGACCTTCCGCATCTCGGTCGACGCTACTTCCCTCCATAGTTGGATCGGGAACATTGAGGGGGTATAATAGTCAAATTTATTCTTCAAGTCTGTCATTGGTTTATATTGCTTACTATCAGTTCCTTTCCGCATGGCGGTCTTGCTTAGCGACCAGTCGGATCGATTTTATCCTTGGCGGGGTGTTCTTGTCCAAGGTCCCTTCGTGCATTCGCTTGGCGCATTTGTTCCACCTCAAGATATTTCTTCGACCGTGTCATGAAGTCCTTTAAGCTCTTAGCGGCTCTTTGAAAAATGATTCAATGAGTCGGCTCGAATCGCCTGAGCCATCGGCCAGGAGGTGGACGTGCACTTCCTCCTTTAATTCTCGGACTTGCAGGCCGCATGGTTAAAGCGATCCAAATAGCTTTGGAGTAATTCGCCGGACATTGCTCGATTTTGGATAAGGTATATTGAGACTTCGGCTGTTTCTTACTAGTTGCGAATTGCAACTCGAAAACCTTTGCCAAGTCATCAAATTTAGTTATCGACCCTGGAGGCAGGGTTTGTAACCATTTTAGGGTTGGTCCCTTTAGGGTTGTGGCGAAAACCCTACTTATGATGGGTTCTCCAAGGCCTCTACACATCATGATCATCTGAAAGTCGTCCACATGAGTTGTTGGATCTCGCGAACCGTCGTACTTGCGAACTCGGTGAGGTTCGGCTTTCTGGGAACCGTGCCACGAGGATATTGGGTGAAAAGGGGTGTCTGCTTTAGCCTCGGCATATCTTCCTTGACGAGAATCGTGTGGGGATGTCGGGTCGACCCTTCGCTCCGGAGGACTTCCCTTTGTGATTCTTTGGTAGAGGAGGCCGCCCTTTTAGTATTGTCTATTGTCTTCTCGCCGACGGAACTATGACCTTCTTGGTCGGGTTCCCACGTTTTGTCATCCCGATCATAGCTGGTGCTTTTAGGTTCCCTTCTCCGGTTCCGCTCGTCGATGCGATGAAATTGAAGAGTATAACGTTTGTCCATATTCTCGATGCGTTTCATCATGGCGAGCTGTCCGTTATGGAGTGTAAGGAAGTCCGGATTCTGGACCGGGGTCTCCTGATTTACAACTGGATTGGATCTCTGTGGCTCACGGCGATGTCCCCGCGCTGCCGATGAACCCGTCTCGGACTCGTTCCCATTTTCAGGTTGATCTTGATTCGGGCCACGAGGTTCCTCGGCGCTCTTCCGTCGTGATAACCGGTCTTCATTGTCCCGCTCATTGCCACCGATAGGGTTGGTCGATCGCTCGGTGTCTTTGTGGTTGCCGGGGTGGTTGACGTTGCTCTCCGGTTGTTCGAACCATCTCCATGCCGCTTCGGCTTGTACTGCGGTGTTAACCCTCATTGGTCAAGGGAATCGAAATTTATCGTTCCCCACTGACGGCGCCACTGTTGCGGTGTAGAATACGGATGTCCAGCCGCGTGTATGGGCTGGTGATTTGATATAGGATCTAGGGTCTCGGCTCAGGTACCAATGTGATAGCACACGACAGAGAGAGGATCACCGAACACAACCCAGGCGCTTGGCCGAGTGGAGTGGGGTGTGTGCTCGGTGTGACAAGATGTAGACTAGTCTAGGTTTAGAGCGTGTACCTTAGGGCCATTGCTTGGGTATTTATAGGACCTACCCGGAGCGGCTTTGGCGTGATTCCGTGCCTATTATCCGAACTGCCTATCCTTATGCGGATGTGTTCCTAGATCTCCGGGGTAGTTGAGATATTCCAGGGTTACGGATATGACGAATCTGATGTGCCTACCCTTGGTTGGGCCTTCATGTGATTGGGCCTTATCTAGGTCCGTAACACTTTCTTTTGTGTGTAAACTGAATGTGTTTTGAGAGGCTAATTTTCGATTTTTTTTTCCTAATTTTATTAAGTCGGCCTATGGGTCATGTGTGTTGGATTTTAGGGCGCACAGTTCTTGTCTTCTGCTTCATTCAGTTAAGACTTGAGAGGTTTTATTTTTCTTCTTATTTTTGTGCTTTGATGGACATGAAACGTTCTATTTCTTGCGTCGAATCTTGAATGGTGCTGGTTATCGTCTATTTTCAATCATTCTTTTTCTCACGAGGCTTTAACTTGTTCAAATTGTACCTTATATTGTGTTTTAGATGGTTCTATGGACTGCATAACATGCGTGGGTGTTGTGGATTTATGAATATACAACGACTGTTATTTAAATAATAGTCGTTGAATTTCAATGACTGGTTTTTTAAAAACAGTTGTTGTAAAATAAACTTTCAATGACACTTTTTTACACGACTCTTGAAAACAGTTATCTAAGGGTCTTAAAATGGACGTTAAAAGTGTTTTTTGTAGTAGTGTAAGACATGCATTGCATCTAAATTGAGGTATTTAACTATATTTTTTCAAATAGCAACTGTATATATTGTTATAATTTAAGTTTGACGACTTCATGCAATGCAGTGTTTTTTGTCTTGCAATTTACATAATCAATCCTCTCTGATGAATGATAGTGAATTCTTGAACACAATCAAATGCTCAGAGATGTGTCATCATAAGTTTATCCTTAAAGTCGGCGTACCAATTATGTTGATAAGGAACATTGATCAAGCAGCCGATTTATGCAATGGAAGTAGATTGCGAATAACACAACTGGGCAAAAACTTCATAAGGGAAAAGGTGTTGAACGAGATAAGTCTTTGGTGAAGATATATTAATACATTGTATGAACATGAATCCTTAGGAGTCTAAGCTACCTTTTAGCATGACGAGGAGGCAATTTCCAATAATTATTTAATTTGCAATGACCATCAACAAGAGCTAAGGGTAGTCTATTCCCAATGTTGGTCTTTACCTCCAAGCCTGGTCTTTTCACATGGACAATTGTATATCACATTGTCAGAGTCAAGAGCTTTAATGAGTTGAAATAATTAATGTTAGATGAATATAGGAAATGTACAAGTAAGATGACCAATGTAATTTCATCGAGTCATTTTAAAATTTCACGATAGATTGAGTTAATTGAAAATCACATTGGAATTTTTAATAATTGTAGAATACGCAATTATGTGCATCGTACGAGTTTAGGGTTTAGTTCAATCAATATCCAATGTAAGTCTCTACCTATCGAGCCTAGTTTTTTCATATGGGCAACTATATGTTGCACTATCAAAAGTTAAGAATTTCAATAAGTTGAAAATACTTATATTGGATGAGATAAATATTTCAAGACCTTTTATTACATTAATAGCATGAAGATATTCTTCCTTATCACCATATGATTATATTAAATGTATCATGTTTATAATGAAATGGTTAAATAATAACATTATAGCATATGTTCTTCATTGTATCATATTTATAGTTTTAATATATCAGTGCAACGCACAGATTAAAAGTCTTGTTATAACAACTTATAAGAATTGTCAATATATTATATCTTTTGGTTGAGACCTAAAAGTCATTTTTTCAAAAAAAAAAAAAATTATATCAATTCAATTATGAGTTCAATGACATGGGAAGCAACTTCGAAGAGACCTAAGCCTATTTGGTGGTATTATAAAACTTGTAAATTGTAAAACATGTTGTCATTAAGAACTTTAAAAATCCTCAGCTCTATTAATTTTTCACAGATGGCGTTTAAATCTAGAGGCATTAGTTACGCTCATACGTCGGAATGATAACATGTTGTCTCAAGATTCGATCAAATTACAAGGCTGGTCATTGATTGAAGAAGCACATCACGTATGATTATCATGCGTCCGGTTTTTCTCACCGGTAAGCCTCTCATCATCCCTCATTATTCCTTCATCTGGACCGTCTCAATTTGATCCAAGCATCTAGACGAAGATACACCATCTATTTGAAATTACAGCATATGCTGTAATTTGAAATAGATGATGTGTGTCTTCATCTAGATACTTGGATCAAAATTGGACAGTGTAGATGGAGGGATGATGAGAGATGATGAGAGAGGTAACAATGAGATTATCTGCTTCCGATTATTATCTGTCTAAATGGCTTGATTTTGTTGAGACTTATTTGCTGTGGGAAATATTCAGAATCACATATGTTCATGGCCCATTGCCTTAGAGGAGTATTTTTTTGCTCTGACCTTAGAGGAGTATTGACTTGTATCATCTAACATGATTCCTCAAATGTCCTTGCAAATAATTTGGGTGGGAAAAAATTATAAATTTTGTTTTGAATAAAAAAAATGATTATAAATTTGAACAAATATATAAAGATAAAATTAGTTAAACTCGATCGTTAACTGAGAAAGGAGGGAAGATCGAATGCAATGGTGCTTAGCACTTTCTCTCTGGTATCCCACCCCCCAACAATTTCTCTCTCTCCGCGAAAATTCGTTTGTCAAACTCAAATGCTCCTACACTACGCCTCAGCTCGCCACTCTCCCTGAAATTCCTCTCCACAAGAAACACCTTCACTCGCATCCTCAGTTCTTCCCCAACCCAGAATCACATTTACCCCGACCCAGTTCCCGAATTCGCAGAATCTGTAAGAATGAATTCTGACGACTTTTATGTGTGAAATTCACGAGTTGAAAGCTTGTGTTTATGTTTCATTCTATGGGCCAATGCAGGAGACGCAAAAGTTCAGAGCCGAGCTCTTTGAGAGGCTATCTGAGGACAAAGACGAGTTCGGGGAAGATCTTCATGCGGTCGTCCATGTTTGTGCTCAGGTGAGTGCCGTTTTCTTCCGAAAGAATACAAATGTGTATTGTTAGGATACGGTTCATCATATTCTATTTCTCGAGTTCCGATAACATCGAAAAAATGGTTATGATTCATTAGTTATGAAGATGGCGATTTGAGGGGCGTGGGTAATGCTTTGAGCGTTACATGTTCGATAAAATGCGTGAACAAGGATAAGCTTTTCTGTTTTGTCGGACAGAGCAAGTTTTAGTCACTTGCAATTTTATGTTGCCCAGAGAGATTATTTTATTTTTTTCATACTAAGTTTGTAAAATCGAACTTTCAAACCTGGGAGGAAGAAGGATTTGTTGCTTAATGTCTAATCATGGTGGAATTGATTTTTTAATTTTTTAGAAAAAAGTACCAATAATATTTGATAGTTTAATATTTAAGATAGATATAAATATTGAAAAATATTTAAAAAAAATCAGTTAACAAATGTTGCATCTGAAAGCAAATATATGTGACACGAGCTTGGGAGAATATGCTTTATATCATAAATTTCTAGTACAAAATGTCAACATTTTGATTTAGGCAAAATGCAAAACCCAGTTGCCATTTGTCAATTTTTGAACGTTTAAGTTGGTTTTTCACTATTTTTTGTTGACTTTTAGAGTTGAATTGATTAGTCTAATACGAAATTTACATCTGTTCTCCTTATTGTTACAACTTAAACCTTGGACTTGGTGTCATGGTGAAGAGAATAAAAGAGTTAAATTTTCCCAAATTACCTAGCCCCTTTTTATATATTTAAGGAATTTTTTATTTGTGTTATATTTGATATTGATAGTAAGAGTCATGAAAGAATTCGTCTTTCAAGTGTAGCTGGAATATGCATAAAATCTGTCAAATCTTTCAATTGGAAAAGTAAAACGTGTAGCATATTTTTCTAGTCTTTGTGCTCTTCAACTTTGGGAATCTAGTTTGAAGAGATTCTCATGTATGCCAATATGTCTACTTCTTTCTCCATCTCTATCTTTTTAGTTTTTTGTTCATGTTATGCTTGTTGTCCTGCACGTGAAATTGATGTCTGGATTAAATAGGGAATTTAATTACATAATGATCGCTTTGTATCCTTTTCATTGACAAATGGAAAATGGGAGATGATGTATATTTGACCTAAACATTAAACATTATTACATATGTTGACTTTCTTTGCACTTTGCTTATGGGACTTGTTCGGAAATAATTTAAGATATGCATACTTCCTATGTTCTTCCTCATACTTCTATATATTAGTTTCAATGCTGGTGCTATTAATACAAGAAAAAAAAACTCTACATCTGATGTTCAAAGTGTTAAACCTACGGTTTATCTTACATAATTATCTACAAATTGAGTGGATTTTCAGCTTCATTGGAAAGTACTTGATCTCTTGATTTGATTGTTAAGTTTCCCTGTGGTCTTCAACATCTCTTTTGAAACATAACTGAAATATTCCCTCTAGTCCTTAACATAGAAGCTATTTGGGGAGTTGATTTTGGTCTTAAATATAAAACCTATTTTTTTATATTTATAAGTTTTATCTTAATTTACTACTATTGATGTTTCCTCAACAATAATTAAGGAGGAGGGGAATGAAGGAATTATGGACAATGATTAGGGTATTTTAGAAAATACATGTCATATTAACTAATTTCCTTAATTTAATCAAATTAGGTAAGTAGGCCTTATATTAAGGATCAAACGGAGTACCATATTATGGGTTTTATCCTTCCAGCATGCTGCTTAGAGAATTAGTTTATTGTTTCTAGTACAATATGAATTTCATCTATATCTGAGGTGTAACATCCAAGGACAGCTTTGGTTACTAGTATACTGACCTTGAAAGAAAATCATCTGCTGTTAAAGAGAAGGGAAAAGGAAGATAGTCTTTTTCTTCTTTTTTTCTTTGGTAGAATAAAAAAAATGAAAGAATTTCACATTGGTTGTTGTGGATATTCTTGCAATGAGTCTGAAGCCTGATTTAAATGTAATGTTAACACCCTTATTGATTACCACACCTGAACCTAAAGAACATTCCCGATCATAATTCAATGCTAATATTCTTGCATTTAGAGGAGCTCGTTCTCTAATGCTTGTGGCTAACATTCTTTTCCTGCAACATCAATAAGAATATCACATGTTCTACTGGATAATGATGAGTCACAATATGGTCCCAATTGGCTGTGCTTTCATTTTATATGGACCTATTCCTATGCATTTCAGAGTTAATAAGAATTTATTCAAGATTTGACATGTATGTAGTGGTCCTATGTTGACTGATTTGTATAAAAACTTTTCTGGGGAACCTAACTTAGGTTTGCCTATTTATGGCTGCATGATAAGATGATGAAATTTCAAAAGAAAGAATGACACTTCTATTTGCATATGAACCCCTGAATCATTTCACACTTGAAATCGTTCCCATTTTCCACTTTATTTGACATTAATTGTCTGGGGCCTGGGCAGACTACTTATTTAAACCTCAATAGGTAGAAATTCCCTTTTTTGGGTCCAGTCATGTGAGATCCAGCTAAATCTGGTTGGTTGAGAGGAAGGAAAATTTGCTCTAGACATTGTTGATAATTTAAAACGCTATTGAATAATTAGTGTGACTTTATTTATGCACCTCATGTTCTGTGATGTATTATTTCTAGACACCTGGTAGAGAGATGGCTATGTTTGGGAACCCGATTGAGAGGCTAAGGTGCCATTTTGCCTTATAAGTAACCACTCAAGGGTACTGTGTATTTGGAATTGTTTTGAAGAGCAATTTCACCTCAAAAGTGTTAAAACATCAACAAATTCGTTACAGTTGTTAAAAAACTAATGTTAGCGGTTAAAAAAATTGTCGTTAATTGTTAACATTTTCAACGGAAATAGGCAAACTTGCTACGTTTTGATTACTTTCAGAGCAAAATTGTTTCTCGGCAAACTTTCGGATACCCAGTGCTCTTGGGTGGTTACTTCCAGGGTAAAATTGAACCTTAATCCTAAAAACTAATGAGTTTCAGAAAAGTGAAATATGCATGTTGGTTTTTCACAGTTATTGATCTTGCTTGAAGTGATGTAGCATGGAAGATGTTGGGTATATATGGCTGATATGTACTCCCTCTGGTTCTATTTATAAGAGTCTATGACCAAATTAAGCGGTTTAAGAAAATGGTTAAAATTAGTTAAAAATAATAAGTATGCCTTGAGATAAACTTCTTTTCTAAGTATACCCTTTTTTATAATTTGAGTAAACATAAGTATCACCAACATGCAATATATATAATTAATGAGGGTTAAAAATGAAAAAAACTTATTAAATGTCAGAGACAAGTTTTGTTAGGTTCGTATAAAAAGGATCAAGTCAATTCAAATTTTGGGTTCTTATAAAAAGGATGAAGGTACTAAGTATTTGTCATTTCAACCATATTGAGCTTCAGGTCTTAGAATTAAAAAACATAGAATATCAACGTCTAATTAATCTGAATTGACTTTTAGTTTGTCATCTATGAGCAAGCATTGGATTTTACTAGTACAATCATATCGGTTGCTGAGTTGGTTAATAGTAACCCTACTCAAAAGTCTCCTGATGCACTAATGGCGATATGTCAGTTTGTGTCTTGATTTTGTTGCTGTGAGGGTACATTGAAGGAATCATTCTCTCTTAGACTTTGATTAATTTTGGATCCGATAGTTAAACATAGAATGTTGGCCTACCCGATTATGAGGATTTTGTGGTTCATAAGACTCTCAATTATGGAAAAGACTTTACTAATTTCAGCTGCCCAGTTTTTGATTAGAGTACTTATTTCCTCTTACAGTGAGCAAATCTCCTTTTCTATGAGCAGCTATGGTTTGGCCTAAATGGCTAAAACAGCACAATAGTTGAAAGTTTGAAACCCCCTCCTAGAAAAAAGGACCAGAATCAGCGCAAATTTCCAGATGCTTGGATCTAAAAAAGTACCAGTAGAATAGTATATTGAATTCCGTGTTGAACTTATTATTAGTTGTCATAATTACTAACCAGCCTTGGTTTTCGGAAAATAAAACAGATATTTAGTGATTTTATGCACAAGGAGTATGGAGGCCCTGGAACATTATTGGTGGAGCCCTTCACAGATATGTTAATTGCTTTGAAGAAGAAGAAATTGCCTGGAGCACCTCTGGCTGCAAGAACATCTCTTTTGTGGGCTCAAAATTATGTTGATCATGACTGGCAAGTTTGGAACTCTAAATTATAGTGACTTCAACTTTACATTTCTTTCTTTTTTTAATTATTATTTTCTTCAAGCTTGCTTGAATTTGTATGCAAGAGAACCAAGGAAACTGCTTGTCTTGCTAAAAATTAAAAGGAAGATTTGGATTCTGTAACTAAATCAATCACAAAACTCACTTTCATTTTTTTTTTTTCATTTTCATTGCTCTCTCTTTTCTCCCCATCTTGATGATGCTATACAAATATGTAGTAGCCACTGGACCATCTTGTTCCAAACCTCTGTTCTATTTTCTTTACCCTCTCTCTGTATAAGGAATTGAGCTAGAAGGTAACTTCTCTCACAAATGAAAAGAGGCAGTCCAATAATGGTGTGAAGTGAACCGCTGTGCTTGCCACAACTTCTTAGTAGAGCAACCATGATTCAACTTGCAGACTCCGAGATGCTCTGCAAGGAAGGACGCCATGATTTTGATCTAAAAGAAGCTGAATTTACTACAGCCCCTCTTTGCCTGTGTCTCTCTGCTCTCATGGCCTGCAAATCATCATGAATAAAAACAAAAGCTATATCAGAAGTTGGATTCTACTAGAACATGGATCAGAGCATAAAATTATATTCTATTTTCCTGCAACCTCTCTGGTATTGTCTCTGCTACATACAAATAAAAAGATATTGCTACCAGAGAGGAATAGAATAAGCAGTGATGCACAAGTAAGGTGGGAGATCAAAGCCGTGGTTGGACTGAGTTTGATGGGATTAAGGAAACACAGAGAATATAATATATATATATGTATATACACATATAAGTAGTGTTCTGATAGATACCTCGTGTGTGTTTCCTGTGTCCTGCTTCTCTTCCTCTGTTTCACTCACAGAATGCTGCTTCTTCTCCACCGACTCAGCCTGAGTCGTCTTCTTCGTCTTGGCAAGTTTCTTTGCCTTCAAGACCTTCATAACCTCTGCAACCAGAAGAAGCAGCACACACAAGGTCTCTCTCATCAGAACTATGAACATGAAAAGAAAAAAGAAAAAGGAACCTCAGAAACAAACAGAGTTCTCTGTTTTCACACACAAACCTTGAGTGGTGATAAGCCTATAAGCATGGCCAAGGTTGAGAGTGTCATTAGGGCGAAGCAGCTTGACACGTGTGAAACGAACAGTCTTATTTTGTTGCTGCTGGCTCTGTTGTTGTTGTTCATCCTCAGAAAGAGGCAATGGAATAATCACAGAGACATAATGACCAGGATTCATCTTCATGATCTCACTTGCAGTCACAGACCAGTACAATCTCTCTATCCTCCCACAAGGATGCTGAATCACCAGAGCAGCAGCATCCACAGCCTGACAATTTCCCATCTTTCTCAAAGAATAAGAAGCTGAAGAAGATGAAGAGGAAGAGAGATAACGGAAGGAGATGAAATAAGCAAAGGTCTCTATCTGGACAGCTTCAGCAACAACCCCACAGATAGTGAGAATATTAGTAGTAAAACCAGAGAGAGAGAGAGAGAGAGAGGCTTATTGAACGAAGCAGGCGTTGCCCAACTAACTAGTACAAGGCGAGTCAAATTAAGCCAAAATTGACATAAATAGGATGATGGGGAGGGATGGGGGCGTGACAAAAACTAAAGATATATGATTAAGTGGGTGGTTAATAAATAATTGGGCTTTGGGGGAACTTAAAATTTTTATTTATATTTTTCATAAATGGGTAAAATAATTGGCCTGTACTGATTGGCACCGGCACTTGTGTTGGGGTCCGTGCAGGTGCCACGTGGAAAGAGGAGAAGCAAGATGAGATTGGACGGATTTGTTCGGCGATGTCGACGGGGTCAAGAATTAAATTTAACGTTTGGGTCTCATAATTTTCTTACCAACAACGTTAAATAAATAATGCAGGTAAGTATCTTACATTGTTTTTTTTAAAAAAATATATATATATTAAGGTCCCAATTAAAAAAAAATATTATAAAATTATCATATTTATCAATGACAAGTGAAAGAACAACCATTAATAAACTATTAATAAACGGAGGAACTACTATTAATAAGTTTTGAGACTATTTTTGTCGGAGGAGTACTTTAATATCTTTTTCCCTTGTTTTTTTCTCAGCTGGAAGTTCTTATGTCCCTTTCAAGCAAATATATTAGTATATACTGCTTCTTTTGCCTTCAAAAATATATTATATACTGAATTTATATGTAGATATACTGATATTTCTTACTGTGAAAATTAACGTATAATTTTGGGTAAAAATGTATTGATATGGCATTTGTTTTAATAAAAAAAATTATATTTTAAATTCTTATAATATAAGAAAATTAATATAACTATTTCAATTTTAAAAGAAATTAATTTCATCTCAGAAAAAATAAATATCATTAAAGTATACTTTTTTGAATAAATGGTTTAGTGATTTATATTCCTAATAGAAGAAATTAATATTGTTGTGACGTGTGTGTGTGTATTTTGATTAGCTTTCAAGAAAAATGTGCATATATACTTATATACACATTATTTTCAAACTCAGGAATTGACACTTTGAGTTTATCATTTTTACGTTTTTATCTTATAATATTGTGTCAAATTAGTGATAAACTTGATTAAACTCGCGAGTTTACACACCGAATTTATTATTTTTATGAATTTTATAGAAATTTATTTGTTAGGCATGATAAATTATGAATGTTAATAGATTTAATTTCAGTTATTTAGATTTAAAATATATTTAAATCAAATAGTTATCATTTTGTATATTTTAATTATTTAATCATACACTAATATCTATTTAATGATAAAAATAAACTCTTATAAATTTACGATTTGAGTTCATAATATGAGCTTACCGTTTACATCATTATTACGAATTTGTTTAAACTTACGAATTTGAGAATTTTATATACATGCATTCATAATTCATAATCGAGACTAATTAAACAAAACATATGTAAGAAAAAAAAAAAGAGTGATCGTTGGTTCAAAAAGAATAAACTAGTCATAAAATAGGATAAGTAATATTTATAAACTTGAAATTTTAGAATCTTTTATCACAAAAATATAACACATCTAGAATAAGCCTTTGGGTTTGTTTGGTTCAACGGAGGGGGGAAGGGGAGAGATTTTAATGGAGTGAAGAGAAATTGAGGGAAATGAAAAGATTTTAATATCATCTCATTTGAATTGGCGAGAAGTGAACGAAAGGGAGAGGTGAGATTTTAATATCACTTTGTTTAGTTGATAAGGGGAGGGAGATTTTAATATTACTTTATTTAGTTCTTGGGCATAATAGTCACACCATACCAAAATATTACAACTTCCCTTCAAATCTTCTCATTTTAATTTTAGAGAGGAGGTTATAAAAGGAGGGAAAATTTCAAAAAAAAAAATTCACTTCCCTACTTAAATTTTTGTGTTGCCAAACAAGGGAAATAGAGTAAAATTCATCACCTCCCCTCCTCTCAAATCAAATAGACCCTAAACCTGATCGGTATGACTGTATGAGGGGAGGGGGAGGAGAGAGAGAGTGAGGTAAGGAGTTTTTTTTTTTTTTTTGAGATTGATTTAAGAGAATTAGAGTAGTTGAGTCAAAGATTTAAATTTTTTTTTTTAATCTTACGTATTCTTTTTATTAAAACTTTGTAGCCCCACTTTTCTAATTCTTTAAAATTTTTGTCATTAAAATTTTTCTCCCCATACCAAACAACTCATAAAAGGTTGAACTTAAAAAAAAAAAAAATAGGGTATACCGTGTTTCAAAACTTTGAGGTGAGAAGTTTTTATTGGATTGTTTGATACTAAAATACTCATATGCTATTTGATATAAGATATATTTAAAAAATTGGTCTTGGTCGTAAATATACTATATAATTTTTATATTTATCAATTTTTTTTTAATTTACTCTTTTAATACTCCTTCAACAAATGAAATGAGATAACTAAAAAAACATGGTAAGTAGTATTGAATTTAAGATTTAAGGGTAATAAACCACTATAAAAAAGGATATTAAAGAAGTCATATCATCAGGATAATAAAAAAGAAAAAGATTTGACTAAAGCGTGGGAGTGAAACAGTGAAGAAGATATCTGAGCAAAAAAAAACAGTGAAGATTCTTGAGGAGTAGAAAACTGGACAAGGACACGGCACCATCTTATCCGCGTTACAGAAGCTGCGTCACTTAAGTTCCCTCTTTGGTTTTCCCACAAACTGGCACTAAACCAGAAGAACCTTTAAACAATTACCACCTAATACCAAAACAATTATCACCTAATATACCTTGGTATTTGTACTCCTTCTTCACAAACATTGGTCGATGTGTTTCCAGTCTGTGGCCTCGTGTGTGTGTGTGTACACACCAGTAGTAGGCACAACTTTTCTTGACTGCTTCAAAGTCCGATGCAATTCTAAAGCAACCCCATCTGCGAAACCATGACGCATTTATATATAAGACTTGAGATTGCTATATACGTTATTGAAGTAAGAATACGCTTTGGTACGGGACTATATATATAATTATATATAGACACACACAGAGTTAAGATGCAATTTTATTTCGGAAATAATCACTCATTAAGTATCCAGAAGTTCTTCTTAAGAAAAATTAGAATTAACTGTTGATATTTTTTACGGCAAAAGCCAAAATTATTACGTTTGGATTATTTTAAGAGTAAAATTTGTCGACAAAAAATATTCAAATGCCCAATGTTTCTGAATGATTACTTAGCAAATTTCTACCTCAACCCTCAACCCTATGTGTGTCTTGTATGTATTTTGGAATGAAGAAGCTCGAACACCAACATTTCAGGTACGTCAGAGTTATACATGCTATATATATATATATATATATACATACAAACCTTATGTATCACTAACTCACGAACTATAAAGGTATCAAATGAGTTTTTTATTTATTATAATGCGTAATTTCTTACAGTTTTCCCGTGAGAAATCTCCACTACTTTTCTTTTTCATGAAGCAAAGTTAACAGATTTTAATTTTAAAAGATCAAGTGTGTGATCAAGTAGGTAGTTGAATATATAAGAAAATAAGGTTAATGTCAGCTTCGAAGCCCACATCGAGAATCAAAACAAGGAGAGAGCATTATGATTTTGTTTTTTTTTTTTTATCTGTGAAATAAAAAGAATATCTGTTGCATAGTGTTGTTGGGATAATGACAGAAGGTAATCTTTGACTCTTGTAAAAATCAGCTATATATAATTAAAATATATTACAAGTGAATGAGAACAAAACGAGAAGGAGGATCGAAGGTTTGAAAATTAGGCAAATGATTCAAAGGGGGTGAACATGAGTAAGAATAATGTCAGTACGTGTAAGCCATGTGAGATGTTGGAGGAGATAGGTAGAGATAATTAATGAGGTATGGACTATCTATTGTTCAAACGTGACTCTTGTTGGGGACCATACATTGATGCATATATACTAATTATTCATACTCCTTTTAAATAATATAGTTTAGAGGAAAATAGCGAAAAATCTCTCATTGCAAAAATTATTGCCCAAATATGTGCACTTACAGCTATATGTAACATATCTTTAATCATTTGTAAAAATCTTATTTTTACACGTAATGTCGATAACTTGCAACAGCTGAAAAAGAGTTTGCACTTGATCCTTAAACAGAGTTCAGGTACTCTTATTTAGGTAATAAATTTTGTATAAGGCTATTTTCAGCAAATTTTTCTAGTATTTATTTATTAATTATTAATAAGCCTATGTCCTAAAGCTTCTGACTTTTCTATACGAAAACACACAAGCATTTCAACGCAAGTTGGTTGTATAGAATTCAAAAGTTCATATTAATGTTGGATGAATACGTGGGATTAGCCGATTTAAGTTTTGCATCTATATGTATATATATAGCTAGGAAGCTAGATATTTTATTATTGGCTTGGAATTAATTAAAACATTCTTGCCTTTTAAATTTTAAAGTGGAGAAGGTTTTGGCTTGTTCCATGGTGGTGGTGGTGGGGCTAAGTATCCAGACCTAGCTAGCATCTTATTTTGTTTTTTTTTTGAAGAACGACATTATCATATATTCATATTATTGCATTTATTTAATTATATTTACTTGTCTTTCTCCACACTCTCATCAAACAAAAACTTACAAACCTTGTATATATCTGTCGTCATACGTCCACAACTTCGCTCTCCAGAATTATATGTCTGAATCAGCTATATGGTCCTTGAAATTATTGCACAAAAACACAAGATATATATATATATACGAAATAAAATGAATTTTTTTGACGTAGAAAAGTTTAGGTAAGTTAGGCTCTGGACACTTACCATACGGCCAAAGCATTCATTAAGACCTAAAAAGCACTTACAGAGATATTGACGTATTACTTCTTTGGTCTTTAATATAAAACATAATTGACTTTTTTGGAGAGGTTAAGGAAGTTAAATAAATTACTTTAAAGTATTGTTATTATCTTCTTTATACTAAATTAATTTGTCTGACTTATAAACTGATAATGTATACAACATATACTATGATTAACATACTTATTTAATTGCTTTAATCTATAAAATAAAGTCAATTATGTCTTATATTAAGGATTGGAGGAGCACATACCAACAAGATCTTTATACCAGCAATGGGAATTGAGGAGAAAGGAATGTCTCCATTGATTTCTCTCTTCATTTCCTCTCCATTGAATGTATTAACCATTAGATCAAGTTTCAATGGTTGAGATTTAATCCTATTTAATGCTATATCTAATAATATTTTTATATAGCACTAAATCTCAACCATTAAAATTTATCTAATGGTGGATACATTCAATGGAGAAAGAAATCAATGGAGTTCCCCTCCTGAAAATGAACTCACGATCTTAAGAGTTAATTATGAGACAACTTCTCACCAACTGGACTAGATCTTTTATTGGTAAAACTGAGAAATTTTACTTGGGTATATTTTTTTTATTATTTTCCTAGTCCCAGCATTCAAAGACACTAGTGTGGAGTGCGAGCTAAATATAATCTACATGAATTTGTCATGAATTTGTCAATTAGTGTCTATTATTATTAAAGATAATATTTTAATCAGGATATATATATATATATAAAACAAGCAATGTGATGGGGAATTCGGTGAACACTACTGAACAGTACTAGTGTGTGTCTGAGACAAGGTGAGGACATTCTTTTAACAAAACCTGAATCTGTGTGTAATTTCTGAAATCTTACATCAGACACTGTCCTCTTTCTCTTGTGTGACAATATATCTCTGTAAACACATGTCTTCTTAGATTGTTCTCATCATGACTTCCTTTTGTTTTACACCTTCATCATGAGTTCGCCATCAACATTCTGATTCTGAATCGCAATAGATTGATGAACCTCTGAGAAGCAACTGATCATATATATCACCAAAAGAATAGTGCATGCGAATCTCAATTATTTTTTAATATTCATTTATTCAGTGCTCATGATAAAAGTTGCATGTCAACGGGAACATTTCATTTATATATATAACTGATCACTTAATTATTAAAAGAAAATCTATAAACAATGGTGGCAATATATAGTACTTTGAATGTTTGAGAAAGAAATAATATTAGAAAGTTAACATGGAGATTTCGTCCTGAAATAGCGACCTAACTTGAATGATTAAAATTTTATAGAGAATATTAAAAATATTCGTGGAGAGATTATATTGATGTTTAATTGTCGTGTTGATCGATTAGGGAGGCACATGATTCTAATTTATTATTCTATTGTCATCAGTACCGCGGGTCAACTTAGGGGTTATCTGCCCCAGAAATCTGTCATGTGTAGCATCTTAAAATCATGAAATTAAATAACAATTTATTTAAATCAAATCCTTCATGTGTTTCTATGGATGAAAAATTAATCCATATATAGTTCCTCAATCTTGAATTAAATCTCAGTAGTTTATTTTGCTCAAGTAATAAGACTTTTATAATTCGATCTGTTTTAGACGTTTATGGTAAATTGTGATACATAATAAATAGATAATAATAAGATCACTCTTTTACAAATACTATGAGGTCACACTTGTTTGGAGATATATAATATGATATGATATAAGTGGTTCTACATATTGAATACCTGAATGAATGAGTAATATACAATGAATTTTCCCTCCTCCTTCTCTCGTCTCTTCTTTGTTTGTCCATCTTCTTTTCTTATTTCTCTACAATACTCTTTTAAGTGGTATCAAAGCCAAATTGTTCAACAAAAAGGTATAGTATTACCTCATCTCTTCATTGTTCTTCCCTCTTTCCCATCTTCTTTCCCTATTTCTCTACAATACTATTATAAGTGATATCAGAATCAGGTTCTTCAACAAAAGGGATTATCTCGTCTCTTCTTTGTTCTTCTCTATTCTTCATCTCCTTTCCCTATTTCTCAACAATACTCTTATATGTGCTATATCACAGCCAGGTTGTTCAACAAAATAAATGTCAATGGGGGGGGGGGGTATGGTGTTTGAATTAATTGCAACAAATGAGGTTGTCTTTTCATACCATCATACAAAGGTCGTAGCTGGTCCCCTATAGTAATTGAACGGAATTCGTATCATCTCTAAGTTGAATCCCAATGAAGTTGGGAGACGCATATTCATCATCCAATTTGTAAAATTGAGATGGTGATTTAGTCTTCAACTTAATAGTTTCTACTTTGTTTGTGTGGATAGGTCCGGTAGCTAGGGAAATTATATCTTCCCACCAAAACTGATTTTTTCATAGCACACCTCCCCAATAAATTCAAAACTAACGTTTTCGCAATATATCCAAAGTTTATCTTCATAGATTCACACTACTGGCGGTAGGACAAAGGGTGTTTCAGGGTATTGATATATGAATTGTAGAATTGTGATACATAATAAATGGATAATAATTAGTGTTCATGTTACTAATCCTATAAGATCACACTTGTTTGTGTGTGTGTGTGTAATAGGATATTACGTAAGTGGCGGACTAATGTTGAAGCCACTTAGTTATTAGGGTCAGTTAATTAGGGAACATTATAATTAATGACAATAAACATGAGCTTAATTAAGCTTGAGCCTGTATAAGAACTTACATGTTTCAATTAAACGAAATATTTCTTTTACCGCTGCATATAAATTTCTTCCATGCATGCCAAGAAAGAATCTCTTATGATGATTAATACATACTCATGGAGAATGAAATGATTAAAGCAATAATACGAATAATTCCTTAATTGCGGAATCGTCCATATATATATCACATCATCAACAGGACAAAGACTAATTAATAAATTCAACCGCCCAAAAAAGCTTCAAATACTACTTGTATTATATGAATATCAAAGATTTATGGATCTTCCCTCTTCTCTCTGTGCGTGTCTGCATTATTGCATGCCTTTTATTGAATTAGGAAGTGACATAAATTTTGAAAGAAACTAGCTAGAGGGATAAGGCAAGTGGATAGATGGGACGCCTGAGTTAACCACATGCATGCAGAGAGTGAAGATAAGACGTCTTCCCCAGGATTCTTGCTTTACCATGTGCCCTTCCCCTTAGAGCTCTCTATATAGCTACCTACCTACACTATCAAATAGCTAGGTCAACAACATAAACGAGCTCTAGCATTCAACTTTGTTACTTTCTCACACATATTTATCTCCAATTTTGTCTTCTTCTATTCAGATATATCTGAATTCTTGTTATTAATTAATATATAGTCTATTCATGCTCAGAGGCACCCACCTTATTGATGCAACGTCAAGTTTATTGTAGGTTTTTCTCAGTCTTCGTTTCTTCATATGAGAACAAAATAAGTCTATCCTGGGTTCACAACTTCACATGATCACTAACTAGGTATCAGCTAATTGGAACTTGAAGACAATCTGGATGGTTTTCATGAGATCCATTGATAATGGCTTGTATGGTTATTGTTTACTTTGTACCCGAAGGAAATGTATATTAGCATATACTCCATTTAATTTTAAATACAAAACATGATTGACTCTTTTTGGAGAGAATAAAGAAACTAAATAAATTACTTAATCATATAATATATCGTGTATTATTAGATAATATATTACTCCCTCCGTCCCTAATTATAGGAGCAATTTAACCGATTTTGGGAGAATTAAGGAGATGGGTTAAATTAGTTAATTTTACTCATTTTCCTAAAATGTTCTTATATAAATTTAAAATGACACAAGTTGCCCTAATTATAAGTGTTTCTAATTTGCCTTACGTTAGATCTCCATGACATATTAGTTTATATATATATATTAGTTGTTTTTTATATAGTCATGTGTATACATATAGATCTAATTTTCTTTCCACACACTTTCTAATTGAAATAATGGTCTTGTTATATAAACATATATGTGTGTGTATATATGTGTATACATATAGATCTATCTACATACATAGAGACACACACACACACACATATATTGACACACATAAACACAAATATACATATATATGTAAACACACACACACATATAATGCTCCTAATAATAATAATAAGTATAAATAGGGGTATTATAGGAAAAAATTGACAAAAGTTAAAACTTGCTCTTATAATTAGGACCAAAACCAACTCCAAAATTTGCTCTTATAATTAGGGACGGAAGGAGTAGTTTACAAGTTAAGAAAAATAGTTTAGAGAAAAAACGATAAACATAAATATTATTTATATTAAGGACATAAGGAGTAATTATCTCTAACCACTTCATATAGGAATGAAGCCATTTTGAGAAATCATTAGGGATTTCCATATTGTTTTTGACAAACGTGTTTCCAAACACTTACTAATTAATACATACTAAACACTTAATGTTAATGAACATATAAATAATTAAAAGGGTTGATAAGGAAGGTATGGTAATTAATTAATCAATTAGAAAGATATGTGAAGGTGAAACAGACAGTGTTTTTGTCCTAATTCAAAGAACGCTGTGTTTGTTAGGATGCAGAAACATGCAAGATTCCTTCATCCGACCACACGACGGATTTGATAGCCCCTTGGTTGGTACAACGTCCATCGCAACTTCCTTTAATTACCATCACTCATATATCAATTATATCCAAAAATAATTTCCCAAAAAAAAAAGGATCAGAACCATTTCACGATAATTAACTGATTATAACAACTTTATAATCCTCACAATATATATGAAGTGGGTGTCTCTGTGTTTCTCCTTTTGGATATGAGAATTCGACAAATTCATATATATCATCATGCACGAGTGGCTAGAGATTTATCAACTTTTATAATTTTTTGCTTTTCCACTTTTGGGTTCGGCCAGTGAGGGAGAGTTTTAACTTTGTGAATGTTCCCTAATGAATCAAACTTGATTACAATTATTGGGTGCGACAAGAATAAAAGGAAGGACGTTGATTAAATATATAATGAGTGTGCATGTGTGTATGAGAGAAATGGACGCAACGATTTTTGAGGAGGGTCATGTTTGTCTCCCACATCAATTAGGTTTGATCAAATCACATTTGGGTCTGTCTTTGTTTTTGGGGACATTTATAAGGTGCTAATGGCATCATTATTTGCCCTAATTTAAATAAAAATCCATCCTTTGTTTACTTGGGTGCAATTTTTTTTTTTAGATACAGGTTTCTTGCTGCTAGAGATCGATAGTCTCGTTTGAGGCATTATTGGATTATAAACGTAGGTATGTCTATCAGTGAGAATTTAAATCTTGATTCGTCATACTGTAGAAGACTAGCATTTTTCGCTAAACTCAATCCCGTTGATTTTTGGGTGTCAACTTTTGTGGCAAAAGCTTTTGCCTTTTTCCTTAGTTAACCCTTTTTTTCTTATTTTCTAGAGAATCGTCTGTAAACTCTTCGAAGATGCTTTCAAGAGAATTTAATGTCAAAATGCGTAAAAGCTTTAAATTGTGAATAAATCATAAGCGTATAATTAAGGTTCTTATCTTTACTTTATGTAAGAACAAACTTTTGTAGTGCTTTCAATTTCATACTGATAATTACTCAATCATTGATTAATAATTAATAAATTAATGAAGAGATGATGTTTCAAATTTATTAAGTGGTTGAGGATCTCTTGACATGTTATGCTTCCATTGGTTCAGGAATTCATTCTTAATTTGGGAACTAATTATAATAAGGGTACTTGCATAATCATCCACATGAGATCTCAAATATAGGAAGTCATTGTTATCAAATATATATTCTAAAACTTGTGAGAGTTTTCTTTTATAACACTTTCAACTACCTAGTGTCTGGTGTTTTTTTTTTTTCCCCTCAATTTTATTACTAGATATCCAAACAACCGACTAATCTAAATTGAAGCTTTACGAATAAGATGCCTATCTCCATGAGGCTTTTTGAACAATATGAGATTTGAATTCAGTTTGTTTACTTTATAGTATAGCTCGGTCTAACCTTATACCTAGTACCCTTGGCCTTAGGTAATTTATGAGAGTGACGAATTAAGAAGAGTTTAGTCAATGCTAAAAATAAATAACAATGAAATCAATTATATATAAGTGAAGAGGGTGTAAAAATATATAGTGAATAAAAACAAATTATGTATGTACGGATGATTGGACACACCACCACACCTTGATATCATCGACTCAAGCTGTCTTTGTTGGATGGTGAGTCCTCTATATATATATATACACACATGTGTCCATACTCTTTGGATGGTGAGTCCTCATCTCTAGATAATGCGAAAATATACTATCCTATGTACACATACATACATATGTTTGTGTGTGTGTAATTTTGTATGTAGATTTTAGTGAGAGGCAAAGATATTCTATATATATGGAGTAGTTTTTTCTTTTGATCCTTTGAGTGTGCAATTGAAAGCAAAAGAAGTTATAATTTGGGGGGAAATGAATAAAGGGAAGAATTTCAGTAAACTCCCAGAACTTTCTGAAACTTCACTGTACCTCTCGGTCAAAATAAAATTAAGTTTCTTGGGTCAAAAAACAATGATACCCTTATTTTATTTTATTTTTTTCAAAAGAGAATTTACATGACAAATAATGGATTATAAGACTAATAAAGAAATTCAAAAGAACCTAGAGAATTAAAAATATTTTGATCATTTACAAGATAAATATAAAAATTCACAAAACATGTGGTCGGTCATTTACAAGGTAAATAAATATTTTAACAAGGTAAATAAAGATATTCAAAAGAACGTATAGAATTAAAATATTTTGGCTATTTACAAAACAAATATGAACATTCACAAGAAAAATAAAATAATGTTAAAAGACAAATAAAATAAAGACATAATCGTCTTTCACTTTCCAAACTTAATTTCATTTTGATTCAAGGATACAATAAAGTTTTAGAAATTTTTAGGGGTTGACTAACATTTTTTGAGAGCTAACTGAAATTTCCCCGTAATAAATGTGGGTAATGTTATAGTATTACTCTAACATGAGGAGGATATTCAGGAGCGAGGGAGTGCAGAGAAAATCTAGGGGAGAGGCCCACCAAAACCCCCTCTATCTATACAGTATTTCTTTCTTTCTTTGAACCTTCTGGAAATTAAGAATCTAAGTGTAAATAACCATACTTCATTTAATTGCGAGAGAATTAACATTTTGGAGTTAAAAAGATTGGTGATTTTTTTTTATATATAAATTTTAGAAAAGGGGTTGGGCTCACCCACGATTCAAGGGCAGGGCAAAGTCCCCTTTACTTCTAGGTGATACCAATGTCAGATAGGGCGAACCGTTTATTGTCCTCAGAAATTAAGAGATTGATGATTTTTATATCAATAAAGAGCTACCTGGCCCCCAAAAAAAATTGAGAGCTACACTTCACTTGGACTGCTAGATTTTGATCATTTCCTCACAGGTATATCCAACTGAGTTGGGTTTCACCAAAAATGGGCTCACTGTCTAATTTGGCCCCTACAATCTATAAATTAAAAATGAAAACAATAATTCAAGGGAAATTGGTGAAAAGTCTTTGAAAATTCAACTGGCTAGAAGGATTTGAATTTGAGTGTAAGTGTGTGTGTGTACTGATTTTTTTTAAAAAAATTTACTTTTGCATAATACCGCTACTTTATATGTATAAAAACATATAAGCTCTTCTAACTAATAAAATTTTTAAATAAAGACTTTTCACCGATTTCAAACTTCAAAGTGATGAACGTAATTGACTTGGCTTCAGTTTTGGTATCTCAGTTCAATTACTTTCATTTTCAAATGAGTGAACACGTACACATTTTTTTGTTGCCGAACCCTCCTCGTATTTCAATTCATACAGTAAAAACAAATAATGATATATGGGGTCCCCCCCAAGAGGGTATCTTTGAGTATGGTCTTTGGATTGTGATGTTATGAAAACGATCCCAAGGGTGAAAGAAATTAAGCTCTTGAATATTTTCATCCATAAATATTCGTCCCATGCCCATCATTGATGACACACAATCATGGTTGCAATAATATATGCATTTGCTTCCTTCTGTTACATTACTCTCAAGCCCCATTATCATTCATTCCTTTACCTTCTAAGAACCCACAAATATATTATCAGATATACAGTGTTGTATAATAATTTAAGGAGGAAAATTCTTAAAATGACCTTATTAGGTAGGTGATGAGAGAAATACATAATGATAGAACTATTCCTTTGTCTTTTACAAATATCAAGTTCAATGTGAAAACGGTATAGTTGCTTAAGTATTAGTATTTCATATAGTCTTATCATGTTTTAAATCAAGAGCATACTAATGATGAGATGATTTAAAATTAAAACTGCATTTTATAAAGTAGATTGATTAAGAGGCAAAAAGGAAGTTAAGCATATTCTGCTACATTGATGAGATGATTTAAGAATTTTCTGAGCTGTGATCAGATGCAGCAGGGCATACATAATAACTAATCTATGACTTCACCAAGCATTTTTGTTTGAGGATCAAAGAGATGGGAAAAACTTGTTGAGGTTGAAAGGAAGAGAGTAGAATTCCTCACTCCTTGTATCAGTCTTGTATGATTTGAATTTGTCCCACCAGTGCATCCCTCTGTCCTTCCGAGTCTGACTGTCCTTCTTGTGCAGCGTCACGTCCAAGAACAGCGCCAGCATACCGGCCACAAATACTTCTGATGAGAATGGCACGTTGATCATGTCGTTGAACTGTCATTCAAAACCAAAGATTTCATGAATAATGAGGCCAAGATATGGTAAACAGAAGGATTCTTATAAGGGAAAATTATTAAAAAGTCTCTGTTTAGAAATTTTATTGATCAGAAGAACCTGATATATTATTATATGCATTATGCAGGATGTCATACATAGAAAGTACTGGTATTCAAATTCAGGTCTTTCTAGCCAACAAAATTTTTAAAAAGGAACTTTTCACATATTTTCCCTTATTCCCTATATTCTATTCTAGAGCATGCCTGATAAATGCTTGTGTTTTTATGATAGATATATCTAGTGTTTGTTTAACTTATTTTAAGTGATTTTGTGGTGTACGAGATAAATATATAAAATGAGTTTTGTCTCGTAAGTATATATACATACCCATCTAGCATGGGTGTGGACAGGACCATAGCCTTTGAATGCAGTGTACTCATTGAAGTACTGAGGAACAGACAAGCCCATGTAGAATGAAAAACCCAAGATGAATTTGGTTCTGAAGCTGTTTAAGTTGCAAAACTGAAGGAAACCCAGGCCTGCTGAACCTGTGTATTGTTGTTGGAACAACGAAATGAAACAAAAAAGTAAACAATCAATTTTTTAATGAAGCTACAAGTAACAAGATGAAACCAGGTAGTTAAGTTGAGAATTACTTTACATACCCACATAGGCGAAGAAAAGGCAGTACAATGCTGCAATAATTGGTGCTGGGATTGAAGCAAAGACAGCTCCAAATTTTCCTGCATGCCAATCATGTTCAGTAAATATATATGTTTAAAATATAAGAGACAAATCATTGATTATAAATATAAGCTTGCCAAGTATTGAGAAGAAGATCATGAATCCGGCTGCTATTTGAACCACCCTTCGGCTACCAACACGCGTCAGAGCCAAAAGTCCAGCGTTCTCACTGGGAAAAAGCCAATGAGAGTTTTCATGACAGTAAATATACTGAACTGCTAAGAAATAAGTGTTCATACGAAAATGTTGAGGTTTTGAACTAGAATCTTACACAGAAACTGATGATCCATTCCCAGTCCCAAAGATCCCAGAAAACAAAATTCCCACTCCCTGATAAAGCAACAATCAATCATGGTGAATGAGAACAAGGATGCAAAGATAACATATAGACTGATTTAAAAGCACTTATATAAGAGTAATGGAGGATTAATAAACTATTAATGGATTTTGGAAATACATTCTGATTTGTTAAGAGAAGTCAAATCATCTTAAGTGGGGAAACTATTTAAAATTCATTAATTTCTATTACCTGCCAACCAACACCTCGGCTAAGAACTGAAGGTGGTATGGGAGTTGCACTTGCATATCTCGCCACAGCAATAAAAGCACCAGTGGACTGTTGAACCAGAAAAAAATTTAGCGAGAAACAAACAATGACAAAACCCATTGAAAAGAACAATCCGCCCACCCATAGTTGCTGAAGGTTAAACATATATACATATTTTGTTCACTAGCTAATCAGAGCAGAATAAAAGCTTGCATGAAAATAAGCAAACCTCCACTAAAGCAACAAATGCGGTAGCCATCATAGCAAAAGTTTCTCCAGCATCAAATGTAGGAGCTCCCCATTGAAAAGGATATGGGACTCTAATCCTGCATGAGATTTTGAGATTACTGCGAGTTAAACCACATTTTTTCTACTAATCTAGGTACAAATTTCAAGAGCAATGCCAATGACCATCGTTGTCCTGATCATGCTGTTAATGAACTGCACATCTGAGTTTTAAGAACACACAGATCCATCTTACCAAGGGGAACCACTAATAATCCCGGCACGATCAGTTCTGCAAGTCAATTGAGTTCTAGGTGCTGCGTTTTTATAGGCTCCTCCCACAGTGAGGAGAAGGGCATAAACCCACACAATTGAAACCGAGAATAGAACTGCAAAGCGGTCGAATATAGGTCTGTCTCCTTTCATCATATGAGGAATGTACTGCAAAAACATATGACTACTTGTAAATTCAATGTATATATTACAGAAAAACAAGGCAATAATTGCAAGACCAAGTATTATCAGCATGAAGACAATCATGAATTACCTGTGAAAATATTAAAAGGATGACGATTTCTGGCAGCCCGATCTCCACGCATTTCGCAAGCTAGAATTACACAAGATATAGTTAAATATAGGAGCGAAGAAATATAATAAGTACTAATGATTGTTGAAAACATACATACCAAAGGAAAACCTAACTCATACAAGCCAAAGCCAGATAGAGCAACCAAGGGAACAGCAGAGAGTGGACTTAAGAACCTAAGCAGATAAAAACCAGATTATTCACCAAGAGGCTGAAAACGAATATATAGCTTCACCAAAAAAAATGTATGGAAAATGACAGAAAAATATCACTTGAACTTCAAAATCCTATTGACAACAACAGTAAAGCAAATGACAACTTGATATGTTGTGAAATCACCTATTTTAGATTTTAAAGTTCAAGTGGTATTTTCTAGAAATTTTCCCAAAAATGTAATACTACCTCTAATCCTTAATATTAGAGCTAGTTAACTAATTTGAGTAAATTAAGGAAGTTAATTATATTAGTTATTTGTAACAAATATATGTTAGTTTTCTTGAAATACCATATTTCATCATAACTACCCTTGGATAGAAACTCCTTTATATATGCAATCAACATGAATACTTTGGGGAGAAAATTATAAAAAGTGAAATGAGGTCTTATATTTAGGACCAAATCTAATATTTAACTAGCTCCTATATTAAAAACCTGGTAGTATATTAATCCATTGTTAAAGTATAACATCTCTTGACAAGCAGATTGCTGTATTGCACAGATAATCTGACAAAAGACAATGCCACAATATGTCCTCAAAACACTGCGGGGGTGCAATAATCTGACAAAGTACAATGCCATAATATGTCCGCAAAACACTGCAGGGGAAAAAAACAGTGAAAGAGCTCAGACTATAAAGGTTTAATCAACCTCACTATATTCCGCCAAAGACCACTGAAGCCAAGAACAATTTGGACGGTTGAAGCCACAATAAGAGCACCCTGTGTTGCTCTCATAATCTTCTCAAATTTCTGCATTTTTTTTATCAGAAATCAGGTAAACAACGATAATTATACAACATAAATGGTTTACAGTGAAAAACAACAAGATAATCCTATGAACCAACCAACCAACCTCGTTAGGGTCCACAATGTCACTGTAGCGACCTGCTAAAATGATTGAAATGGTAGCAGGGACAAAGGTGTAGGATCCTCCAATAATCGCAGGTAGACGAGTCCCAAAAAATGACTGGAATAATGTGTTTATGCCAGCCACGAACAGTAGAGTCTGAATCACTTTTGCTTTCTCTTCCTAATGAACCACATTTTCAATTTCTATCAAAAGAAAATTGAAGAAGCACATAATCGAACAAGATCAACAACCACTTGATTTTTTTTTTTTTCCCCACTTTCAATACTCACGTTGCCTCCTCCCATTTGAGGAACTAAAGAAGAGGGTATCAGAACTGTTGTGCCCAGCATGACCAGGTAATGCTGAAAACCCAGCAAAATCGCCTCCGCTTCATTATCAAAAACTCTATACTCAATTCTCACATTACTAAAAAAAAGTGAGTTTAGGGGGAAAAAACATCACATTACTGAAAAAAATTGATCTTACGCCATGGAGGAGGACTTGTAATGCAGTAAGAAACATTGGGTAGTTGCTCTCTCACTGGATGTGGCTGAAGCTCGTCCTGCTTCGGCTGTGGCGCAGCTCCTCCTCCGGCCATTCTCCGATACTCCCACTAATAACCCCTAGCTTTCAGAACTCAAAACAGAGGTAAAAAAACAAAATTATTTTACAAACCCAGCTTGAGGTTTTCGTTTTTTCAGTGAAGTACAGAATGATAATGATGATGACGGTGGAGAAAACAAGAGAAGTCACGCAAGATGAGACCTTTCTTCGGTTTCTTTGGGAAATTCAAAGGAAGAACGATAACAGTAGAGAAAGAAAGAAGTGTGTATGGTGTGAGTGACGCCTTGTCTGTAACGTTATGCAATGCAGTTGTATTTTTGGCTATTTTGTTTTGTTTTTGGTAACCCAAGAAGACCACTTGGAGGCCAAGAAACACATAAAAACATAAAAGTGAGTGTGAAGATGTGGAAAAAGCAAAAGAAACCCAAAATCCCTCGCGAGAATCTCTCTTAGTCTTCTTCTGTTTCTTTTCAATATTCTAATCCCAACTTTAATACTGTTATTAAGTCTCTCTGCCTTTCTTTTCCTCAATACGTAAAAGATAAAGCTTGCACAAAAGCATCTTCACCTTACCTTTATTAACCTCAGATTTGCGATTTAATTTAGGGTTAAGGAGCAATTTTATACATGAGCTTTTCCCCCGGGAGCGCCCAGCACCACGAGCTTTTTTCTGAAGTAAAAGTACGTACGTGGTTACGTTTTGGGAGCCCAAAGACCACTAGTTAGTTGACCGTTAGTCAACGGTTAAGTTGGATGGAAATGAACAGTAACTCGGGTGAAATTACACTTTTGGCCTTAGTTTTAAATAAAAATTACTCTTTTGCCCTAAGTTTTTTTTTTAAAAAAAAAAACTAAAAATACCCCCTCCTTGGTAGGCCCCGCCACCGGCCACCCCACCACCGGCGGCCGACCACCGCCGCCGGCGATGGTTGGGTGGTCGGCCGCCGCTGGCCGGCGGTGGTGGTCGGCCGCCGCCGGCCGGCGGTGGTGGGGCCAATGGTGGAAGGGGTATTTTTAGTTTTTTTTTTTAATTTAAAACTAAGGGCAAAAGGGTAATTTTCATTTAAAACTAAAGGCAAAAGGGTAATTTTCATTTAAAACTAAGGGCAAAAAGGTAATTTTCATTTAAAACTAAGGGGCAAAATGATAATTTTCTTTTTTTTCCTACCATCAGCGTCCACGTCAGCATTCACGTCAGCGTCCATGTCAGCGTGTCAGTCCAAATAAGCACCACGTCACGCCACGTCAGCGTTCCATCTAAGTTAACGGTTGACTAACGATCAACTAACTGCCGTGGTGCTGGGTGCTCCCAAAACGTAACCACGTGTGTACTTTTGCTCCAGAAAAAAGCTCGTGGTGCTGGGCACTCCCGGGGGAAAAGCTCATGTGTAAAATTGCCCCTTAACCCAATTTTTTAATTTAACTAATGCTATTAGTTGTCAAGGCTCAGAAACCGTGAACCACACACACACAGATTAAACAATAATGAAGCTAACAGTAATTTTCTGATTACAACTTTCACACGACAGAAAGCCAGAAAGTTCATTATAGTCCCCACCACTTTTAGCCTCAACTTCAAAATATTCACTGCAAAAAATGATCAGAGGCTCTTAACTTTCTTACACCTTGACCACCCAGAATTTACAGAACTTGAATGTGAATCAGGAAGGAGAGAAGCTTGGTACTTCATATGCCCACAGGCCTGTTGGTTTTTAAACTTGAGAAAAATGAAACCTTTTTTTAATTACCTCGATGCTTTTATTAATTAAACTATTAAAAATTTCACCGGGTTTTCAAATTGGTCTCACTTTCACATAATATTCATGTGATCGTCAAATAATGACAAAATAATAATAATAATTTGCATATATACATGGGGATTTGTTGAAGAATCAGAAAAACTTCCATTTTTGAAAGATGAAATTAAAAAGTTACAACACATATAATTTGGATCTTTATTCATTTTGATTAAGAGTAATTGAGTAATGAAGGCTTTATTACGTATTATTGTGAAGCATGCAAACGCAAGCCTTGGCTGTAGTGTCCAGTTTGTTCTGAGCTGTCTCTTTTGGCACTATTGCTAGCTTTGTTCTGTAAATATGCGTTTCACTCTGCAACTTCCTTGCCAAGCAAGATTGCTAGCACCCATGAATTTCTTGTCTGTTTTAAGTATCCAAGGCTCGGACTGGTTATTGAATTGGTCACTAAACCACAAATATGATGGACTACTAAAAATATTATCTAAACTCAAAATAATATTGCTTCAGACTTAGAAAGGAAAGGGGAAAAAAATACTCCTCTAGTCCTAAATATAGGACAAAGTTTGTAGTACAAATTGCACTACAAACTTTGTCTTATACTTAAGGCCGGACGTAGTAAAATTCAATCCAGTTGACCCATCTAAAATTCTTGATTAGATTGGTCAAAAAATTGGTTCGTTGATTTATTAGTATGACTGGTTGATTTAAGTAGGATTTTAACATTGTTACTTTTTTGGGGGGGGATCAATTCTATTTGAAAAATTTATAATATCCATTTGAGTAACCTGATGGGGAAGAAAATTCTCCACTTGGGTTTGTCCTAACAGTGGTCACAGTAAAAGCCATGGATCCACATGGAATGAATTCTGCATGTTATCAAAGATTGGGTACTAGAGAGACATGTGCCTTAAAAAAAATAAGAAGATTTAGTACTAGAGAATGAAGCTTATCTGATTTAGGTATATTTTATTATTTTGTTAATCTCACTATGAGTTTTCAACTTATAATATTTGAAATATTCTCAAGACCTTTATTTTCTTTAATTTCTCCTTTCAGGCCAGTTGCTATAAAATATATAATTAACAGCCTTCCTTCCCCATCAAGATCACAAGTTTTTAATCTTTTTCTTTGTGAAGAAGCAACTATATTACGCTAGCTAACAGATTCTGGTTCTCTCCTTTAACGGTTTGCATAAAAAAAATAAAAAAAAAATGAATAAGCCCTTTAGATTAACTATTATATATTTACCTATTTATTATGCCTTTGAGTTTTTTTTAACAATAACTCTTTTGAATTTGATACTACAAACTCATTTTTTATTTTCCTAACTAATAACAAAAAATCTAAATTCAAGTAATTATAGTAACATTTGGAGTGTAGAACTCAGTTGACTCAAAGACTATTAAATCGGGTTGGGTTTCTTTCCTTATCTTTGTTTCATCATTCCTCATAATCTCTAAATCATATCCGTCAAATCAATACAATATTACTTTAACTATTCTCTCATTTTCTCAATCAATGGTCCAGATGGGCTGATAAGAGAAAATGAGAAAAAAGATTAGGAGAGGATCTCTTTCCCTATTGAATCCCTCTCATTCTAACCCCTGCATTGAGTATAATATAAAAACTACTAGAAAATTGTGAATAATGTATGAATCAATATTAATATTATACCATAATATATAGTAATTTTAAAGATTAACAAATCTTCTATGTAAAGATGACATGGGTTAGGAAGAGAGACACAGAGATATTTAATAATTAATAATCTTGAGTGGATTCATGTCAGGAATCATGGTTATATATAATTATTAATATTAATTGAACAACAAAATCTAAATTGAATATGATGAGAATAAGTGGAAACTTTTGTTATATATGAAGTTTAAAGATATAATTAGTAAATGTTGTTGAGAAGTAGTAGTAAGCTAGACTCTTGTTAAATTGTGGCTTCATAATTATTCTTCAGTTCACATATATCATCACATTAAAAAGCATTTATTCCTAGACCCATTAATTAATTTGACCCCACAAATTTTCCTTCACTTTCCTCATCAAAAACATAAAGGTGTGTGTGTGTGTCTAAGCTGCTAGAAATGTTGTCATTTTCCCTGTTTATAGTAGTTTTAATTACAACAATTTTTCCAGCATATATACTTGTAATCTTCCTAATGAGTTCTCATTCATTTCTTGCTTATATTAATATGGAGTACCATATTATTCCCTCCAATATAAGTGATCACAATATATATATATATATATATATATATATATATATATATATATATATATATACCACTGATCCTATTTATAAGTCTACTTTGACCAAAAAAATTGGTCCTATTTATAAGTCCATTTTGACCAAATAAATGAGATTGTGACAATTTTGCCCATATTAATGAGGATGAGAGAGACTGACTAGCCATGTTGGAAAGAGAAAAGATGAGAGAAATTTGACCATAAATTTTAAAAGGTACTCATCCATAAATTAGGGTAAAGTTGGAAATTTGCTCCATAATCATTGAGATACCTAACTCTCTTTGATATGTGAGATTTGGTCAAACCTGACTTATAAATAGGACTAGAGTGGTATATATATATAGGGTTTATCATTTGTCATGTCATTTGACCTAAGGTTATGTCAAGTCACTCTAAAATTACGTCATTTTGGGAATTAGAGGAATTAATGAAGAGTGTTTTGGTCAAATTCATATAATTAGAAACGTTATAAACAGAAAAAAAAATTACCTATAGATCTTATGTAAGAAAGTTAAATTTCAAGAAATTCATTTTTATAAGTTTTGTAAGTTTAACTTGTTAATGACACGATTTGTAAATAGGAATATTGGACTTGTAAAAATAAATTATTCAGTTTAACTTATAAACATGCAAATTTGATTGATAAATATGAATTTTTCGGAATCTCTCTTTATATTTGATTATCTTACTTGAAACCTGTTGATTATTTTTCCTCATAAATAAATTTCAAAAAGCAATTAATAAGTTGTTGGTTGATATGGTAAGCGGTGTCACCTCCGTATGGATAATATAAATTTGAATCTCGAGAAGCATACTTGTTGTGAGAAACGAAAATCATTTACGGTCTAATCTTCAAAGGATTCTTGATCAAATAAAAAACAAATCAAAGAGCAATCACGCACTATTTAGTAAGTTTGTTAAGAAGGATGAAAAAAGAGGAATTATGGATGAAATTGAAAATAGAGCATTGATTTGAATGAGTTACATAATGCTTAAAAATAAAAGGTAGAAAGTGTAAACAGAGGTGTTAAATTTCAGAATAAAAATGTAAGAAGTAAAAACAGATAGTGGAAATAAAAATAAAATAATAACGAATTGAAAGTCAATATACAAGTTGGACTGCTCATAGTAATTGAATTGAATTGAAATATCCAAAATGGAGATCGAGGGATCTCCAATCTAAATGGACACAAAATGTGGTGTGTCTTTTGACTTAATCATAAACAAAGAGAGGTTAATTAATTAAGTAATGCTACAACCGACAGAGCTAGGAATTGGAGGGTGACAGTTCGTAAGAAATTATAAGGTTTGATACATTAAAACACAAACATAAGCTTTTTACTAAAGCAGCATTCTTTAGGTTGCTTTCGGCTCTGCTTATTCTTCAATTTGACCTCTCATTCCTTCATTACCCTTTTTTTTTGGTGGGACAAGATATTGAATCATTCAAACAATACTTGTGCGGTCCTGCCTTTGATGTCCTTATATTTCCATACCTACGTTCTTTAGCATATCATATGCTACTCACCTATGCTTTTCCCACTCTCACATGCAACCATTCCTAATTCCCTTTATTTTCTTTTTAAATTAAAAGATACTAACGGCTCATGTTACAAGTGAAATTGAAGCCGCAGCAGCTTCTTACTTACAAGACAGCTTTCATACTACTAAATTATAAGGTACTTGACAGTTTCATTCTTTTTCTTGTTTTCCTTCTGCATCTCGACAGAAGAATTATAAAGTGTGAATGTTAATATATGTGATGGGGACAAAGGAGAATATTGAAATAAAGTGTTGCGGGGTTGATGTAAAAGAAAGAATGAAATAAATAAATAGTTAGATGGTCCCCTCCCACATTCAATCCCCTCCAAAACCCCTTTTGATTCAGAATAGACCTCTTTTCACAAAATGGGACACATTAATTCTACATTCATCCTATGAATATAATGTTCCACATTTAAAATTACACCTTCAACGTTACTCACATTATTCTTTTCAATTCAAATAATAAATACTAAATCTACCTCTTAATATAAAATCTCGTTTATAATATAATTTATACACATGCTAAAGTAGGAAGGAGACTCTCATTGTCCATTTTCTGCTCATCCCTCCTTATCCTTCATCCTGACCGTCAAAATCTTGATCCGATTGATCAGAATGATTTTTGATAAAACCGCACGGGGTTTTTTCAAAAACAAATCTGACCCATTGGATCAAAGTTTTGACGGTCAGGATGAAGGATGGGGAGGGATGGGTAGAAAATGGAAGGGGAGAGAAACCGGACCCTTCTAAAGTAGTGTATTATGGGTTAAGGGGAAATTTTAACCCGAAAGTGTAAAAGAAATGGAGCAATTTTGTATTAACCGTTATCCCAGTTAATTTTAACCACTAGTTAACCAAATATGTTAGCTTAGCAGTCTACATGTCGTCTACGTTATTTTTGTTAATGTGCAAATTTGCACCAAAAGTTCATGTGTCATTTGGATGACATGTGAACTGTCAGCTCTCACATATTTGATTAATTAACGGTCAAAATTAACTGAGATAATAGCTAAAGCAAAATTGCTCCATTTTTTACACTTCCAGGACAAAATTGCCACCTGAAAAATTTTCAGGATAAAAATGCCCATTTCATCTCTCAAGTTTACCCTAATTTTAATCCGTCAAATTTCATTCCATTTAAAATATAGTCCCTATAATTTAAAAAAATTATACATCATTTTATCCCTAGAGGGACCAAAACTAAAATGAAGGTAAATTTAAGCACCAAAATTATAACCTTATATTATATTATGAACCATTATATGCACGGGTTAACATTCCTCATTTGCAAATTATTATTAGCAACATATAGAATTCTCCAAAAGTGTAGTCTGCCGACCAAAGCAAAGGATCTTTCTAAAGGAAAGGCAGGATCCAAGACGTCACATGCACACTTTCACCACTTTAAACATTTGATACTTAAAATGATGAAATCAGTAATTCATAATTAATTTGTATTCATCACAGATCTCAGAAACCAAACTTCTTTTGGAAAAGAGCAAACAAAAAAACTTCCTTTAAGATTATCGCTCATGTTCTCAAAAGCTATGATTTGATCTGTCAAATACCACCCCAAAAAATAAAATGTAACCATCATATTAAACTTAAGCAACCTTTAAGATGCTGAGGTTATTTCAGGTCAACCAAGTCTTCACTGCTAGCTCAGGAAACAATCCAAGTATTAAACTTAAACACTGGAAATTCCAGAAATCTATTCGCTAAAACCTTGTTTAGCCCTCCAGGATCATGAATCAACATCACACTACTTTTCATCGTTATAAAAGGGAGACACTAAATCTAGTAGAACAATCAGAAACTTGGTATCAAATATCAATCATACCATACTCCCCTGCAGGCTCAACCATTGATTAGTCCAAGAAGAAGCAGATCATATCATATCATATCACAAAACTATAAGAAGGAAACTAAATCTCAAACAGTTGATCAATAAAAAACTAGCAGCCAACTTCATGAAGAATCCATTTGCTTAGCGCCTAAGGAAGATAACTAAGTCTGAAGCTCTTAGGAAACTCATTGTAATTCTTTAACCTTCACCATGATAAACCTGCAAATAATATGATAAACCCAATCCATCATTTGGGTTCTTAGCCTCATACTTCCCAGTTCCCAACACATCACAAATTCGATTTGATTTCAACATTATTTGTTCTTATGAAGAAACCAGAGGAAATACCCCAAATGAACTTCACAGCAACATCAACTCGAGAGCTCAAGAAGGCACAATCACAAGATGGCAGTAGTCAGAAGGATGCCTTTGAAAATCCTCTTATTCAGGGCTTGCTAAAAGCAACACAACCCGTCATGGTTCCACCGATGACGATGAGCTTTTTCTGACAGGAAAAAGATGCAAATATTGAACCTTACTGACCACTGGTACGGCGGAGTTGCAACCTCTTCCTCTCTAACTCAACCTACAAAGTGTAGATACAAAGAATCAACCATAGGCAAGATTAAAGAACACGAAAGGCATAAATACAAAATTCCTTGCTCTAAATTTATATACCAAGAAAAAGAATGATACGATCTTTCTTCCTAACAGTGTAACATTATCCAAAAAGAATCTAACAGAACATATACATTCACCTCACAGTGACTATTTACAAATGCATACCAAAACCAGGACTCATGAATTCCATATTCAGCAAAAATAGGTTTAGATTACCAGAACAAGATTGTTAGATACTAGATAGAAAAGAAAAGATCATGGTGAACATCATCTACATTGCATAAAATATTGTTTTACTTCTCCTAAATAATTTTTGAAAGTAACAATGCATTATAAGGTGCAATCCCAAGCACACATAATGCAGCTTAACAAACTTATAATATACCAAAAGAAACAAATAAAGAAAAAAAGAACAAAAAATTTCTATGCCAATACAAAAAAGGTCGTTTGAGATGATAAATTAGCATATCGAATCAAATTACAAGCAAATAATGAAGGTCAGGTATTGTTTTACGACCATACCACTTTCTTCACTCGCTCATTTGCAGCAGGAGTGCCTCCGATAACAGATTCAGGGAGATATGGGCTGCTGATGCGCACCTCATTCATCACAACTATGACAGTCTTGTCCCAGCGGACGGGAAGTCTGATTAAGTGTTTGGGTCATCAGTCGAAAAACTTGGGGAAGACTGATAAGTGGTTCATAAATGATAGCCTCACAAATATATACAAAAGCTTTCACAATATCATAAAGAAGATTTAAAAGAAATTTAAATCAGCTAATTAATAGGCTTCACTCCAATGCATAATAGAGCAATTAGTATCATAAAAAAGTTGAAAAGGTCAGAGAAATCACTCTGTTTGAAATTTTAGATACTGTCCTTCACAGTTTGAACTAATTAGATTAGCATCTTGTCAACTAATGTCATTAGTTGGTTAGTCTTTGCTTTCTTTCGTATTAAAGTCAAAACAACCCAAGACTCTGACCACAGAATGATTAGATAACTACAGTTGCTAGGTGAAACAGTTTCATATTTTTGCATGCGAGTGGGTGCATGAAAATTAACTTGTAATATCATTATTCATTAGACATCAAAGTGTAACTTTGATGCAACTGCAAGACAAGATACTTGGGTCATATCAAGGCTATTCTACAACGGCATATGACATAGTTTAATACTCAAAGTAGGAAGAGCAGAAAGGAACCATGGAAAAATATCAAGTATATGACTAACTAACACCACTAAACTTACAATTGGACATTTCAGATTTACGAATAACATGAGTGACGCTTCTAAAAAATACAGTTATATCGATAATCTAGCATCTGCAGACAGCAGAAATATACAGCACTAGGCATATGCAAAGTAGAATAAGTGGCTTTTTCCCCTCTTTTTCTTTTAAATAAAAAACAGGTCTTCTTTTATCTCATTACCGGGCCATCTTTTAAATTTTAACACCCACCAGTCCCAAGGCCAGAAAAGAAAAATGCCTCCTTTCCCTGAAACATACAAGTTGCACTGCACGCTATTCAATTTTTATGGAGATGAGGGAACGGTCACATTAGAACCTTTTCTTTGGCAAGAACAATAGGTGTAGCTTATAAAAGCATAGCCACAAGCAGGCAACACGTTTCTTGATCAAAACAGTAAAACGTTTGAAAATAATTACATAAGTGGAATTGCCTCCACAACAGGTGCAAACCATACAGTGATTACAGTCACCCTAAATAGTATATGCAAAGACGCAAACAATTAAGAAAAGAAAATACTGATGGAAACCTGAACATTGACAATCTGCAATTGCAACAAGGCATTTTGAATAGTCGAATTTGAAGTTCTACAAGAAATAAAACGAAAACAAAGGAAATATCAACTCTCAGTGAAGATTCCCCCCCCCCCCCTCTTTTTTACGCATTACGAGTACGTATTACTCCCCATAAAAAAATAGACAAAGTTAGCAAAAAGATCAGAGTCAGACGCATATCTTGGCTCGTTAACGAAACCCCTCACAACCTCATCTACCCGTTTTGCTAACTTATTAAAGTATGGCCATATTCATGCCACCATAGTCATGTTTAGAGAGTGCAGTTGAGTTGGTTGGGAAAAGGAGGGGATGGAATTAAAAGGAATGTATGATAATTCATGATTTTCCATCTTCTAGTGTGACTTTAAAAACCACAATATAGAACGAACAAAACTAAAGGAGTTAGACAGGGTAAGACGGAGATTAATTCTTCGTAGACTTACGTTTTGGACAAAGCATCAAAAATGCTCTGAGCCTCGCTGGTAACACCGACCCCAATTCTCTCGGCCTCTACTCCCGCTTGTCTAAAATAAGAACCATGCTGGAGTAAAAATAATTTTCGTATAAAGATGGCAACAATGAAGGAGAGTTGAGTTGAATCGGGAATCCAAAGGAAAAGAGGAAGAACCTGATGGCGGCTTCTTCCCTAGCTCGAAGAGCAGAGAGGTCAACGAAACAATTGTTAGGATCAAGAGGGTCATCTTCCTGACCCAAGAAGATGAATTCCTTGACGTAATTAGCCTTGAGCATCCTAATATTGCGACGAGGAGCTGCAGGTTTGGAGGGCTCCTGAAGAACGAGGATGTTAGAAAGGCGATCAAATGTGATGAGTTGAGCTTCAAATTCATCGCCAAAAGTGGTCTTGATCGATAGCAAGCACCCCACGCCCAAGTCTTCAGGGTTGCTGCCATCCATCGCCATCGCCATCGGCCTCCGCAGTACCGGAATCTGGGAATCTGCATCTGCAATGTGGTTTTATTACATCAAATCCGTGGACCCGCTCCATTCTGATTCGTGGGCTGAAGCACAATCCGGGTTTGGGAATCGGGCCCTCCGTATGGGCTTATACAAAACTGTTAGATTTGGGTTGAGCTGCCCCTTTGTTCAGGGCTTTTGGTGAAATGGAAAAGATAACTCAAAAAAGCAAAAAAAAAAAAAAAAAAAAACTTCGTAACTATGCACACACTTTGAATTCCCCCACAATGAAAATGCACTTTGAAATTTTGAATATGAGGCACTTGACATATGAAAAACAATTAAAACCAACATATTAACTTAAAACTTATAAATTATAGAAGTTTTAATAATCGGTTTAATATTTTTGGTGCAAAAACATTTTTTCTGCTACACCCTCATTAAAGTGAATAAGTCCCATTAATATTTTCTCTCCATTTTCTTTACAATAAGACCCATTCACTTTTATGTGTGTGTGGCATGAATTTTTTTTTGCAGCAAAAGTAGAAAAATATTAAACCCTTTATTAATTTTTCTTATTATTTTCAATTTTGTTACATGTTTTCATTCCAAACATTTACTTAGTTAATTTTTCTCATGTAATAAAATTCAAATTTGTATCCAGTAAAATGCATGAAACAATATACTCCCTCCTATCTTTAATATAGAACCTATTTACTTACTTTGATTAGATTAAAAAAATTAGTTTTACTTACTTTGATTAGATTAAAAAAATTAATTAATATAACTTGTATTTTGTAGAGTATCATAATTATCTTCAATCTCTATTCTCCTTGATTATTATTGAGGAAAGTATCAATATGAGTAAATTAGGAAAAGAATAATCAATATTGTAAATAGGTCTTATATTTGAGTTTAGTATGAACAATCCAAATAAGTTCTATATAAATGACTAGAGGAACTTTTTTTTTTTTTTTGTGGGGGACGAGTTATGAAAAGAATAAAGGGAAAATGACACTAAAGTCCAAATTAAGGAAAATAATATCAGAAAAGTCACATAACTTGTCAATAACAAGTGGAACAACTACTATTAACAAGTTTTGTAACTTTTCTAATATTATTTTTTAATTGGGACTTTAATGTCATTTTGTCAAAAATAAAACAGTTACATAAAAGACCTAGATTTAATTTACTTGGATTTCAGGAAACTAACCCAAAAATTTGCTAAATAAATGACATGCCCATTTGTCATATACAATACTCCCTCTGGTCCTAATTATAAGAGCTATTTAACTGATTTTGGGAGAATTAAGGAGGGGAGTTAAATTAATTAATTTTACTCATTTTCCTTATATAAATTTAAAATGACACAAGTTGCCCTAATTATAAGTGTTTCTAATTTGCCTTACGTTAGACATCCATGACATATTAGTTTAGTATATATGTATATTAGTTGCTTTTTATATAGCCACGTGTATACATATAGATCTAATTTCCTTTCCACACGCTTTCTAATTGAAATAATGGTCTTGCTATATAAACATATGTGTGTGTATATGTGTATATATATAGATCTATCCACACACACAGAGATATTATATACTCGTATATGTTTATATATGTGTGTGTGTGTTCGTGTAAACACACACATATATATAAATACTCATAATAATAAGTATAAATAGTGGTATTATAGGGAAAAAAAATTGATAAAAGTTAAAACTTGTTCTTATAATTAGGATCAAAATGTGTTCCTATAATTAAGACTGGAGGGAGTAGAAAGGAATGAACAAGAGCCACAATAATATAGATACATATTATTGTATTTGAACTCCATACTAAGGATTGAAATTAAAAGGGTTGGTTGAGTCGTCACGTGTACGTCTTTAGTGGGATCCTCACTTCCTCTTCATCCCATCGTTTTTCTTATGTTTAGGTGGCAGAGTGGTTCAACTACTTTTGCGCCCTTTGATTCCCTTCCCATTAATTAACCTTCAATTGAACCCCCAATACTTACTCACAACGTTACAGGTACTTAGTTAAAAAAAATTAAAATACCACAAATTAAAATAATTAAATTTACTATAATTATACATCACTGCAACATGGCCGTCAACTTCAATAATCAAGCTTACCCTCTTAAAATTAAGATTGTGCAACTCACTAGATTAAACAAATTCGTACAAGTGAAATGTAAATTTATAAGAGTTTATTTTTATTATTAAATAGGTATTATTAATGTATAATTAAATAATTGCAATTTAATTTAAATATATTTTAAACTCAAATACTTGAAATTAAATCTATCAACATTCATAATTTATTATACTCAACAAATAATTTTTTATAAAATTCATATATAAAGTCATTGAACCTGATCAAATCAAAAAAATTAGCACAATTTTAAAAGTGAATTAACACGATCTTGTAACTTATAAACATAAAACGGTAAATTTAACCAATGAACTTGTGAGTTTAACCAAACTTTTTGTTATCACGAGTTTAAAAGTAACTAAGCACAATTTTACGCGATAGAAATATAAAAACATAAATTTAAAAGGTTAAATTACTAGTTTAATAAAATAGTTTCTCGTCTGATACTGATATGATGTGGGTAAATTTTCTTAGATAGATTTGTATTTTAAATGAAGTCAAACGAATGGCAGTTTAATAAAACTAGATATCTATGTAGGCCCCACTCTATCCATTATTGTTTTTTTGTTGGTTTTTTGCCAGCACCACACCATACGATTAGGGAGAATCCTTGACAAGGCCCAATTAAGGTCCAAAATTGTAAAAAAGGGCCCCAACAACTTTCACATACCAAAAAGGGTCCTAGGACCTTTTCTGGTATAAACGTTAACAACTAAAACAGCCAAATTGACAACAAAATAAATACTCATTAACAACTAAATCAGTCGTATTAACAACAATATTTTAACAACTAAATCAGTCACTTTAACAACAATATCAACCCCGGTTAACAACTAAATCAGTTAAATTAAAAACTAAATTTTAATGAAAAATCTCAGAAAAGGCCCTAGGGCCCTTTTTGGTATGTGAAAGTTGTTGGGGCCTTTTTTACAATTTTGGCCCTTAATTTGGCCTTGGCAAGGATTCTCCCTACAATTATTGAAAGGACACACCCCTCGTACTTGGTTCAACTGGCGAAAGGGTCGGACTTCCTCACCTCAAGGAAGGGGGTTCGATCCTTGCGTTGGTAAAGGCGTTGGGGGAGGCATCCTAGGGGTCTAGGAAACTCTGGTAGAGGTGGAGGCATATGTACTCTCTGTCCAGTATGCCCTATGGACTGGGCTCCAAGCGCCCTGCCCTTAGATTGTGGGTGAACTCAACCCCTTTCCTAAAATTCTTATAGCAAAAAAAAAAAAAATTATTGAAAGGACACAATGCACCCTTTACCAAAAAAAAAAGATGACACAATGCACAAAATAAATTTAGAATAAGCGAAATCAACTTGCAACGACACACGAGGAGGATAAGTTTGACTTTCCGCTGTAAATTTTTATGAAACAAAATTACACTAAACCGCACCTTACCAGAATGATATTAGGGGAAATATTAGACATTAGACAATAATTTATGAAAAAAAACTCTTAATTGAGAGAAATCCAGACCCTTGGAATATTGATGAGCGACTCCAACTGATCTGTGACAAAAACTCATGGTATTTTGGCCACCTTAACAAGTCTTTATACTCCCTTTCAATGCAGGTGCTCTTGACCCATGAATATTGTGCACAAAAATACCACTAACAATTTACATGCTTTAGCTTTTTGTAGAGAAAATGATAATAATTTACATTAAAAAAAAGAAAGATAAAATGATACTAATAAAGGTAGATTACTCCAGTGAAACAGCCAAGGATTGGTTCCATCGCAGCAAACCTACTTTTCTTTGTTGTCTTTCCCCTCATTAAGGGACTGTTCATCGCAACTTTCAGCAAAATCTTCTTCATCGCTAGTATAGCAACTCTCAACAAAATAGTCGTCTTCATCACTATCATCCTCACCTTCATAATAATACTCTTCACCATCATCTGCAAAACAAAACTCCTCACCATAGTCATCATAATAACACTCTTCACTGCCCTCATCGTCAGTTTTCCCACTTTGTTGCAGAAGTGAACACTCTCTTGGTAGCTGACCACTTAACTTCTCTTGGATTTGATCCCTGATTGCTGTGCCCTGACATGGACCCAAGTCATAACAGAATATAAGGAAAAGAACCTTTTAGTCTACAAGCATATCAAGAGTAACAAAACGTTATTTGTCTGCATAAAATTAGCTCACCATCTTGTAGCAACCTTCTTCAAACCTCTCTAGAAATCCAGCAACCAAGCGATCAGCATTTAATATCAAGTCATGGCGATGCATAGTAGTAGCAGTCTTCGCAACACTTTGGATCTAGAAGACAAAATATGGTTTGTACATCAGTCTCAAACCTCCCCACAAGTCCAGCAATGCTGCACTTGCTATAGAGATACATAGCAGCATACAGAGGTTCCTATAATGTTCAATTTCGAAGACTTAGACAACTATACAGGTAGCCATCCAGAGTCCTCTGTTTTCAGTAATCTTCATCACATGCACACATAGGATTTACTACTTACTGTGTTTCATCTCACAATCCATCCATCTCAATAATTTCACATGGCCAAGCCTTGAAAGTTATTTCAACTTAGTTAATTTGATATTATGGGTTAATGATTGTGTTGGTATACCTTTTCACCAACTCTCTCTTGCTGTTCCTTTACTATCTCTTGAAAGTTCTTAAGCCTCCTATTCACCCTTAATCGCTTTTCCTGTTGATATGAACATAAGCACAACAAATAAGATCCTCCAATGTGAGAATGACAAAAATAAAAATAACTTTTTCACCGGAAAAGTACAATCAATTCATTTACACAAAAATACTAACATAATAAGGATTTAACAGAAAAAAAATATGCCAGTTCATACCTTCACATAGCTCACACCGAGGTCCTTCCTTGAGTACCCACGATCCAAGTTACGCAGAACATAGTTGTTATAATCTTTGACAATCCTCATTATAAGGTCTGATGTCGATACTCCTTCTGTTCGTTTTGTTTCCTTAAATTTCCCGATGGATTTAACCTGCAAACAGAAATTGATTCAAATAAATTATACCTGAAATCAGAAACTTCCATCAAAATAAACAACCAAGGCTGAGAACATTTTATTACACATACATATTCATAAACATCGTTCCCAGCACCACTGGCATCAGCATAGCTGTGAACAATTTCATCGGCAAGTGCAAAAGATTATACTATGCATTCAAAAGCTTCAAACATTAATTCACCAACTAATGCATGAAGTTAAATATTATGATCATTACAAATCCAATAAACTCATAAGAACTGCAGATAATGGGCAGGGAAATTTCTTACGGAAGAGCATCATGAGCCACATAGTCGATCCTGTGCATGTCAATAAATTCTTGTGTCATAACCCATGGTGCATCTGGAATGACTTCATCTACCCACCTGCTCAAAGTCAATTCTCATAGTTATGGTTAGTCATAACTCTCATAGCTCTGCATTACTGCATAAACCCGCGACACATTGAAAACAACAAGAATGAAACCAGAATGCAATAACATCAGCAAAAATAGTTCCAAAGACTATCCTTTCTTTTTCCCAAATAAACATACTATGCATCAACAATTAACGCCAAAAAAAAAAAAAAAGAGTTGACATAAGGATCATACTTGCAGTGCCGAAGCGATTCATAACGTTCAGCCTCCGTCATAACAGTTTTGCCCTTGTATTTGAGGGTGACTTCGTCGTTGCAACATCCAACAAGCAAGTAGGCGTTTGGAAATCTAAAATTTGCGTTAAAAGGCAAAGAGTTAGCCAAACAATGTAGATACAATTTCATGACTCCAAAGTTGTTCCCTATCAAAAGCACAAACTGACGTTTAAAGAGGAAAAAGAACATCATAAATGACTTTTGGATAACGATATAACTAATTTCGCTGAATTTAAGAGAAGCACACTTAAACTTTCTCAAGTCATCTAAATAAACATATTACTAGTACTGTGTATCAGGCATCCCTAATTTGTTTATATATTGTTCTGGACTTGTTCTGCATACCATGAATGTCATTTTAATTTCAACCAATTACCTGGGAAAACTCGTCATTAACTTTTTTCACCATGGAAAGGAGATGTCAATAATTGTTCACTCATTACTGAAGTGACATGTTTGGGTGAATCTGGAGCTTGTATGACCAGTGTTAAAAAATAAATAGCTAATTATATTTGTCATTGTTAATAGTCAATACAGGACAAGAAAAATGGATAACAAACACAGCATTCGCTGAGTGAGTTTAGTCTGTATTTGCATTTTAAGTAATCGTAATTTTGGGAAGAGACTGGCTAATGCAAGGAAGAAAAGACAGTGCGACCCGCTCCTAGTGCAAATACATGAATCTGAAAGATCGACAATGTAAGATGCATCGCGTTTCATTTTCGTATCAGTAATTAACGATTCTGAAATAAAAACCTAATTTGCAAAAATTAAAATCGAGAAAGACGAAGATATATGCATACGATATCTTGGCTTGTTCGAGGGAACGAGCGTGGCCAAAGTGGAAGAGGTCGTAGATGCCATCGGCGTAAACGCGAACTGGGCGATCTTGAGGAGGAGGAGACGATGGATTGGAATCGCTGGGCTTCACGGTCGCCATTATTAGGAATCACGCTTCCTCTGATCTCATTCTCCAGCGTCTTCATCGGCACGCCTTTGTTAAACGTTTAATTTAGCATCCTTCTTCTTTTGCCACAAAACGCCTTTAGTTAAGTGTCGTCGTTTCTCAACTAGCTAGCCAAGTCCCGCGACGTGGGTTAGAGGCAATATATTTATTAATGTGTTGTTATATAAAAAAGGGAGAATTCTAAATAAATACCTTTTGAAATTGTAAAATCCCCAGAAGTCTGTTGAATTTGCAAAATACTGAGAGGTACCAAGGACCTATGAGGGATATGCAAATTCGTATGAAATTACCCTTTTACCCTTAGTTTTAAATAATTCAAAAAAAATAAAATACCCCCAACCCCCACCACCGCCACCACCGGCGGCCACCATCAACGTCGGCGGCCGGCCGGCCCTCGCCACCACCACCGTCCGCCGGCGACCACCACCAGTGGCCATCCACCGCCACCGCCGACGGCCGGTGGTGGTGGTGGGGGTTGGGGGCTTTTTATTTTTTTAAAATTTATTTAAAACTAAGGGTAAAATGGTAATTTCATACAAATTTGCATATCCCTCATAGATCCTTGGTACCTCTCAGTCTTTTTACAAATTCAACAGACTTCTGGGGGTTTTACAATTTCAAAAGGTATTTATTTGGAATTCTCTCTAGAAAAAATCACTTAAATTTTTAAACAAATAATCAAAATATTAAATTAAATATTTTGTAACTACCGTTTCCATTATTAATTTATAAAATATTGTGTAACTGTTTTCCCTATTATCCATCTTTTATAACCTCCTTGCTTTATATTTTTTATTTTTTTATCTCTAACTACATCTCATATATATGCTCGTTGTTTTATAAAATAAATTTTGACTAAATAAATTTTGAAGATAAAAACATGAAAAAACAGTAAATTCAAATGTGGTTATTGATGAAAAAATATTTAGTTATTATTGAGAAAAAATAAGATTGGTAAAATAGTTTGTAACTATCTTCCCTATTATCCATCTTTCATAACCACCTTGATTTTTTTTAGTGTTTTGAGCTTTTCATTTTACTGATGTGTCGGCGAGAGAGATGCTATTGACAGACTATTTCATCCTTTCTCTTGACTGTTCATGGGTAGAAGTCATTTTGTCCACATACCTATGCAAAGTCATTTCATTTTGATGATATAGTTAAAAAAACAATATAAAAAAGGATAATGATGGTTAGTTAAAAAAAGGATGAAATATTTAATTCAGAAGGTAGATGATAATAAAAATTTATAAATTAAATATTGACAAAAAGGATATCAGATACAAGGAGAGATAAAAGGAAAGTTGTTATAAAATATTTCAAAATATTAAAGTAAACATGTGGAAAATCCAATAAAGAGAGTTACCATATCGGTTAACCGAACAAAGAGAAAAATCAAGGGAATTAATAGAGATTTTTATTCTAAGAAATTGTATGCATAAATTAAAAATTAAGAATTAAAAATAATAAGTCAAGAGTGTGACTTTGGCAGTTAGCGTAATAAGGAGGATATGTGTCAAGTGCTGAAAAATTGTACACATTAATTATAAATTGTAAATTAAAATTGATAAATAAAGAGAGTTATTTTGTCAGTTAATCAAATAAAGAAGACAAGTGTCAAACAGAGAGCCGCTTGGTGCCCTACTTTTATATAGGTAAGATTAATTATAAATTGTAAATTAAAATTGATAAATAAAGGGAGTTATTTTGTCACTTAATCAAATAAAGAAGACAAGTGTCAAATAGAGAGCCGCTTACTGCCCTACTTTATATAGGTAAGATTAATTATAAATTGTAAATTAAAATTGATAAATAAAGGGAGTTATTTTGTCAGTTAATCAAATAAAGAAGACAAATGTCAAACAGAGAGCCGCTTACTGCTCTACTTTTATATAGGTAAGAATTGTTGTCAAACTCGCGAGTTGACTCTCCGAGTTTACCGTTTTTACGTTTTTACCTTACTAAATCGAGTTAAGTCTCTAGTAAAATCATGTCAGCTGTAAACTCAGATAAACTCACGAGTTTACACACCGAATTTACCGTTTTACGTTTGTAGCTTACAAAATTGTGTTAATTTTTTTTAATTTTGTCATCCTCAACGGCTTTATATATGAATTTTATAGAAATTTCTTTATTAAATATAATAAATTATGAATGTTAATATATTTAATTTCAATTATTTAGATTTAAAATATATTTAAATCAAATTATTGTCATTTTTATATTTAAATTATTTAATTTTACACTGTTAATACATATTTAATGATAAAAGTAAACTCTTACGAGTTTACCGATTCGAGTTTACGATACGAGTTTATATCACTGTCACGAGTTTGCTTAGACTCATGAGTTTGACAACCTTAGGTAAGATGAATCAAGCTTTATTACAGGAAAGTCTAATAATCCCGCCTTTTAGTTCCGGATTGGATTAATAATAAGTGACTAAAATCCGACAGAATATTTGTTTTACTTTTCTGATTCGTCTCGCTGTGCCACTCGGATCTTTACACTTGCAGATTCTCTAATTTAATTATAGAACTAAATTATTTTTCCTCTGGTTGACGATGACTTGACCCATTCCCATCCGCAATTACAGCCAATTCTTAGTTTCAACTACAGTGGGAATCTGGGGTAGTTCTGGAAGGATCAAGGACTAAAATGCCTGTTTTTAAAGGCTCAGTCGGAGAGTACACGGGTCAGAGTCAGCACTACAGGGTTGGAAGACATTTTTATGAATTAAACTTATTTTTCTTACATTTTGTTTTAAAGAAATATAATTAGTAAAATACAACAATTAAAGTTCTAATTTATCAAATAAATGTTGTCAAATTAATGTTTACACAACACACTTAATGTAATAAACAAACACAGTCACTAAATCATAATCAACAATAAACTATGGTCCACAAGTAACTCACAGAAAGCATAACAAGCTTACCATTAAGCAACATGGGTATGATGACTATCATTTTCATTTTCTTCACCACTATCATCAATTTCAAAGACATTTGATTGTGTTTCACTTTAAATACTACACTTTGATTCATAGGTCAAAATATTAAGAATATATTTTCTCACATCATGAATTCATTCATAATATTATTTGTAACAACTATTAATTCAAATCATAAAATTAAAGTATCGTTATTATATATTTATAATTAAATAGATAAATAACTCTATAACAAATACAAATTACATACAAATTATTAAATTAAATGGTTAAGTCAAGTTAACGAAACAAAAACAGGGTCGGCTTGTAGGGCCAACTTCGTTTAGAAACTCTAATTTATTAAAATCTTTGAAAAATATAATTAAAAATGAGTAAAGATACATTAATGCTACTAATTTGTCAAATCTCAAGTCAAAATTGAAGTTGAAATATGAGATCCCCAATGTTAACCAAATGACCAAATTGCCCTAAATTGATGGCACAAGTTTCAGGGGTCAATAACAATATTTATATCTATATTAGTAACATTAGATTTTATATTAATGACTTCACTTTTATGTTTTACAACTTCATATCCCAAAAATCAACACACGCCCAAGGATAATTTTGAAATCAAAAAGTTTCAGAAGTCAATAACAACATCTGTATTTATATTAATAACATCAAATTTTACATTAATAACTTTATTTTCATGTTTCATAACTTCATATCCCAAAAAGCAACACATGCGCAAGAATAATTTTGAGAGCACAAGTTTCAAGGTCAATAACAACATCTATATCTATATTAACATCAAATTTTACATTAATGATTTTACTTTCATGTTTCACAACTTCATATTCCAAAAACCAACACATGCACAGGGATAATTTTGAATCAATAAGTTTCAGGGATTAATAACAACATCCGTATCTATATTAACAACATCATATTTTACATTAACGGCTTCACTTTCATGTCTCACAACTTAAGGCAATTTGGTTAGAATTGGAAATCTCATATTCCTACTTCAACTTTGACATGAGATTTGATAAACTGGTAGCATCGATCTGTATTTTCCCATTTTTAATTGTATTTTCTGAAATTGTCCATTTATTCTATATAATTTTAAATTGTTAGTTCTCTATAGTTTTACAAAAATTTGGTCTAAGTTTAACTACCCTTTTCAATACTTTTAATGAATTTTAATTTTAATCTATAGACTTAAACTCACAGATCAAATCTTTATTAAACTACCGTGATTGAAATAAAAAAAATATCAAATTATAATGACCAATAATAATATCAAACCAAAATCTAATAATTATAACTTTAAAAATCAATTACATTATTCCGAATTGATATACCAATTTTCATTGAAGCTTACTTATTTGAAATGTACACAAGTCAAGGGGTCATAGTTTTGAAAATAAAATCAGTACATTTTTAAATGTTCTTTAAAAAAAAAAAAAAATACTTATAGGTTATCCATGTGACCATGTCATTCACAGATTCACTCCAAGTCTCCAACAGTTTCCCACTTTCCCTTATAAGAGAGAGGACATGAGTGGAAGAACAATGCTTTTGTGATAAAAAAGACAGAACACGTGCCAAAAAAAAAAGAAAAAAAAAAAGCAAGACCCTCTTCAGTGATCAGCACCCAGTCCAAACGGAGCAAATATAATTGGCGGAAACATGATAGGATCGCTATTACGGTGAATCCTCAGCTCATTCACCACCACCCAAGAGAGTAGAGAGCCCAGATAGACAGGCTAAAAAGTTTTTTTCTTAAAAAATACAGCAGAAGGCAAGCGAGGCAACGAGTCCTTAAACTTGGAAAATGGTTACTTTCAACTCATTCAAAGATCAAACTCTGTTTCTCACCAAGAAATTCCTCCCATGGACTCTATACGTTCTCCTTCCCTTCGCTCTCCTTCGCTTATTCTTTTCCCCTCTCCCTTTTCTTCCTCCTCCAGACTCCGACCTCCCTCACTCCACCGTCCTCACAGTACCCTCTCTCTCCCCTCCACCACCACCATCATCTTCTTCTTCAGGTACGACTATTTCATCAGTAATTGGTTCTTGTTTTTACTTCCCTTTTCTGTTCTAATCAGAAAAAAATGTTTTTTTTTTCTGGGTTCTGGTACTAGACTTCACTGCAGAAGAAGCTAGAGCTAAGCAGGCATCGCTTTCTCCATGTGACTACTTCGATGGCAAATGGTTTCGTGACAGAAGAGGCCCTCTCTATAATGACACGACTTGTTCCACAATCAAACATGGCCGGAATTGTATCGCCCATGGAAGAACAGATTTGAGTTATCTTTACTGGAGATGGAAACCCACTCAATGCAATCTCCCCAGGTTCGACCCTCAAGCCTTTCTGCAACTTCTCATCAACAGACACTTAGCTTTTGTTGGAGATTCCATGGCCAGAAACCAACTTGAGTCCCTCCTCTGCCTTCTCTCCTCTGCTTCAACCCCTAATCTTGTGTTCCAAAACGGCGAAGACAGCAAATTTCGCAGGTGGATTTTCCCTTCTCACAATCTAACTCTCTCAATTTACTGGTCTCCGTTTCTTGTCAAAGGTATTGAGAAATCAAGCGAGCAAAATTATAACAAGTTGTATCTGGATATTGTTGATGAGAGATGGGCAAGTGAATTGGGTCAAATGGACATGGTTGTGCTGTCTATTGGGCATTGGTTCTTGCTTCCTGCTGTTTACTATGAGTTTGATTCTGTCTTAGGTTGTCATTATTGTCCTGGTATGAACCACACAGAGATAGGGTTCTATGAAATTTTAAGAAAGGCCTCCAGAACTGCCCTTAATAGCATCATTGAGAGGAAATCAGCAAAAGGGGAAGCAATTGATGTTCCAGTGACAACATTTTCACCTTCACATTTTGAAGGTGAGTGGGATAAAGCAGGTGCTTGTCCAAAGACTAAGCCTTATAGAAAGGGAGAGAAGGAGCTAGAAGGAATGGATGGTGATATGAGAAAGGTTGAGATAGAAGAAGTGGAAGCTGCAAAAGAAAAGGCCAAGAATTATAAGTATGAAGCGTTTAGATTAGAAGCCTTAGATGTGACAAAATTGGCATTGATGAGGCCAGATGGGCACCCAGGTCCTTATATGAATCCATTTCCATTTGCTAATGGAGGTCATAATCAAGAAGGTGTTCAGAATGATTGTGTTCATTGGTGCTTGCCTGGTCCTATAGACACATGGAATGAGATTTTTCTGGAAATGGTGAAGAAATGGAGGAAGAATTGAAAAATGAAATGAGGTACTCTGTTAATTCTTGTTTTTGTATGGTAATGAATTATTGGTTATTGTTTTATTGATTCCTCTGTATGAGGGAAAAGAAGGGGAAGAGGATTTGGAAATAATACATGTTCTCGTATTTTCATTGTATTGAGGGTAATTGGAAATGGAAAGGTATATTATGAATTACAGTACTATCTCCAAGTGACAATGACAGTGTTTCTTGGAATTTATTATGTGGATGGTTGGCTGAGCTACAAATATACAAAATGCTTTAAATTTGGATTGTGAAGCTGCGAAGCAGTGAAGGTATCCAAAATGGTTGGCCAATTTACATAAAAGACCTAGATTTACTTGAGTTTCAGGAAACTAACCCAAAAAATTGCTAAATAAATGACCTGCCCATTTGTCATATACAATGGAAAGGAATGAACAACAACTTGAACTCCATACTAAAGATTGAGATTTAAGGGTTGGTTGAATCCTCACTCTAACAAAACCAACTGGAAAACAATCATAGAAAAGATTTATGCAGGAGTTGAATTATCATAGGAAAAAGGGTAAATCAATTTCAGGACCCTTTTAATAAGGAAAATCCTAAAAAAGGTCCCAAGATTCTGACAATCTCAAAAAAGGTCTTTTTGAGTCTTTTCAGAATCTTGAGTGAGTTGTTAATGGGGCTGATATAGTTGTTAACGGGGTACTGATATAGTTGTTAAATGTACCGATTTAGTTGTTAGCAAAAGTGTTGTTAACGTGACTGATTTAGTTGTTAAAGACCTACCCGTTAACAACTATATCAGCCATGTTAACAACTATATCAGCCCCGTTAACAACTCACTCAAGATTCTGAAAATCCACTTTTTTGGGATTGTCAGAATCTTGAGACCTTTTTTGGGATTTTTCCTGTTAAAAGGGCCCTGAAATGGATTTTCCCGAGGAAAAATGGGTACCACTCTGGTCCTATTTATAAGTCCAGTTTGACCAAAAAAATTTGGTCCTATTTATAAGTCCAGTTTCATGTAATAAATGAGATTGTGACAATTTTACCCATATTAATTATACTCATGAAGATAGAGAGAGAAGAAACAATTGAAAAGCATCTAATCATAATAAATGAGGGCAAAATTGAAAATTTACTCTCATAATCATTGTGTCAACTATCTCTTCTTGGTATGTGAGATTTGGTCAAACTGGACTTATAAATAGGATCATAGTCTTTGGACAAACAAACAATCAAGAGTCAACCTTTTTTTTTTTGTTGATAAAAGGATTAATCAGACTCTACAAAGAGAAGGGCAGCAGCGACGAAGGATGCCAACACCTTCCGCATCATCTCTGAGAAGGCGTAGTAGGTCTCCCGGTGGCTCCTGCAGGCGGTGATACCCTGTTTCCAGCCTCAAGGCTTAGGTAGCTAGCATATCCGCACATCTGTTACCCTCACGGTAGGTATGAGAGACTAAGACCTGCCAATCCTGACTCATTTGGCGCTAGATTTTCCTGATCAGGCTCATGTCGGGATGCGGCTCCGTTCCTTGGTTCTGTACCAAGCTGAGTGCCGTTAAGCAATCAACCTGGACCATGACCTCCCTAAAACCTGAACTCCAAGCCAACTCCAACCCATCCAAAAGAGCCCAAAGCTCCGCTTGAAGGGAGCTACACACACCGATATTCCTACAACACCCAGTAAGCCCTTGCCATCATAGAGTCCGCTTTCCATGATCCATCACAGTTTAGAGTTACTGCAGTATTGGGAGGTTTAATCCAGCTGACAACTCTGTCCTCCCTTGGTCCCCCAGCACCCTTCGTTATACTACTCCTCATTCTCACTTCTTCATTAAATTCAAGAAGTACGATTGCCTCCTAGCGAGGCTAGCGTAAGCGGTTACCTTATTCGAAAAATCGCGATTCCGTGCCCTCCATAACTTCCAACACACCAGGCCAAACAGACCAGACTAGCGTACCCGACCATTACCCCCCCGACAGTGATTTGTTAAATTGTGCAGCAACCATTCCCTGAAAGGCATTCGGTTAAAGGAGGCATATTTGGTAGGTGGCAAGATATGACTCCACACCTCTTGAGCAAACTTGCAATGTCTTAGCACATGGTCAACATCCTCCACATTCGTACCACACCTGTTGCACCAATCCGACTCCGACATATGGCGGCGTCTTCGTTCCGCATTTGTAAGAAGATTATGTCGAGCGGCTAACTGTAGAAACACTCGTGTTCGCTGTGCTCCCTCCCACTTCCATATGGCCTCCCATAATCTATCCGAAGCATCCACTTCCTCCCCTGAAATTATGGCAAGGACACGATCTGGGAGATCATGATGGAAACGCTCCCACGCCCATGAACCATCAGTGCTCACAAAGTGTCCAATGGTAAGTGCCTCTTCCTCCTGATTAACATCTCGAAATGCTAGCAGTTTTAGTGGTCCCAACGAGGGGGCCCAATTATCTGACCAAAACCGGATGCTAGAACCATCCCCCAAGTTCCACCTTGTTCCCATTTCAATATCTCGCCACAATTCCTGAATATGTCGCCATAAGTGGGAGCAGCATTTAAAGTTTTTGGTCGGGCCTCTACTAGCGTCCCACCCATACTTCCCCCGCAAAACCTGTACCCACAGAAGGTCCGGTCGTGATCTTAGGGCAAAACCAAGCTTCATAAGAAACGCCTTATTCTGCTGCTCCAGCTTCCTGAATCCACACCCCCTTGCTTCTTTGGTTGGCACATATCCTCCCACCTGACCAAACTTGGTTTACGTTCTACACCATTGCCTCCCCACACAAACTTCCTAATGTGTCGCTCTATACGTTGACATAATCCAGTTGGAAGCTTTGTTGTTTGCATAGCATAAGACGGGATAGTCGCAATTACTGCCTTTGCCAACGTGATGCGTCCTGCTAGGGATAGGGACTTGGCAACCCACCCTGCTAACTTGTTCTGCACTCTCTCCTCAATATATTCATACGTTCCCAGGCGAACACGTTTATGGAGCAAGGGGACGCCGAGGTACTTCCCTAAATCATCCGATCTTCTGAAACCCAGTTCATCACATATATCAATTTGGGCACTCGGGGAGACATTCTTGGAGAAAAACATTGCCGTCTTGGAGCTACTAACCTTATGACCAGAACTCTCACAAAAGTCATTCAGGGTATTACGGACCTGGTGGACTTGGCTAGCCGAGGTGTTGCTAAACAAAACCAAATCATCTGCAAAAAATAGGTGGGAAAGTGGCGGGCCTCCCCTTCCCAAGTGGATTGGGGCCCACTGCTTACCTTCCACTTTCTTATGAATCATTTGGGAGAACCTTTCCATACACAACACAAAAATGTAGGGGGATAAGGGATCCCCTTGACGTATACCTCGAGAGGGTAGGAAGGTCTCCGACCGGGATCCATTCCAAACAACTTGCATACTACAAGAGGTAATGCACACCATCACAACCTTGATAAACTTCCTAGGGAGACCAGCATCATATAACGTTTCTTCAATGAAATCCCATCGGAGTCGGTCATAGGCTTTCTCCAGGTCAACTTTCACTGCCATCCACCCTTCCTTTCCTTTTTTGCTTCGCATGGTATGAATCACTTCCTGTGCAATTATAATGTTATCTAAAATTTGTCTACCCGCCACAAAGCTTGATTGGTTAGGGAGGATCAGTTTTGGGAGCCATTTCTTGAGGCGATTAGCCAACACTTTGGTGATAATCTTGTACGGAACCGTGCACAGACTAATAGTACGAAAGTCCTTAATTCTCTCAGGTGAGGGAATCTTCGGGATCAACGTGATGAGAGTCTCATTCAATTTTCGTTCCATAATGCCGTCATTGAAGCAACGACCAACCATCGCAAGCAAAGAGGGGCCCACAACCTTCCAATGCTGCTGAAAGAAAGCAGCATGGAAACCATCAATCCCCGGGGCCTTTAGAGGCTTCATTTGAAATAAAGCAGCATGCACCTCCCCTAATAGAATAACAGAGCTAAGGGAGTGAGACATGGAATCTTCCATAGTTGGAAAAAGGCCTCTGCCAGAGTAAATAGGTGCAAAGAAACCTTCCTTCGTATACAACCGCTTGTAAAACTGTAGTGACCACGTTTGGAGAGTGAGATCATCCGTGCACCACTCCACATCATCATTCTTCAGGGCACCAATTATTTTCCTTTGGCCTCTGCGAACGGTTTTAGCATGGTAATATGCCGTATTCCGATCCCCCATCTTAATCCAGTCACACCTAGCTCGTTGTGCCCAAGTCAGACTTTCTTGTTCACATATTAATTCGAACTCTCGTCATCACCCTCCAGGAAATCAAGATGGGCGGATGGCCTCACTTCTTGTGCCTTTTGAATGCCACCAAGCCGAGCCATAATTCTCCGTTTTCTAAAATTTATACTGCCAAAAACATCCCTATTCCAAGTTTTGACTGACGCCGTAAGTTGTTGAATATTGGAAGTGACAGAGTCCATCCTATCCCAGCTCTCCTTCACAACCTGTTCAAATGAGTCAGAGGTTTCCCATGCCGCTAGGTATTTAAACTGGGCCTGTCGTTTAATGGGCCTCACCCCATCCCTGACTTGTATACACAGTGGACGGTGATCAGAGCTTAACTTAGGCAGGTGCTTGACTATTGAGGCGCTGAAAGTGTTCAACCAGGGAGAGTTACCAATTGCACGGTCTAAGCGTTGTAGGAGGGTACCACGCCGCCACGTGTACTTAGGGCCACAGTAGCCCAGGTCTGTCAAACCGTTCCGGAAAAGGAAAGTGCGAAACAGTTCACAACCTCGTGCTCTTACCTCAGCGCCCCCCACCCGGTCCCCTGCACTTAAAATGGCGTTAAAATCACCTGCAATCAACCATGGCTCCGTCATATTATTTGCCACAACCTGTAAAGATTCCCATAAATCCTTTCGAAGGGTGTTGTTTGGGCTCCCGTATACCGCAGAGATGAAGAAAGGTGTAGGTATATCTGGAACCATCACCTTAGCATGAATGAATTGGGAGTGACACAATTCCATAACCACTTGCAACGGGTTCTTCCATAAAAGCCAAATTCCACCTGAAAAGCCATGCGCCTCCAGTCTGTATGAGTGGTCAAACCCCGATTGTTTAATAAACTTATCTGCCTTAAGACCTGACACACGAGGCTCAACCAACGCCACTATCATAGTCTTGTGTTCCTCTACAAAAGGCATAAATGTTCGGAAGAAGCTCTTCTTTGTTGCTCCCTGACAGTTCCAAACTAATATTTGTATAGACATAAAATGTAATTGGGAAATTTAGACAACCATACCAGATCCAGAAGGATCCTCGTCACCCTCATCCCGTGGTTTAGACGACACATCAGAACAAGTTGGATTCTCGGACACACCAATGGGTGTTTCTAGCTCCTCTCGTAGAACTGCTATGGCTTCTTTAGATATAGACGATCCCGAAGGCTTCTTCCGCACCTTTAAATTCTTCTGGACTGTTGATTGGAGTTTGATTCCATGGGGAAGATGCTTCTTAACCATCGTGGTCATGAGAGTATTCTCCTTACCCCTCCCTTGCATATCCTGCACATCCAACGATCTTTGCATATTCACACAATTCTCCAAAGTCGAGGGCACAAATTCTTCCAGAATCGGTCTATGGCGCTGCATCTCTACCACCTTGTGTTGGGTGGCATCCAACGTTGAAACCACTTCCATGACGTTGGAGTCCGAACACCCCTTGACCAAGTCCTTTTCAGAAATACAAACTAGTCCACTTTGGCCCGAATTTGATTCACCCAGGATTTTTTCTCCTCCACTTGAGTCCACCGTGTTACGAGCTTGGCCATTAACTTCGGTCTTAAGGCCCACTTCGTTTTTTGTCTGGTCAATCACCGAAACAGCTGGGCCTTTATTCATATCCTTCCTTCTATATTCTTGGGCCACCTTCTGCGTGCCCCCCTTAGGCTTATGATGGTTATTTTTAGCATATTGGAAGGAACCATGGCTAATCGGGCCCTCAACTCCCCCACCTGCATTCCGCTTTTTGCTGCTCAGATCACGCCCGTCATCATTTGACTTTCCGTTCCCATCCACCGCAATCCTTGCCTCCTTACTCTCCTCACATTCACTAAGGACATTAAAGCGCGATCCGCTACTTCCTTGCAATCCCCCCACCTTCGCTTCCTTTCCCAAATTGTGTTTATTTCCTTTTCTAGGATACCGCACTTACATCCACTCCCCAAACGGAGCTTCTCCTGGTTCCGGCGGCCGTCTGTCACGGGGACCCGATCCACTCACAGGTGGTTGCGTCACGGTGGTCCTGCTATTTGAGGATAAAACTTGCTGGTTACTATTCTGAACACTTCCACTGCATCTTTCTTTACTATGACCGTATTTCCCACAAGAAAAACATATTAAAGGAAGTCCTTCATACTCCACCACATAGGCTTTCCCGTCAACTTTAATCCAAGGGACCAGAGCTTGCTGCAAATCAATAAGAACGGCAATGCGCGCATACTTGCCTCTTCCCCTATTCTCTGTCATATAATCAATTTTTACAACCTCTCCTAGTAGTTTCCCAATCACTCGAAGCGTGCTCTTATGATAGTATCGAAACGAAAGACCCGGAATCCTTGCCCAAGCCACAACGTTTGACACCTTCGTGGTATGGGGATCAAAACCCAAAGACCATGGCTGTACGGTGAGATAAGCACCAAACACCATCCAAGGCCCACCTGTGAGTACCTTAATGTAATCCTCCTCCAGGTCGAAGGTAGCAAAATAGAACCTGCATTCCATGTCAACAAGTTGATAGGATCCCTTCAGTTGCCACATAGCCCCCGTTCTATTGAGTAGATCACCATAGTTAATCGATCTCCCCAGTAGTTTGATGACTAACGTTCTCTCCATCCCCTTCACCAGCACATCCCTCACTCCTTGTGAGAACTCAACCGAAGGTATCTCACCGTCCTTCCCAATGAGGAAGTCATCATCAGTGACCACCACATCCTTCATACTCTGGGTAGTCGCCCCTTTGTTGTCCAGGTTAAGTAACTTATTACGATAAGAGATCTCTCCTCTCCCAGCCTGCTCCCTCATAATAGTATCAGACCCCCCTCTCTCGCCCTCGCCCGAATCTCCCACATCATCTGGTCGGTTCCTAACCTTCTTCGTCGCACGGAGGCTATCAGCCCCAGGTGGTGGTGTTGCCTCCTTAGTGATCAGGGCAATCTCCGCGGGCAAAGCATTTTCCGCCATCCCCTCAATCCCATCAAGAGTCAACCTTTGATCACGTGCATAGGCGCATTAGCATTTATAATTTCCCGCGACGTGTACGTCTTTAGTGGGTTCCTCTTCCTCCCATCGTTTTTCTTATGTTTAGGTGGCAGAGTGGTTCAACTACTTTTGCGCCCTTTGATTCCCCTTCCCATTAATTAACCTTCAATTGAACCCCCAATACTTACTCACCACGTTACGTGTTTAATTACAAAAATTAAAATACCACAAATGAAAATAATTAAATCTACTATAATTATACATGACTGTAACATGGCCGTTAACTTCAATGATCAAGCTTACTCTCTTCAAATTAAGAGTAAATATTATTTTTGGTCTTTGACAAAAAACGCGATCATCATTTTAGTCCTGACAAAAAAAAAAAATAGTCTTATAGTACCTCACAAATTCAAAATACATTGAATTTGTTAACATTTTGATCCCTCACAAATTTCTAAAATACCATTTTTAGTCCATAAAAAATGACGAATAAGGGTTGGTTTTTTTGTAAGGGACCAAAATGGGATCGCGTTTTTTGTCAATGACCAAAAAGGGTATTTACTCTAAAATTAATATTGTCCAACTCACTACCACCAAACGCTTAGGTTAGCTGGTAAGACGCTGTCCTAACTTAACCACGGGTCTTGAGTTCGAGACGTGAAATGCAGCATGCGTAGGTGGTAGAGGCTTCCCCCTGAAAGGGACCTCTGCCCTCCTTGGGACACCGGATGCACTTCACAAAAAAAAAAAAAAAATTGTCCTGCTCACTAGATTAAACAAATTTGTAATAATGATGGATTCAAACTGTAAATATTAATTTATAAGAGTTTATTTTTACTAATAAATAGGTATTATTAATGTATAATTAAATAATAAAATATTGAAAATAATTGCAATTTAATTTAAATATATTTTAAATTCAAATACTTAAAATTAAATCCATCAATATTCATAATTTATCATACTCAACAAATAATTTTTCATAAAATTCATATATATAGTCATTAAACATGATTAAATCGAAAAAGTTAGCACAATTTTAAGAGTGAATTAAAACGATTATGTAAGTTATAAACATAAAAACGATAAATTTAACCTATGAACTTGTGAGTTTAACCAAACTTCTTGTTATCACGAGTTTAAGAATAACACGACAAAATTTTACGCAATAGAAATATAAAAACATAAATTTAAAGAGTTAACTTACCAGTTTTCTTGTCTGATACTGATATGATGTGGGTAAATTTTCTTATAGTAGATTTGTATTTTAAATCTCGAAGTCAACGAATGGCAGTTTGATAAAATGAATCAAGCTTTATTACAGGAAAGGCTAATAATCCGACAGAAACTTTGTTTTACTTTTCTTATTCGTCTCGCTGTGCCACTCGGATCTTTACACTTGCAGATTCTCTAATTTAATTATAGAACTAAATTATTTTTCCTCTAGCTGACAATGAACTTGACCCATTCCCATCCGCAATTAATGGACGATTGGCTTTGCCAATTCTTAGTTTCAACTACAACTGCGAATCAGGGTTAGTTTTTGAAGGATCAGGGCTTAAAATGCATGTTTTTAAAGGGTCAGTCTGAGAGCAAACAGGTCAGGGTCGGAAGACATTTTTATAAATTAAAATTATTTTTCCTGCATTTTGTTTCAAAGAAATATAATTAGTAAAATATAACAATTAAAGTTCTAATTTATCAAATAAATGTTGTCAAATTAATGTCTACACAACACACTTAATGTAATAAACAAACACAGTCACTAAATCATAATCAACAGTAAACTATTGTCCACAAGTAATTCACACAAAACATAACAAGTTTACCATTATGCAACATAGGTACGATGACTATCATTTTCATCTTCTTCATTACTATCATTAATTTCAAAGACATTTGATTGTGCTTCACTTTGAGTACTACACTTTGATTCATGGGTCAAAATATCAAGAATATATTCTCTCACATCATGAATACATCCATAATATTTATTTGTAATAACTATTAATTCAAATCATAAAATTAAAGTATAATTATTATGTATTTGAAATTAAATAGATAAATAATTCTATAACAAATACAATACACACACACACACACACACATATATATAAATATATATAAATTAGTAAATTAAATAGTCAAATGAAACAAAAAAAAGGGGCGGCCTGTAGAGTCATCTTCGTTTAGAAGCTCCAATTTATAAACCCGGTCTGATAGGCTCAACCTGATTTCCCGTCTCTAGTTTCAACCCTAAGGATTAAAAAAATAGTAGGGTTGATACTTTATATTTTTGGTAGTTCTCAAAGTTTGATTAAATTTTAGTTTTATTAAAATCTTTGAAAAATATAATCAAAAATGGGAAAAGATAAATTGATGCTGCTAATTTGTTAAATCTCAAATCGAATTGAAGTAGAAATATGAGATTCCCAATGTTAACCAAATGACCAAATTGCCCTGAATTGGGGGCACAAGTTTTTGGGGTCAATAACAATATTTGCATCTATATTAACAACATTAGATTTTATATTAATGACTTCCACTTTTTATGTTTTACAACTTCATATCCCAAAAACCAACACACGCTCAAGGATAATTTTGAAATCAATAAGTTTGAGGGTCAATAACAACATATGTATTTATATTAATAACATCAAATTTTATATTAAAAACTTTATTTTCATGTTTCATAACTTCATATCCCAAAAAGCAACACATGCCCATGAATAATTTTGAGAGCACAAGTTTCAGGGTCAATAACAACATCTATATCTATATTAACATCAAATTTTACATTAATGATTTCACTTTCATGTTTCACAACTTCATATTCTAAAAACCAACACATGCTCAGGGATAATTTTGAATCAGTAAGTTTCAGGGATTAATAACAACATCTGTATCAATATTAATAACATCAAATTTTACATTAATGACTTCACTTTCATGTTTCACAACTTAAAGCAATTTGGTCAGAATTGGAAACCCAAAATTCCTACTTCAACTCTGACCTGAGATTTGATAAACTGACAGCACCGTTTTGTATTTTCCCATTTTTATTTGTATTTTTCTGAAATTGTCCATTTATTCTATATAATTTTAAATAGTTAGTTCTCTATAGTTTTACAAAAATTTGGTCTAAGTTTAACCACCCTTTTCAATACTTTTAATGAATTTTAATTTTAATCCATAGACTTAAACTCAGTTCAAATCTTTATAAAACTACAATGATTAAAAAAAGAAAAAATCAAATTATAATGACCAATAATAATATCAAACCAAAATATAATAAGTATAACTTTAAAAATCAATTATATTATTCCGAATTGATATACCAATTTTCATTGACACTTACTTATTTGAAATGTACACAAGTCAAGGGGTCATACTTTTGAAAATAAAATCAGTACATTTTTAAATGTTTTTTTTTTTTTTTGAAAAACAATACTTATAGGTTATCCATGTCATTCACTCCAAGTCTCCAACAGTTTCCCTTATAAGAGTGAGGACATGACTGGAAGAACAATGCTTTTTGTGATAAAACTCATAAAAGAGACAGAACACGTGTCAAAAAATAAAAAGAAAGAAAGAAAAGAAAGAAAGACCCTCTTCAGTGATCAGCACCCAGTCCAAACGGAGCAAATATAATTGGCGGAAACATGATAGGATCGCTATTACTGTGAATCCTCAGCTCATTCACCACCACCCAAGAGAGTAGAGAGCCCAGATAGAGACAGGCTAAAAAGTTTTTTTCTTAAAAAAAACTGCAGAAGGCAAGCGAGGCAACGAGCCCTTAAACTTGGAAAATGGTTACTTTCAACTCATTCAAAGATCAAACTCTGTTTCTCACCAAGAAATTCCTCCCATGGACTCTATACGTTCTCCTTCCCTTGGCTCTCCTTCGCTTATTCTGTTCCCCTCTACCTTTTCTTCCTCCTCCAGACTCCGACCTCCCTCACTCCAGCCTCCTCACAATACCCTCTCTCCCCTCCACCACCACCACCATCATCATCTTCTTCTTCTTCAGGTACCACTATTTCATCAGTAATTGGTTCTTGTTTTTAATTCCCTTTTATGTTCTAATCGGAAAAAAATGTTTTTTTTCCTGGGTTTTGGTACTAGACTTCACTGCAGAAGAAGCTAGAGCTAAGCAGGCTTCGATTTCTCCATGTGACTACTTCGATGGCAAATGGTTTCGTGACAGAAGAGGCCCTCTCTATAATGACACGACTTGTTCCACAATCAAACATGGCCGGAATTGTATCGCCCATGGAAGAACAGATTTGAGTTATCTTTACTGGAGATGGAAACCCACTCAATGCAATCTCCCCAGGTTCGACCCTCAAGCTTTTCTGCAACTTCTCATCAACAGCCACTTAGCTTTTGTTGGAGATTCCATGGCTAGAAACCAACTTGAGTCCCTCCTCTGCCTTCTCTCCTCTGCTTCAACCCCTAATCTTGTGTTCCAAAACGGCGAAGACAGCAAATTTCGCAGGTGGATTTTCCCTTCTCACAATCTAACTCTCTCAATTTACTGGTCTCCATTTCTTGTCAAAGGTATTGAGAAATCAAGCGAGCAAAATTATAACAAGTTGTATCTGGATATTGTTGATGAGAGATGGGCGAGTGAATTGGGTCAAATGGACATGGTTGTGCTGTCTATTGGGCATTGGTTCTTGCTTCCTGCGGTTTACTATGAGTTTGATTCTGTCTTAGGTTGTCATTATTGTCCTGGTATGAACCACACAGAGATAGGGTTCTATGAAATTTTAAGAAAGGCCTCCAGAACTGCCCTTAATAGCATCATTGAGAGGAAATCAGCAAAAGGGGAAGCAATTGATGTTACAGTGACAACATTTTCACCTTCACATTTTGAAGGTGAGTGGGATAAAGCAGGTGCTTGTCCAAAGACTAAGCCTTATAGAAAGGGAGAGAAGGAGCTAGAAGGAATGGATGGTGATATGAGAAAGGTTGAGATAGAAGAAGTGGAAGCTGCAAAAGAAAAGGCCAAGAATTATAAGTATGAAGCGTTTAGATTAGAAGCGTTAGATGTGACAAAATTGGCATTGATGAGGCCAGATGGGCACCCAGGTCCTTATATGAATCCATTTCCATTTGCTAATGGAGGTCATAATCAAGAACGTGTTCAGAATGATTGTGTTCATTGGTGCTTGCCTGGTCCTATAGACACATGGAATGAGATTTTTCTGGAAATGGTGAAGAAATGGAGGAAGAATTGAAGAATGAAATGAGGTATTCTGTTAATTCTTGTTTTTGTTTGGTAATGAATTATTGGTTATTGTTTTATTGATTCCTCTGTATGAGGGAAAGGAAAGGGAAGAGGATTTGGAAATAATACATGTACTCGTATTTTTATTGTATTGAGGGTAATTGGAAATGGAAAGGTATATTATGAATTACAGTACCATTACCAAGTGACAGTGATAGTGTTTCTTGGAATTTATTATGTGGATGGTTGGCTGATCTACAAATATACAAAATGCATTAAATTTGGATTGTGAAGCTGCGGAGCAGTGAAGGTATCCAAAATGGTTGGCCAATTTTTCTCTGTGTTGATTCATTGGGTAGTCATTAATATCAATGTTGTACACTGTCTGTGTTTTTACTCGTAAAAATTCCTCTAGGTTGTAAAATACCCTAAGGGCCCGTTTGTTTGAGAGAATTTAGCGGAGGGGAGGAACTTAATACAGCCACGCAAAAATACCTTTTGGCACGTCCAGCTTCCTGGGAACTCAACTTCCCTCCCGCCTTCGTCCAAGCTCCCACAAACGTGGGAAATTGAAATCCCACCCAAAATGGCGGGATCTCAAAATCTTCCCGGGATAGTGAATTAATGGGACAAAAAAGCCCCTTTAAAGGTGGTCTCTCTCAGCTGCTCTGTTCTTCGTCCCCAAATCGCTCTCCCTCCAAAGACGCAGTCACGACTCCAAACTTAGCTCTCTAGCCTTCTCGTTCCCAATGATGACAGTGAGGAGGACAACAGTGGTGGCTTGTTGGAGATGCAAGAAGGTCGCCGGTGCTCTGGTTCAAACTCTCTTATGGTGGTATGAGGAATGAAGAAATCACAAAGAAAGAGCTAGCAGAGAGTGATAGGTGTGAACAATGAAACTATGAAAGAAGATTTAATTGTCAACGAAAGTTGCAAAAGCAGTAATCCATCTTTCTTTAGTTTCACAACTTTCAATTTCTGCTACTTATTTCCATTCCTCGTGACTAGCCTTCTCCTCCAATATGCTGAAATTAATTGCAGCACAGTTTTAATTGCTGTCAGTTTATGCGTTTGAACTTAGACTCTTTTAGGTGAGTGTTACGTTCGAACTTGTCAACTTTGTTTGAATGTGTCAACTTCGTTCGAACTTGTCAGCTTTGTTTGAACCAAGTCATCCAAATTACTGAATTGTTTGATATGACGTGAGAATTTTAAGTCAACTTCCGAAATTCATATCTTTTTCGTCTGAACTCCTTTTAGCTTGCTTTTAGTGTCTGTGTGACGCATTAGGAGTCTAGTTTTATATGAAAAAGGTTTCACAACAATCGGATCTATGGTTTGAGAGATATGATCAAATTGTTGAACCTTGTCCATATAAAAAGCAAAATAGAGTCGAACAGAGTAGTGTGAATAGTGAATTTGAGAATGAAGTTACTGTTAATGTTTTAGTTAGTTGTAGTTGGTGTCAATGTGTTTATTATTCTAGTGTTTTCTAGTTATGTTTTTCTTCGTAGGATTTTAATCATTTGGATAAATTGTTCATATACACATTTAGGTACTATCTTGGAAATGAAATTTGTCGTCAGATTCTTGCGTTTGATTATGAACTTCTGTATCTGTGCATGACATTGCTGCACTTGCAATCACCTTTTGTACAACTTCGTCATTTTATTTCATCCACTTCACAATTTCAGGGGTCTAGCACTGACAAATTTGAATTTTCGTTTTTCCCCTATCAAACCAGCACCTGGGTTCTATGTTGACAGATTTCCTTCGCTATTCCTCTTCCGAAATTAATGTCCGCACAAGATTGGTTCATTTGGTGTTGTCCCCCTCTTTTTCCTTCCATTTCAGTCCGGCGTTCTTCGCACCTCTGGCGGCAGTCGTTATGATCATCGCGGTTTGAAACCAAATTGAGTTCTCCACCAATTTCCTTTCTCCCCGTCGATGCGATTCGACTTGCCTCTGTTTCTGTACAATTGGCCAGACGAACAAAAAAAATATACGTTCTTTAGGCTTTTTTTTCCTGGGGGCATTTTGGGGATTTTATCTAACCTTCCCACTTAACCAACACTCAATTCTTCTTACCAAACAATTTATCTTCCCACAACTTACTTATATTCTCATGTCTACCAAACAGCTCAACTTTTTAAAGTTCCCTCTCAATCTTCCCTTCCATTCATTTCCCTCCTTAAAAGTTCCCTGAACCAAACGGACCAATGGGCATTATTATTCATGGCATGGTTGAAGGAATCTGTTTTAAAATTTTATTTTTTGCATAGAATAACTGGAAATATTCTGAAAAATGAAAAATATTAAATTTTTCTTTTTGCTTTTTTTTAAAAAAAAATATATTCTACTGGTTTTCTATATTTTTTTGTCTGTTTGATGGTACAATTCAATTTCCCAAAAATGAGAATGGATTCCAATTCAATCATGTACTTGGCGCAGGAATTTAAACTGATTCTCATTTTTATTTCTTGCTCTCAATTCCAAATTTATGGGGCAATGGATTGAAGGAAAAAAAACAATATTTATACTTTGTACGGTATAAGAAAAGTTTTCTTAGTTTTAAAAATACATCTTATTGCTTTTTAAATAATATTTGTCATTACTAGTTACTATTGTAAGATTTAAACAAATTTAATTACACGCACTATTTTTTTTTTGTCATATAATCATATACCCCCTCTTGTCCTTTTAAATTTATAAGTCTACTTTGGAAAAAAAAATTAATCTCTATTATAAGTCTATTTAAAAAGTAATTAATGACAATGTTACAAGTTACCATTCTGATTCTATTTATAAATCCAGTTTAATTAAAAATTTGATCCTATTTATAAGTCCAGTTTGACCAAATAAATAAGATTGTGACAATTTTGCCCATATTAATAATGATGAGAGAGATTAGCTAACTATGTTGGGAAGAGAAAAAGATGAGAGAGATTTGACAATAAATTTTAAAAGGTACCATTCATAAATGAGGGTAAATTTGGAAATTTGCTCTATAATCATTGAGATACCTAACTTCCTTGGTATGTGAGATTTGGTCAAACTGGACTTATAAATAGGACCAGAGTGGTAACCCCCATGTAAACGTAAGAAAAAAATAAATTAATTTATATTGAGATTGAGAGAAAAGATTGAGGACACCATTAATAAATGAGGATAAAATTGGGAAAATGCATCAACTTAAGACATATTTAATAAATTAATTGATACATGAGAATCAGGCAAACTGTTTATAAAAAATATAGCAGCAATAATTGCAGACATTAAATGCTTGAAAGTTGAAACTACCAGTTATTTGTCTATTAACAAAATGTGAATCTTCTAATATATATTATATACTACATTATATCACATAAATTCGGATTCTCTTAGTAATTAGTATACCTAATTCTAATTTCTACCCATTAAATTAATCAACACATGTAAAAAATTATTTTAGTAGAAATGTAGCAGCCTTAGATTCGAGTAAAATTAATATGTTTCCCTTACCCTACTGATACCTATATCAAACCTTTTTTATATTGGTATAAGAAATTATTCTGAGTAAAATTTTGAAATATCAATTATTATATTTATGATAGCATAGCTAAATGCATTCACCCATTTTAAACTTCACTAAAAATACGCCTCTTTATGAAATTTGAGTTAGTGAAATATTATGAATAAATGACAGAGAGAAAGGTAAGAAGTGGTATCAAAAACAGGGAAATGATGGGACGGCTCAACAACAATGATCATATACACGAAACAATACATTTGATTCCAAGAGGGTATGGAATGAAATAATCGATGTGTATGCACATAAATACTCTATGCATGCAGGAAAAAAACGCACTAAAGGAGAAGAAGAACTCACAAGTGAAACCGCCCAACTCGGTTAAAGTAATAAGTACAAAGCTTAAAAACTATATAAAAGATTGATAAATCAAACTGACAATTGCTACAAAATAAAAGTTTCCAACCAGAAATAATCCGACAGGACAAGACTCAAGTAAAAATCAGCAAATGTAGTTATATATAGTTTAGAGTAAAGCATAAACTATATATAATAGTGGTTAATAAGTAGCTTAGACTCATTCTATATACCAGGTGGTTAAGAACTAAGTTCACAATAAAGCGTAATCAAACCAAGTTCACAGCAAACAAATCATCATCCAATAGTATTAATAACCAGCATAGATTCATTCTTCATATTATGAGCAAGCAAAGCATATATCTCCCTTCTTTGGATAACACAAAGAAAGGGATATCTCTGTTTAATGTTCTAGGCCGAAAGAAAAAAGCAAGGTATGTCTCTGATTAACATATATGACATGTATATATATGGATGGGCCATTTGTTTGGTCGATAACTAAAACATGGATGGATCCAGCGTCCAGTTAAATTAGCTGGTTGGATTTCGTTCACAGCCGAGTTTCACCACTTCTATTTTTTTCTCCAAGATGACACATGAATGGTGATATACGATTCTGCTGCTAATCTCATGATTTCGCATTCTTTCTGAAATCTGATCCTGCAAGCAACATTCCCTTTTCATTCCATGGCTGCTGCTATTTCACTCTCCTTTCCTTTGGATCCACAGAATCTTCATCATACCTGTCGTCTCCACTCCACTACCCTCTCTAGACCTCTCCAATCTCGTTTCTTTACTCGGCTATCACTTACCTCGTTCCATAGAGAGGGCTCGTGCAGCTTCAAGTGTTCTTCATCTTCATCTTCATCCCATTCTTCAACAACTCCCACAACCCCAACCTTTCCTTACCCCGAAGACCCCTTTCGCACCGGGCGATTTCTGAGTAATGAAGAGCTCGAAAAGCTCAAATTCCTTCAAAATTTCGCATATTTTAAGGAATTGAAATCTGGGTCTTTGTGGGTTAGGGTAATGGGGGCGGAGGAAATGGATATGACCATTGGGTTGCTTGCCGAATCCTTTGCTGAGTCAATGGTATTACCCGTAGGTTATGTTTCTGTGTTGAAGTTTTTGGTAAAGCAGTATTTGATGGAGAGAAAAGTTCAAATGCCGCACATGGCTACGCTTATCGGTTTTTACAAAGAAGCTGGGGAAGATGGTGAAGAACAAGAAGTGCAGTTAGCAGGGACTGTGGAGGTATGTTTTAACAAGAGGGGTGCCAATGTTTCTCCTCCAACGCCGACGCCTCCCAAAGATTCGCCTTACATATGTAATATGGCTGTAAAGGCGTCTCTAAGGAGGTATTCTTTGCTTTAATCTCAATACTTCTTGTGTCTCTCTTGGATTAATGCTCTTTGTTGAATTTATCAGTGCATAGTATTCATGCTTGATCCTCGTCTAGAAAATAGGACGTTTTTCAATTTTTCTTCTCTGGGGCTCCTAGACTTCCGACTGCAATAATTTAAAAGCATGCTGGGCTTATACTTTGTTATTGGAAATTAGGCTCAGGAAAGGCTTAAGCTGAAGTCATAAACTAAGTCACTTTTCTTTTTTTTACCATGATAAACTAAGTCACTTGTTGGAAACATTGAACTGGGCAGAATCTTGAGGCCCTGGAGTGTTGATTCATCTTGTGTAACACATAGGTCTAACAATCATATTTGGAAAACTTAGTTTTTTATTGTCAGCTTAAGTTGCTATATTGTGTCTTCTATTTGACTTCTGTAAATCCCTCCATACACTGTAATTTGATTTTCCCCCCTTTTTAATGAAATAGTTTGAACATGTTCTAATCATCAAAATCTTTGTGGAATCATGAGAAAAACTAGGCTTTCAATCTACTCATTTATATATTGAGTTTGTTTCATATCTCCATTTCCAATTCTAACTTGGGTGTACTTGTCGTGGACAGATGGAGGACAAGAACAAGTCTGACTTGCTCCTGTTTTAGCTCCAGAAGTACATTATATCTATAGCAATTTGAAATTTCAATTAGGATACATGCAATTTAGCATGTCTGAAGTCCTGCAGCAGTGCTCCTCTTAAACCCTTTAGTATGTCCGAAGTTTGCATCCTAAGTTTGTGTTTCTGGTACTTCCTTGCAGGAGGGGCATTGGTTGGCATCTTCTAAAGGCAAGTGAGGAGCTAATTTCTCAGATGAGTTCCTCAAGAGAAGTTTACTTGCATTGCAGAATGATTGATGCAGCTCCACTTAACATGTATAAAAAAGCGGATTACGAAATTGTAAAGACAGATAGTGTATTAGTTCTGCTGATGTTGCAGAGACGCAAGCACCTGATGCGCAAGAAACTTCCTCTCTTAAGCAAACCCCCTGAGTCAGACGTTTCAGAATCTGACACAGAAAACTCTGCATGAGTACAGGCAATGGTTTCAATTATTTGGTTAAAATGATACTTTCATTGTCAAATGTTGCATGGAAGCTCATAATTTTTTATTGAACTCCCTTACTATTATATTCTTGAATTTGTCCTGCGACATATTTTCATATTTCAGGGTTTTTCATGTTTCAGAAGTGGTAGCAATGATGGTCATTGTGGGTTGAATTATGACTAGGGATCAAATGAGTGGTTCAGAGATCTCTACTTGTATCCCCAACCTATAGGGCTGAGAACCAATGTGTTGCAGGTAAATCACATTTAGTCTTCCGGGTTTCCTCCCCTTTGGTTTGGCAAACTACACTTTCTTCCTGAACAATCTATACTATTTAACTTTTTAATATAGAATAATAGATTTTATAGAGTTGATCACCTTGAAATGTCCATCCTCTAAAACATAATAATTGAGTTTGGGAAATTTAGTAGTAATAGAATGCATGAAGTATGGAAATGCTAATCACCCTGAATTTCTGTAATGTTATCAAATATTGATATTATAAGTATATCTCTACATTTGTGTAATGTTCATCCAGTCTGTGGAATCAAGTCAGTAATTCCAACACAACAAAATGGTAATGTTAGTAGATGGACATTTTCCAGAAAAGTGGTTTGTTCTTGTATTGGTACCGTAGGTACTATTGTCCAGTGACAAAGGGGCGTGAGCAGGAGAACAGACATGGGGAAGCTCCTTTAGGAACATCCAAAATTCGTAATGCATCATGTACAATTACGCCAAATACTTCTTCCTCGCCATATAATTTAGCTGGGTGTCTGAACAATAGCTGCCTTTATTCCCGGATGGAAAACCATCATTTACCTGGTGCCTAAACATGGGATTTCACTAGATCATTCTCAAACTGTGCATAACCATTGCCAAGCCTTTTGAATTAGTATAGATAATCACTTGCAGCTCTTTTACACATTCTGCCATAGAAGGTCTCTCACCACTGTCAGCACGGATACATCGTGATGCAAGATTGGCAAACATAGCTATTGACTCGATGGTATAAGAATTTCGAGCCATTTCAGGGTCTATCACCTTGCGGAGCCTCTTGCGGTCATTCAGTATGTTCCTCACCTATATGTTATTGAGAGCAATATCAATCCTGGTCCTTTAAAACATGTAAACCAGAATGTTTCAAGATTGGAATTCAGAAAATTACCACACACATATTTAGGGACGCTGAACAAAATTGGACTACAAAGGAAAGTCACCAAATCAAATAACTAGTTATTACTGATTGTATTACCGAATGTTTTGGAATGAATGAAACTAATAGTGTCGACAACTCTCAAGATTTAATACGCTGCTTTGACATCCTCAAGGAATTTTAGCCCATTCAATATGTATATTTTCTTTTACCTGTAATACAAGGTTTTGATCGTTTGGACCTTGGTTTAAATCTACAGCTCGACGTCCTGTCAAAAGCTCAAGAAGAACAACACCAAAAGCATAAACATCGCTTTGTAGAGTGAGTTTCCCCGTCTGTTGTCAAAGGAAATAAGTTAATTATTAGATTCAGACCAATCTTGTTTGGCAATATCTGGATACAAGACTGCTTCAATGTGCCTGGACATGTAGGCTTTTGAGTGATAGAGCAGCGTACATGTGTCATTGAGAGAGAAAAGAAATAGATAATGTCAATGTCATGTTTACTATCATTACTTCATCATATCATATTAATGAAACTAAATAAATTACTGAATCTTATTCTATGTTATGTATCCTTAGATTATATACCATTTTATTAGTTAGGTAAAATAGTTTGGAGAAAAAATGACAAATATAAATATTTTAAAATAATTTTATTAGCTTTTTTAATATCTCAAAAAAATTCAATACTATCTTATATTTAGGATTGAAGGGAGTATTTGATTTTGGTTGCGTAGGATTTATCTGGGGACTACTTAATCAGCGGTCTGCCAAGTTTTGATAAAATGTCAAAAATCCTTTGACGTAAACTCTTAGGACCCGTTTGTTAGGAAGAAAGCTTGGGGAGGGAAAGGGAATATCTCAATCTTCCCATGGATTTTGGCTGTTTGTTACACAGAAAGTCCAGTCAGCAACTCACTAGAATTTGACATTTTCCCTTATTTGAGGGAAGATGCTTTCCCTCCGAAAATGGAAGGAAAGTTTGCCATCTTCCCAGGAAGATGGTTTTTTGACAGATTTACCCCTGAAATTCAAATTTGGCGGGAAGTTCGAACTTGGCGGGAAAGTTCAAACTTGGTGAAATTTTTTTTCTTCAAAAGTTCGAACTTAACAATAAAATATTTTTTTAAAATATATTTTAGCAAAAAAAATATTTTTATTATTTTGAATTAATTTCTTTTGAGGGTAAAATAGACATTTCCTAATTCCTTATCAACTACCACCTCTTCATTTTCTTCCTACCAAACAACTCAAGTCATCTTCCCTCATCTTTCAAATCTTCATTTCCATTCCTTTCCTCCCCAAGCTTTCTTTGTAACAAACGGGTCCTTAAGTTATTAAGGTTCCAAGAATGGTCTTTTGTCACTCTCTCTGAACAAAAGGATTTTCCGCAAACCTTTATTGAAGGCTCTTAGTCTTGTTATTTTATCCATCTAAAGGTCTGAATTGATGGCGTGTAATGTAGAGAGAGAAATGAATAAGGCAACTAGGTTTCAAGATAATCAAGAAACAAGATACATAAGTTCTTAGTTGCTTAGACATGATTCTGTTTAGTCCAAACTGATATGTGCTGAGTGAGACATATTTAAGCTCGTGATTCTAACCGACTATTTCCTACGATGACTAAGCTTATCGGACATTTTTATTGAAAACCCCATTACAAGAGAACCTACTGAATAAAAGGACTCATTAACTAAAGATGTTTTCTGCTCTAAATGTTGTACATGCTGAAGAGAATAGATATCCTTAGGCCTTAGCCTAGTAATTCTAAAATGTAAAAATTCACAGAATCGGAATGAAAAAGTGGTTTTGAGGGTATTAAATATCTTTGTGCCCCTACTTTATAAAAATTGATAAAGAAATTGTTGAGCAGTAATTAAAAAGGCAAAAGATTGAGGGAATAGGAATATCTTCCTTTGCCCATACCAAATGGGGGCTGATATGATAACATGACTTATCTGTAATAACAACAAAATGCATGTTACTATTTCATCCTTAGACTTTTGAAGTGGACCACATTTTTTAAAGTTGGCTTATTTCTGCTCTCTCTATCAGTTGGCATACTGTGTTGGCGTTGAGGTTGGGTTTGGTTTTGTTAGCCAATTCTTAAGTTGCCACTGTATTTAATGGTGGACTTGATCAACGCAGCAGCTTTTAGCAGTTGTTCCCCTATTGTTCATTCATTGATAAAACTCTCAGAGAAGTTTGGAAATACTGATATATAGGCATAATCCATTTGGATGAAATGATGGAAGACTGATACCTGGATATTTTAGTGGATATAACCCTGTTTTGAGGCTTAAATTCTTAAAGAAATGATTAAAATGCATGAAGTCTATCACAGAACAACTATTAATGAGTATTCCCCCTTTTTAATGTAATGTATACGGAATATAGTTTTCATGATCAACTGTAGATTTGTAGGTCGCACTTAAATCCAGCAGAAACTTAATCAGATATTGTTGAATCAAGTGGAGAAATAGTTTTGATCCGTGTAGCAGCGAAGCTTACCGATGTATACTCAGGATCAAAGTAACCAAATGTACCAAGCACTCTTGCGGTCACGTGTGTTTCCTGTCCTTCTGGCATTAACTTAGCTAGCCCAAAATCAGATATCTACAGAAAATGGCTATTAATTTTAGCTCAGTACATAGCATTGAAAGGAATATTGTGAGTCACTTTTGTTGGGAGCTTATCTATACCTTAGCTTCAAGATTGGCATTTAAGAGAACATTGGTGGATTTGAAGTCTCTGTGAACAATAGGAATTCCAACAGCAGAACTTGAATGGAGATATGCAAGACCTCTTGCTGCTCCTAGTGCTACTTTGAGTCTCGGGGCCAATCCATTTTTCTTTGCCCAATTCCTAAAATGAGGCATGCATTAATACAATTTTTTATGTTATGAATTTTGACACAAACGTGGGTTTTAAGCACATGACAAACCATTCAAATGATCTTGCAGGTTCCCATTATGCATATATTCATATACTAGGAACCGGTGCTTTCCATCAGCGCAATAGCCTATCAAAGAAACAAGATTCGGGTGGTCAAGTCTACTCAAGATGTCGACTTCAACACGGAACTCACGCTCTCCTTCTGCTTCTTTAATTGCTGGCAGATCCATTTTCTTGATTGCTACAACCTTTAGAGGAAGACAATGGCATATTAGTGTGTCTTATGTTAGTACAAAATCTTGTTGATTTACTTTGCCATGACTTACTGTTTTCTACTGTTTATATTCAATGGTGGCATCACCAACAGTTTATTAAAGCCCGATTTGTTTATTAAATCAGTATACTATTATAGAAGTTGAGGAATCATGATGAACTTCTTCTAGCGATAGAAACTTGTATCCAGGTGTATCAAAAAAAAAAAAAAAAAACTTGTATCCAGAACATATTACCTCTCCAGAACGCAAAGTGCCTCTGTACACTCTGCCAAATCCTCCCTTTCCAAGCAGATTGTTTTCACTGAATGATCCTGTTGCCTCCTCCATCTCCTTGAGTGTGTATACAGATGAACCATGCTGCCTTTTTGTGGGCCGTGTTGCTTGATCTTCAAGTTGCCAAATCTCCAGAGGCTTGTAAATCCCTGAAATGAATGTGTGCAAATGTTAAGTTTGCTTCACCATGAAACAATACCCTTGACACAAGCAACATGAGAAAAAGAGTAGAAAAACAGGAGAAAACAGAACACACAGGGGTCTGTATGGTCCTGAGACTTGCTTCTGCGACGCTTGCTCCAAGCAGAGACCAACCCAAATGGCATGATGAATCTAACCTTGAGTGTTTCGTTCTCTGTTTTAAGGGTTATACTTTCTTGCAGGTTCTACCGGATGAAACAGGTAAATTGGATGAAAATGTTCAATCCCATAAAACCCTCATTGATACAAGTAAGATCACTCTGGAATGGTTCAAATGAGTTTCAGAGAGTATCCCATACAAGGATTTGGATAGTAAGGTGGAATAATCTAAGGAGTACGTATGGTTCAAGTGAAGCTTGATTAGAATAATACACAACAACAAATCTCACAACAACCTGGTATATTTTCTGGGACAGAAGCAGCAGAAAGAGGAAGAGAGAGAGAGAGAGATATGTGCTTAAAGGAAAAGAGAAGAGGTATGAGAAAGGAAAAGTAGGTACGGATTGCTTTACCAATAGGTGGTAGGAAGAAGGGGTGGTGGGGTGAGGCTTACAGTAATGAAAAGGAAATGGAAACTGCAACTTCAGTCTCCATCATCATCACTCCATATTACGTTTTACCGTTTACAAGGAAATTGAAAGTGAGGTGAGAGTTGGCAGGGCCTTTTCATTTGTTTTCTCTCTTCACTGCAGAAAATATATGGAACCTTATTTCTTTGTTTGTTATGTTTCTTCTCGTGTATGGTGTAACTGTCAAGTGTTATCACTCATGTCCACCCTCCATCGTCAGCAATTGACTATGGTTATGCTCTTGGCACCAATAATAAACCATATACCAGTAATGTGGGACCCAACAGTCAGTTACCATATGCAAAACACTTAAGGGAGTAATTGTTGTGATGTTCGAAGGAAAAAATATAATCACAGAAAAATCTCACAAAGTTTCATTAAGAAAAAGAAGGGTCTCACAAGTTGTTGGTAGCATGCAATGGTAAGTTCTATTATAGAACATGACAACATGCCCACACTGTTCACTTATTATTGGGGTTTTTAGTGATTACATTATTTTCTTCAAATCTCAATGATTTCTCCATTAAGTACTTTTGTGTTTTATGGGACATAATTCCTCACAATACCTTTATCGTACAAATTCATTTAAAATAAGTTGATCCAAACAAGCACTGGAATTCCTACATTTTTAAAAAGATGGAGAGGGGTGATCATTCTATGCCGGAAGGTGAATGTCTCCATTGATCTCTCTTCATTTAATATATACACCATTAAATCAAGTTTCAATGGTTGAGATATGATACTATATAAAAATATTATTATAACATTAAATATAAATTATAACAAAATCTACAGTGGTAAATAGAATTAAATCTCAACCATTAAAACTTGATCTAGTGGTGAATACATTAAATAGAGATGAAATGGAAAGAGATATCAATGAAAACATTCCTTGCCCATCCGGGTAAGGGGATGATAGATTAAAATATGATGATTTCAACTTTTTTCAAGTGCAATTTTGATTTTTCAACTGTAACTTTAATTTTTTTTCTTTAAAAAATCATTTAAAAAAAAATACAAAACTACATCGTTTTGTACTTGCAAAACATGAGAATGTCAGTTATTTTATGGTAAGGGGATTCGAATCTGTTACAATCTTGAATGAGTCCATGTCAAAGGAAGGTAAAAAGAGATATATAGAATAAAAAGGAGGAAGCATATAGTATATTTTATGTAGCTATCAGACAAAGAGCTTGATTAAACTTGCAGGCAAGTAAATTGTGAAAATATGGTCTCAGAAAAGTCATACGTGGAACAACATTTGTTGGTGGTTGTAGAAAATAGGGAGGATGGTGATGAACATTTCTTGGTAGAAAGAATTAAGCCTTTCTTTCTTTGTGTATATGTCAATATGTCATGCTTGTATTGAATAAAATAACAAAAAATTAAAAATTAAAGGGTAACAAAAAGCGTTTGGTTAATGAGAATAGTCAATTATGTGTAGTTTATTCTTGTCTGCATTTTCAAATGGAGTTTTGGGAAAGCAAAGGCTTATTTCTGAATTTGAACTAGAGTTTTGAAACCCAGATCGGACCAGCCTATTCGACCCGAAACCAGTGAACCGGTCCGGTTTGGGCACCAACCCAGTTTACTTTTTATTTAAAAAAAAATCATTTTTTTTATTTTCTTTAAAATTTTATATTAATAACCTTGAATTCTTCAATTTCTTACTGGTTTGGCCCCGAATTAGTTCTGGTTTAACTTTGGTTTGACTCATTAACCCTTGACTCAGCATCTCGACCGATTTAGTGACCAGTTCGAGTTTAAAAACCTTGATTTGAAGCCATGGCTCCTAAAGGAACTCCAAACCATGTGACAATGAGGACCCAGACTAAAAAAGATGCACACATAAAATTTTGGGTTAACATGTGGTCTCGTACTCGCTTTTATGAATCAGTAATTTATATAGTATTGAACGATGGGTTTTAAAGGTACAATAAGGCCATAATGTTGCGGTAATAGGGATGTAGATGTTGAGATGGATGTGTGATTTAAAAGAAAAGATTATATTCGAAATGATGATATTAAAGGAAGAGTAGGGTAGCGCTTATAATTGAAAGAAAATGGTAAAAAAAATTAATCGGGTAGTTTAGATATATACAAAGAAGATTATTGGAGGCATTGGTGATAAAGGTAGATTAAACCGTATGGAGTACTTTTTTCTAAAAATAGTAAGAGAAAGACTTAAGAAAACGTTTATTAAAGTGATTGAACAATAACCTTTTTACTAACCATATATATTAAAACTTGATAGTTGAATGATCCATATACTTAGTAGGACAGTACTTGTTACTGTTGCTGCAAGACTGATCAGTGTTCTCCTGCTTTTGGATGTTCCCAGATCTAAGAGGATGAAACATTGGTATAATTACGAGAGAAAAAGATTTAAACCAAAAGAAATCTTAACATAGAAATATTTGAGGAACCGACAACAAAAACTTGTGTACTTTGCTTCTCTTTCTACAAGGATGAGAGTTGTAAAGTAAAGAGCAGTGCGGGGAAGAGAGTGATGGGTGAAATATGAGAATGAAATGACAAGGCTGAAGCTAAATCATTCACATCCACTTTTCATTTTTAAGTCTCTCAAATACAGATTCTGTAATAAGTAAAAACAAACAAATGGAAAAATCTGAAGACAGGCCTATGATCTCAACATTGTAATCACATATGCTTGAGTGCAAGAAATGATAACAAGTCGATATTACTAATTTGTCATTTGCTTCCTTGACAGTGTGATTTTTCCTAAATTAATTTGGATGGCCCATTTGCTATACTTCTCGCTAATATTAACATGTATTGTATTTAGAGTTGGGAAAACGGGTCGAGCATGTCGGGCCGACCTGTTTAGGCTCTTGATTATAACTTAGTGACTGTGTTTATTTATTGCATGATATGTGTTGTTAAGACCTTAATGTTGACAACGTCTACTTGTTAAATTAGAAAATTCATTGTTGTAATTTACTATTTTTTTTTTTAAAATGCAAGAAAAATAGTTAAAATTTAGAAAAATGGCTTTCGTATGCTCACGGGTCGGGACTTGAAAAATAGATTTTTTTTTTCTATCCCCTGACCTAAAAAGGAAGGCCTAAAACTCTTTTAGGCCTTGGCCCTTTAGAGCCGACCCTGATTTCTTAACTCTAATTATATTTCAACAAAAATAAAAACACAGAGATCATAATTTATATGGTCATGGACTCATGGCCACGGCCCACATGCATCCCCTACAAAGTTACTATGTTACTATTACATTTACCCCTGCACCAACCTCACATTATTACACTTACATTTATTTCATTATTTCATAGTGGAACAAGTTATATGACTTATCTCTAACAATTTTATTACAAATATCATTTATTTTATATTTGACACACACACACACATATACATATACATAAACAGAATTATTATTTAGTTATAATATAACTGTACAAATAACTCAAACAATTTTATTTTATAAAAATATATATTGTATAAATACTTATTTTCCACCAATATCGACATATATTATAAAATTTATAAGTTCATAAACACAATGTAGTAGTGTCTTTGTCAAATTCCATTTAATAGACGGGGCCTGTGTGTAGCTACAAAATAATAAATGGTGGGGGGACATTTCTACAGTACAAATTAAATTAAAAGAAAAACATATTTGACAAAACATTACTACTCAGGTCCCAACTAATCAATTTCTCAAAACCAACTGTACCTGCAAATTAAATTTCATATTTTCCCCCTGCCGTCTCATAAAGTGGTGGTTCAACTTGCTTCTAAATGAATTTATTATACCTCTCTTGTCCTCATTCACTGTGTCATCATCATCATCATCCTTATTTATAAGCTGCTTCCTCATTTTTCAACTCCTAACATTCTACAATCTGCATTGTGTCTCTTTGTTTTCTTGGTTCCTTTTGATCTTCTTCTCAAAGAAAAACCATGGCTACCACTGGAAAGCTTGAGGTAGAAGTGCAGGTGAAGTCTCAGGTAGACAAGTTCTGGGAAACTGTTAAGGACTCTGCAACTATCTTCCCCAAGGCCTTCCCTCAGGATTACAAGAGCATTGAGATTCTTGAGGGTGATGGCAAGTCTGTTGGTTCTGTCCGCCATATCACTTATGGTGAAGGTACATATAAACTTACATTCTCTTATTATTAATGTAGTTATAATGTTACAACCAAACATTATATCAACTAGCTAGTAGCATGTGATTGTTCTAGCTTTACTAAAGGTCTCGAGTTTGAGACTTTAGAATCTGAATTAGTCTAGGCTCGTAAAGTTCCTCATGACAAGGGGCTTTCTTGGAACACTGGGTGCATATGCAAAAAAATTGTAGCCATACTATTTATTCACCATGCTTATCTATGTGTGTAAGCCCTGTATTTTTTTCATCCAACTAGTTCCAAAATTATTATAGGACTTAATCTTAATCATGCAAGTTTCAAGAGTGAGTAGGCCTTTTGTCAAAAATGCCTAAAGCATAGGCTTGTTTGGGGTCACGGTCGGGGGCTTTTAAACTGACTTTTGAGACCTGAAAAGTTGCTTCATACACTTTTTATGATGTTTGGCATGTCTTTGAGAGTAAAAATGACTCTTTGCTCAAAAGCCAGTTTATAACATAGTAACTTTTTGGTTTTTGGCTTTTCTTCGTACTTGAATAAATTGACTTTTCAATATATCATTCAAATAAGTTTCTCTCCAACTGATTTTTTCTTAAAAAAGCCTATCTGAATATAAATCATTTTATACCAACTAACTTTTACAATTATTTCAGTGTGCAAAACTCAGTTGAGATAAAAATCACTTGAATATTGCTATTTCAAACATGCCCTAAACCCTCTATAGCCTTCAAACTTCTCTTCACCCACCTTTGTGGGACATTTCCAACAGATGTATGCATTATATCTAGATCATAAACCTTTGTTTTGGGCTATGTTTCAGGATCTCCAATAGTGAAGACATCAAAAGAGAGAATTGATGCTCTTGATGATGCAAAGAAGGCACTGTCCTACAGTGTGATAGAAGGAGACTTGCTGAAGTACTTCAAGCTTTTCAAGGCACACATGATTTTAGAACCCAAGAAGGATGACACTGGGACACTTGTGAAGTGGTGGTGTGAGTATGAGAAGGCAAGCCATGAAGTTGCTGATCCAGAAGTCATCAAGGACTTTGCCCTCAAGAACTTCCAGGAGGTGGATGCCTATATTCACAAGGCATAGACCAGAGAGGTGAGATATTTGCCTTAGAAGGACTAGTAATTAAGTACTATTAATGCACTCATAAATAATGTGGCTGCACCATTTTCCTTTTGATGCTATATAGCCTGGGGCTTGGTTAAAGTCACACGACATGATGACTCTCTCTATGCATGTGGATTGTATTAATGATTTGAGTACTTTATATCCCATTAATATGATCGAGCTTCACAATATAATCAGAATGCAAGTGATTGAGGGCATGTTTGTGTGTCCTTTTTAGTTTTTAGTGTGCCTAAAACTGACGTTTTTCCAAATCTGTCAATTTGTTATATTTGGAAAACGGACGTTTTATTTGCTGATGAAGGGTTTTGGATTTAAGCGTTTATTTTCAAAATAGAGGATCGAGATGTCTGTATAATTAAGATAGAACACAAGAGATGTCAGAGTATTTTACTTTATATTAAATGTAACTAGCTAGATAGATTATGACTATTGACTTAGTGTTTCATTTTGATTTATGAACTGTTAGTCAAGGTTATTAAAATCGGACCGGTCACTAAACCGGTCGGAGCACTGGGTCAAAGGTCAGAATGGAGTCAAACCAAAGTTAACTCAGGGTTAAACCGGTGAAAAAACAAAGATTTCAGTGTTATTAATATTAAATAAAAAAAATCGATTTTAAAAAAGAAAAGCAAAATCGAGTTAATTAATGCCTAGACCGGACCAGTTTACAAACTGGATCGCCGGCTGGGTTTCATTCACAAAAAGTATCCGTATTCTCAGTGGTGGAATCAGAAATTTTTTTTAGCTCGGATGAAAAAATAAACATATTGAATTACTCTCTTTAGTTCTTATTATAAAGCACAAACTAACAAGTATATTTGATACTTTTTATAAGGCATTTGCTTGTTTCCAAATAGCATTAAATATTTTTTCTCATGTATACCCATAATTAAAAAAATATTTACTAAATAGTATCAAATAAACTTGAAAATATAAATAAATAATAACCGATAATTATAAATCAAAACAATATATAAGATGATACTAACCTTTTTGGTATCTCAAACCAGAATTTTATTTTCCTCTCACAACCCAATGAGTAATGAAACAAACATTATCATTATAGAGAAGATAAAAAATTAGTTGGAGCCAAATTTGTGGTCAAATATAATATTATATAATAAATACATATATATACTAACAAATTTTATAAGATCGGCTTGCCCCCAACTGGCTATCACTATGTTTCGCCATTGGGTATTCTGATTCAAGTCATTCTTATCAATAGAATTTTTGGGAAAATCTCAATTAGGTCCTAGGGACTAGAAAAAATATAAAAAAAGTCTTAGTGTAGATTCTTTTATCAAAAAAGTCACAGCGTATATTCTTTTATCGAAAAAGTCCTTATGGACCTCCGTGATATAGATTTCAAATGTAAATTTACTTTATTGACAATTGTATGTGATATTGACAAGCTCATATATGTTACCTAAAACAACTTTTGTTGATAAGTGTATAAGACTATATTGACAAGTCTTAGAGTGATAATCGACAAGCCAATCTAATTATCTATGTTAACTTAATCAGCTCCGGTTGACAAGTGTATGTGACTATATTAACAAGTCATAGAGTGACCATTGACAATCTAATCTATTTCACTGTGATTCCTAGGGACATTTTTTATAAAAAAAAAAAAAGCTACACGAAGACTTTTTTTTTTTTTTGTAGAGGAATTTCTATTGAAACTTTTTGTTAATATTTTTTGTAGTCCTTGACACCTCATTGAGATCCAAAATTTTGTATATAAGAACTTTTTGCCAAATTTCCCCAAGTTTTTCCTCCCATTCAATTTAAAAAACATTGCCACTAAATTTACCGTGATGCTCAAGTGGGCCAATTTACAAGACCTAATTTATCATATAAAAACTTCCAATCACAACTTAAAAACATTTACATATTTGACTGCAAATGAAACCTCAAAGACAATCCCTATGCATATATACACATGCACACACACACTGATGAGCTCCATTTACAAAAGAACTGAGAGGAAGCTTCTGGATAAATAATTGACTTCCCTTAAGCCTTCTGAATCTTTTCCTTACACAGTTACACTTCCATTTCCTTATTTTCTTGTAACAGAGGTACTTTCTTGACCAAGGAATCTGAGCTGCTTTCGTCACACCTAATTCTGTCTTCATCTTCCTTGATCTGTCCCCACATCACACTATAATACCCTATTCCACCTATCGCTGTTCCTATTACACTGCAACAAATATTTTATCACCAATAAAAAAACCAGCTTCGAACATTAACGACACAGAATATAATATATTATATCAGAAAAGTCTAGCTACTACTATATACCTTCCATAATGGAGGCTATTAGGAAAGAAAGTGACCCCAAAAATAGTCGCATAGGCAATGCCAAAGGGTTTGAATATTTGAAAATAAAATGGACCCTTCAGTCGCGTGAACCAGAGTTGGATGGTTGGGCGAATCACACCCCCAAACAAAGCCTAATGATTTTAACAAGTCATATAATCAAAATTCTGGTCAGGACGTATAGTTCTGTCGTCATTATTAAAAAAGTTTCTGAATTTAAAATGATGATAAACTAATATTACTTACAGTTAATACAATGAGAATAAGTTCCATCTTATGCTTCGGCTTCCATGCATCTGAGTCTCTCTTCTCAACCAAAAACGATACAATTGCACTTAGGATTGTCCCAAGGAAGTTATAGTAGCACATCACTTTTATTGGTTTTGGGTAGAGTTTAACAGTTTCCTTCTGATGAAGCAAACAACAACAAAAGTTTGATCATGCACACAAGAAACAAAAAAGTTGAAACTTTGAAAAATGATTATTCTCATCACCTGCATAAAGTTCCAGAGTGAAGCTGAGAAAGAAGCAGCAGCAAGCAAAAGTCCACCAAGAACCCAGAACTCTGGGGTTGAGGAGAAGACGAAGAAGTGCTTCGCATGGCGAAGTTGGTGAGAAGAGGGCCTTATAAGTGGCCCCTTGAAGAACTCAACAATGGCTGCTCCAATTATTGATATCAGAGTACCCATTATTTGGTATAACATAGCAGAGCTTCTAAAGTTTAAATCTTTCTTCCTTCAAAATAGTATCAGTTAAGTCGAATCAGGCATATTATCATCAGAAAATGAAAACACACATACCAGGAAAAAAAAAGAGCGTTAAGACTTAAGAACATGCAAATAATATAAAAGGCACCTGAGAAAGAGAGAGAGAAGGAAATTGAAGGAGGGGATCAAAAGGACCATGGCACATACTAGTATTGGCGAACTATAACTAAGACCCAGGAATGAAAAGGTCTGAGTCATAGTTATCCTGCAAAACCCATCAAATGAAAAAACACGAGAAATTAAAGATGATGAATATTCATTTGAAAGCATGTTCAAAATGGAAACTTGATTCTTAAAACTGTGAAGAAAGAGGATATATGTATATACCCTGTGAAACCCAGGAACAGGAATCTCATAAACATGGGAAAAGAAAAAGGTGGCAGCAGATCGGATCTGTGATTAGAGTGTATTAGAAAGGAAATGAAGAAGAGTATTAAAGTGGCCAGAGAATTGGTATATACAATGAACACAAAGGGACTGATTCCTTTAGTTAAGGCACTTTTGGCAAAAATGGTTAATCCAATAGTGCAACCTTCCATGATCACCATCACTATAAATGGCATCACTTCCCATATCTGAAGGGTCCTAGCCTCCATTAATAATCTTCCTTCTCTTTTTTGCTGACAAATTGTTATATGTCAGTAGTGATGAAAACTAAATATAGAAGTCTACTTCTCTTAAAATAGCCAGAGAGAGACTTCTGAGTCTGAGAATCAGTATACCCTAAATTTGATTCTGTGTGTATGATGATACTGTTGTGAAGATATAAAAATGGAGGATGAGAAGAAAGCTGAGGAATTGGGATAACCCTTCACTGAGTGGAGAAGCTACTTTTTAAGTGAAGCTGCTACTCGAATGTCCCTAAATATTTAACAAGGGTTCAAAGCTGACGTCTTTTACATGTTTTTTTTGTTTCAAATCGGACTTGTCGTGAACATATTTCCCGCTTATGTTTACTTATAATGTTGATGTCTTTAAATATGTGCCACACTGTGTGGTGTGGCCTATTCAGACATTGTTTCAGGAATCTACCTGTCCCCACAAAGAAAGAAATTAAAGTAACCAGTTATAATCGTTGCGGTTGGATCTAAACTTTCTAAATACGTCTCAACCGTTTAGATTTAAAATTTTTAACCATTTTTAAAAAAATTTACAGTTCGAAAATTATATTTATTTTAAATTATATACACATTAAAATGTTTTTTAACTAAATAAAAAAACTAAATAAATCTCAGTCGTCTAGATTCTTGGAAGATCCAAATTGAATTGGTGGTAGGCATGAAGAGAGAGCCTATCTTGGGTTGAAACGATTGGTTGAAGAGTCCGATTCTTCTACCCGGCGTCTCCTCTCCCCATCCCTCACAGTCCAAATCTCGGCCGTCCAAATCCAATCCAACGGCTTAGAATCGTTTTTAAAAAAATATAAAAAAAATATTTTTTTTAAAAAAAATTTAAAAAAATATTTTTTTAAAAAAAAACCATTCTGGGCCGTTGGATCTGGATTTGGACGGCCGAGATCGGACTGTGAGAGATGGGGAGAGGGGACGCCGGGCAGAGAATCCGGTTCCATTGGTTGAACATATTAATGGACCTTTTTTTTTTTTAATTAGCGGGTAATGAAGAAGCACCTTGATTCTAAAATCTTAAGATGTGAAAAGAGATTTATGAAGCGTCCATCATGCTTGTGTTTTTTAATTAAAATATCATATGTAAATTTCAAATTGAGTCACCCATGTCTGGATTAATTTTGTAAGATTTGTTTAGAGGGTTTTTTTTTTTTTTGTAACTCACCCATTATATTCAGAAAGAGTTTGAACACACAATCTTATACGTAAGAAAGACTTAAAAGAAGAATTTAGTGTTATTGGATTCCAAGGCTTCCACTAAGAGTTGTTTAGAGGCTAGACTATAACAAATTAATGTGTCGGTACTAATTAAGAGTTATCTAACTCTTATATCAAAGACTGATAATACGACGGTGACAATTATACGAGTACTAATTAAATTGATGCTTATGACTCATAAGTTGAGGTGATGGTGATGATCCATAGGTATTTGGGTTCACGTAGATTTATGAAGTGCTTAAGTGTAACGTAATTCAAGAAGAAATCTATTACAAGTAAGATAAAAATATAAAACAGTTTAAATATTAAACTTTTGCTCCTGATAAAATGAATATTTGGAGGAAAACTTCTAGTAATTTTTTTTTTAAAAAAAACTATTTTTAAGAGTTTTACCTTCTAGTATCCAAAAAAAAAAAAAATTCTTTCCATCCAATAGGATTAAATTCCATTAAAATATGTTGAGTAATATTAAAGTAATAAAAACAATTAAAAAATGTACATGGTTTGTATTTTATCCAACTGTCCAAAGGATAATAAGAGCACTCAATTACAATAACATTCATGTAACAATAGTTCTCGATATAAGACTAATTTACTTAATTAAATTAAGAAAGTTAAATAAATTAGTTAATATGACATGTTCTTTTTTAAAACACTCTAATAATGTTTCTTAATTATTTCATTCTCTTTCTTATTTGATTATTGTTAAGAGAACATTAATAAAAGTAAATTAGAAAAAGATTGACAAATATAAAAAATAAATCTAATACTTAGTACCAAGATTAACTTGCTAATTACATCTTATATTAACCAGCAGAGGGAGTATTACATAATAAAATATGAGATTCAATTTATAATTTTATATTATTTATTATCAGATGCACTGCATTTTGTTGGTTTTTCCCCCAATTAGACAACGTATAAATGACACGACCTTCTAAAAAATATTTAAGTAAATTTCTACTTCCATTGTTTCATATCAAGAAAGCTAGAACGCTGCTAACAAATACTCACTTTAGTCTTAAATATAAGACAAAATTAACTTTTTTGAAGAGATTATGAAAACTAAATAAATTACTTAATCCTATAATATGTTGTGTATCTTTAAAGTATATATATCAGTTTATTAGTTAAGAAAAAAAATATAAATATAACTATTCTAAAATAATTTAATTAGCTTCCTTAATATCTCAAAACAAATCAATTTTATCTTATATTAAGGATAGGAGGGAATATTTGTTAGCAACGTTCAAGCTTTCTTGATATGAAACAATGGAAGTAGAAATTTTCTTAAATATTTTTTGAGAAGGTCGTGTCATTTATACGTTGTCTAATTGGGGGGAAAATCAAACAAAATGCAGTGCATCTGATAATAAATAATATAAAATAATAAATTGAGTCATATTTACAATTTATAAGCTTGAAGTTGGAACTTGAAATTCTGTTTCAAATGTCTCAGTCCTCAAACCCATACATAAATGAATAGCTCCAACGCTGACTCTCACTCTGTGCAGAACAATCCAACCTTTATAACATCCCACTTTTGCGTGTAGCAATATGAATTTGAATGAAGCCAGAACCTCTTCTCTATCTCTTAAACTGCTTATTTTACTTTAAAAGAAGAGTGTTTTCACCACTCGATTCTGAGCTTCCCATGGCAGTATCCTCAATATCTCTGGCTTTCCCCCACAACACAAAATAGAACCCAACAACTATCACAGTAGCGCCAACCAAACTGCATTGAAATTTAGAAAATTATGTCTTAGAAACAATATCCTCAGCAACACATCCAAACAACACTTGAGAATATTTTCTACATATGTATATATATACATATATATAGAGAGAGAGCTACCTTCCAAGATAGAATGAATCTCCAAGGAAGATGACACCTGCAACCACTGAGATAACAATGCCAATGGGCTTGAACATAGAAACAAAAACAGGTCCTGTTTGGTGGAGACACCATGTGGTAACACCAACTTGAAATGCAGAACCAAACACCCCCTGCAAACATGTTCATGAGGTTTTAGACTTTTTAAGTGACCATGTCTTGTGAGGTGGTAGTCATCATTACTAGTAACATTTAGACTCATTTATATATAGTTCCATTACCGAGTATAGAACTGCAAGCAATCTCAACTTGGGCTGTAAGCTCCATGCACTTGTGTCTCTTTCCAGAAACAAGCAGGTCACGCCGGATAGAATGGCCACAAAGAAACAATAAAAGAATACGATAACCAACTCTGCCGAATATTTCTTTACAATTTTAGCCTGCAGAATTACAAAATTGTAGTTAAGAGTTTTTTAGAAGCCACTGATCATGAAAGCTTTATTAATACGTAATGATTTTACCTGTACAATAATGTATGCTGAAGCCATCACACAATCTGCCGCAAGAAACAATCCTCCAAGCATGAAATTAGACTCTTGTGAGAAAAGTTGCAGTGCAGAGGAGTTTGCAGAAGATAGCCTAGTCAGAAGTGGAGGGCCTTTGTATAGAGTTGCAACAAATGCACCAGCAATTGATACTATGGTTCCAACTGATTTAGCTAGGCTACTATAGCTTCTCCAATCTAATCTCTCCATCCTGAAACCTCCAAGCTCAATCAGTTCAGTTTAGATGAATGAATTGTTTTAAATGACTGATTGAAAACACAACTATGTCTTCCTTTTCTCTACAGTATATTTTAATTTTGAAGCACATATTTGGCTATATGAATTCTGAAGTTATTTTGATGTGCGTATATATATAACTTGAAAACCAGAGAAGCTCATTTTTCTCTTATAAGCAATTGAGTAAAAGGCTCCTCATAATACCAGTTCTCTTCAAAAAGTTTCTGTCTGAACAGCAACAGTGTTATTTAAACTCTTTCAATGCAAGGCCAGCTTACAAGATTCAACGGATTTTATGTGAAGCAGCCACAAGATAGACACTAGTATTAGCAAAGCCTTACAAAATTGCATATAGGCTTGCAGACTATGCAACTTGTGATTTTGAGTGGCAAATATAAAAGAGCAACAAATTATTCCAGTGAAAGTGGCATGACTTAAAACTATACCACTATGATCCTATTTATAACTCTTTTTTGACCAAAAAATTTGGTCCTATATATAAGTACTTTTTAACCAAATAAATGAGATTGTGACAATTTTGCCTATATCATTGTACCAATAAAAATAGAGAGAGAATAAAGAGTTGAAAGGTACCCATTCATAAATGAGGGTAAAGTTGGAAATGTAACCCATAATCATTGAGCCACCTACCTCTCCTTGGTATGTGTGATTTGGTCAAAAGAGACTTATAAATAGGACCAGAGTGGTATATCATAACTGATTAACGTAAGAGAATCATTTATCTTATGAGGAAAATATAGAAATAAGGTATTTATTTAGATGATAAACCACCGGACAAGAGTGAATTGGCATGCCTCAATAAAAAGACAAGCACAACCATTTCAGAAATCTTGAAGATTCATGTTTTGCTATTTTCACCCGTCATGACCCTTCTCAGTTCACCAGCACACAAGAGACAAGAGTGAAGACAGTACTCAGATCACAATGAAATCAAACATCCCCGCATAATGCATTTGCTACTACTTTCTCATGCCTCCGTTTGAGGCAGCAATGTATCAGCTAGCAATAACAATATAAAAAACCAAAATTTTCACAAGCATGAAGGAGAAAACGTACCCAAAAGCAACAGCAAGAATGAATGTAAAACCAGGGACAAGGTTGAGCAAGGCCGAGCTGAGTGAAGCAGAGCTGTAGTAAATCCCAGCATACCCAAATACCTGCGCCAAATAGCTGAGGCAAAAAACAAATACTGATTTCGGAACCCACAAGAAGAAATCCCCCAGAAACTAGAAACCGAAATTGCGGCCAAATTTTACCACATTTGAAGTTAGATATTGATATGGAATAAAGCTGGAATCAAATTACCCGAGCAAGCCAAGTGATAAGAATCCACAGAGAGTAGAAATCGTGATTGGGGGACGCTCAGATCTTCTCAAAATAGGAACCCAAAGATGAAAATCTTGAGATAGTGAGGTCCAATTCTGCAATATCCAATATAAATAAATATTATAGGGGATGAGATGAAAGAAAAGCTAACCTGTGGACGAGCAAGGAAGAAGGAAGCAGAAGGAGGGCAGCGAGGGAGTTGGAGAAGAAGACGAAAACAAGGCTGCTCATACCTTGAGACATTACTTTTTTGCTCACAATGATTAAGCCAACCTGCGCACACTCCGCCATCACCATTCCCAGAAATGGCAGAACCACCACCGTCCCCATTAATTCTCCTTTTATTCTGAGTTGTAATGGATTGAAAAACTCAAAATTCCGGCATGTGGTTCATTCCAATGGCTTCTGAAACTTGAAACTTGCAAGTCAACTTCCTATTTATCCATCCCTATATTCTTCTTCTGCCTTGTCCAGACTCCGACGGCCACAGGGCCGCCCTGTCACTCTCTGTCGTATGCGGGCGCGTTTTTCTTAGTTGTGCTCCAATCCCATTGTTTTGTTTCGTATTGCGTTTTGATTCCCCCTCATGCGGTCATGTGGGGATCTTTGGATGATTGGATTTGGATGGATCCTTTGATTTTGAATTATTTTCAATTTTCTTTAAATCTAATTCTTACAAATTTTGTCAAACCGATGAAAAATGAGGTTTTCTTACCGTTTTGGCATGTTTTCTGATTTTCTCAGAGCTTGTCAAAAAGTGATTTGAAAGCTTTTTTTGGAGGAAAAATTCCATTTAAATACCAAATGAATTTGCAAAACCCCCCGAAGTCTTCCGAATTTGTAAAAAGACTGAGAGGTACTAAGAACCTATGAGGGATATACAAATTCGCGTGAAATTACCCTTTTGCCCTTAGTTTTAAAAAAATCAAAAAAATAAAATACCCCTCTCCGGCCGCCGGAGGGCCACCGTCGGCCGGTGCCATGGCATTGCCACCACCGGTGGTTTTTTTTTTAGTGGGGGTTTAAACAAAATAAAATTTTGAAAGTGGGGAGGTGGGGTTCGAACCCCCCACCTCTCAAAGAGGAGCCAAGTGTGGAACCAGTTGGGCTACTTGGCTCATTTGATATATATATACAATAATAAATATATTAATGCATGAAGTTCTTGTGTCTATTTCCTGGGCAACAATGAAAAACCAAAAAACTCAGTGGTAAATGGCGTTGCTAGAATGGTAAATCACGTTGCTCTACTTGTAATAATGCATGAAGTTTTTGTGTCTATTTCATGGGCAACAATGCATTATTACAAGTAGAGCAACGTGATTTACCATTAGGGCAACACCATTTACCAGTAGAGCAACGCCATTTACCATTGAGTTTTTTGGTTTTTCATTGTTGCTCATGAAATAGACACAAGAACTTCATGCATTATTACAAGTAGAGCAACGTGATTTACCATTAGGGCAACGCCATTTACCAGTAGAGCAACGCCATTTACCACTGAGTTTTTTGGTTTTTCATTGTTGCTCAAGAAATAGACACAAGAACTTCATGCATTAATATATTTATTATTGTATATATATATCAAAGGAGCCAAGTAGCCCAACTGGTTGGGCACTTGGCTCCTCTTTGAGAGGTGGGGGGTTTGAACCCCACCTCCCCACTTTCAAAAATTTAATTTTGTTTAAACCCCCACTAAAAAAAAACCCCCACACCCCCAAAAAAACCCACTGGCAACCAGCCGCCGCCGGCTGGAGAGGGGTATTTTATTTTTTTGATTTTTTTAAAAACTAAGGGCAAAAGGGTAATTTCACGCGAATTTGTATATCCCTCATAGGTCCTTGGTACCTCTCAGTCTTTTTACAAATTCGGAAGACTTTTGGGGGTTTTACAAATTCATTTGGTATTTAAATGAAATTTTCCATTTTTTAAATTTGTAACTTATTAAATAGAATTAAATTGGTAAATTTGCATAAAACTCAGAAAGTCAACTTGATTGAATTAGCTTTTAATTTTTTTTTTTATACATGTAAAGCTAAACAAACGAAGCTTAAACAAAACACAAAAAAGAAACTAAAAAGATATTAAAGCCTCAGGCCTCTCCTCACGTGACGTATGCCCGCCAGATCAGCAACCAAGAAGCAAAGAAGACCAGTAAGGGGGTCAGAGAAATGGGATTCATCCGGAGCCTCCACATGTGACAACGCGAAATTAGCTAACCAATCTGCACACTGATTTCCCTCCCTTAGAACATGGCTATAGCGAATAACCCACTGTTTGCGGGTGATTGCTCGTATTCGAGCCACTAGATGGGACTCACGAGCTGCATTACCTTGTTTAGATAGTAATGCAATGACTGATTGACAGTCACTTTCAACAACAACATGCCTCCAACCTGCCTCCCATGTGTAACATCCCAAATTTTGGGATTTGAAATTTGAAATATTGTATAGAAATTTATGAAGAAAATTTAGCCTAAAATAATTATTTGAATTTAAGAACCCATTTTCTTGAGAAATTCAAAGAAAATAGTTAGAGGTTGATTTATAACCCAATTTTTTTTAGAGAAATTACTTTAAAGGTTAAAGAGGTTAGATAAGGAACAAAATCCTTATAAAACATCAAGGATTCATTTCTAGCATTTAGTTGGTAATTAAACAATAATAAAAAGAGACAAGGGAATAATTGATTATTAAATTAAAATATATACATATGTATATATCAGATCACCTGATTCATTCGCACAGCCCATCAACAATATAGAGCCCAAACTCATCTCAATGTATTATCTTCAGCCCATAGCTCAAACAATACCCCAACCTATTATCTCTTTATTCATATCCTAAACACGCAACAACCAATACATCAAATAGCATAGGAAATCGCTGGTGCATAATCTTTGGTGTTGCTATCTGGAAGTTTTGGGACTGGAGAAATTGTCATTTGTTTGTTGAAAACTTTATTAAACCAATTAATCCCGCTCTATGTATCTCCTCAATCTGGTATAATTTTACCTCAGATCCTGTTAGTGTTTCGGCTAATGATGGTGGGGCTATTATGCCCTCTTCTTCATGGACAAAACCTCCTGTTGACTGGGTTAAATTCAACGTTGATGGGGCCACTATGGTGAACTCTCTGAGGTCCGGTTGTGGCGGTGTCCTTAGAGATTGCATGGGGAGCTGGATGAAAGAAAAGAACACCTTGAGTTTTATTTAAATCATATAATTATATTTTTAATTAAAAAATTTGTTTATTTTAGCAAATTATAATTTTGACAAAATTAAAGAATGAATAATTTTTGTCCATAGATATCTATACAAGTAGTTTTGAATAATGACAATTGAGAAAAATTATTTAATTTAGTAAAATTTAGAATTTTGTGTTGGGCGCTCCTGGAATAAGAGTTCGTTGGCTAATCGCACCTTAGATAACGGAGGTTAACTTTTTGTTAACGGTGTTAATGGCGTTGTCTTTGAGCGCTCCTCTTTAAAATGTTTGTTGGTATTTTTGGTCCAAAAATAGTTTCTTTGTCTTTGGGTGGTCCTGACCCAATAGTTCGTTGGTATTTTTGGTCCTTAACCCTATAAATTTTCCGACGAGTCTTGTGGCAATGTATTTTCTTCTCAATAGTATTATCTTTTTTGTATTAATAAAACTCTCATATAAATTATAATAATTTTTATAAAATATTAATTAAATAAAAGCAGCTTTCTGTTTTTAAAAATATTTTAATTTTAATAAATCAGAATATAATTATATTATTGTCATTGTTACATATTTATTTTATTTTAACTTTATAAATATAAAAATAATTTTATTTGATTTGATTTTAATCTCTAGTTTGATGGTGTTAATTTTTATTTGAATATATTTTTATGGAATTATTTGTATAAATTGATTGAGAATTAAATAATGATATTATTGTCATTGTAAATGTTATACATTTTCTCTCCCTTCTATCCAAACATAAGGAGAGAGATGATATTATTTCCTCACTTCTCCTCTCCCTCCATTTTCTCCCCTCCATTTTTCCTCTCTTAATTTTCTCTCCATTCAAACATAGTGTAAAAGTCCCTTAGCAAGTGCAATGACCATTCCTAAAAGGGTAAACATGGCCACGTACACAGGTCCCTCTTCCTTCTACATGCCCATATATATATAGGCGTGATGTTTCTCATTATATTGTTACCACAATAATGCCCTAAATGTGTGTGTGAATGATTTATTAGTCACTAATATGGGATATATATTGTGTTAGTTATACCAAAAACAAATACTCCTCATGTACTTAGTGTAGGAGACCTAATCGAGAAGTTGATAGTAATCCTAAATGTAAGACATATTTCCTTTAGTCCTTAATATATGACCTAATTAGAGAATTGATCTTGGTTCTAAAAAGAGGATACAGTTTTTATATTTCTTAATATTTTCTTAATTTACCCATGTGCTCTCAACAATAATCAAGTCAGAGAGAAGTGAGGAAATTAAGGAAGATTATTTGGGTCTTTTTGAGATAAAACATGTCATATTACTTAATTTAATTAATTTTTTTAATCTAATTAAATTAATTAAGGACCAAAAGGAGCATTTTTCATATTGATTTTTCTCATATTATCCTTATTGAGATTCCCTCAACAATAATCAAATAGGAAAGAGAGTAAAGAAAATTGAGTTATTAGAGTGTTTTAGAAAAAAAACATGTCATACTTACGAACTTAACTTACTTTCTTAATCTAAATAAATTAGTTAACTAGCCTTAAATTAAGGACTGGATAAGTAACGAATAATTATATCAGATAATATGAAGTTGAAGTGTATGTGAAGTGTGAAAATACGTATGGTGTTTGTTTGTTGTGTGTATATATATATAGATGCTTACAGAATATATATAAAATAGCAGCAAGGTAGCTCCATATCAGGGCAAAGAGTCCGAGCTTGTGGGTTATTTCTCTCTGAGAAAAGAGCAACAGTGGAGGATAACATCATTATGAAGAAGCTGCTTGCAATGGTTGCTGTCATCACAACTTTTGGATACGCCTTCACTATACATCCATGTCTGCACATTTACATACATCAACTGTATATGTATTTTTTTGATTTCACGTAGAAAAATATCGGTCGCTTGCAAAATAAAAAAAGAAAAAAAGAAAGAAGAAGAAGAAATTGCAAGAGAAATGTATAATAGTGAATCAATACAAGTCATACACTGCTACTTTAAGAGTAATTATTTTAAGAAAATGTCTGAGTAAATTTCCTTTACTACGATTTTTTTTTTTTTTAATCAAAACACAATGAGTTGATGAAAGACGCAGATGCGATCAACTCTAAATAAATGATTAGTAGCTTTATAAATTAATAACACATTATATACCTCTCTATATATATATAAACAAAGATAGGAGGGAGGCGGCGAAGATGATGGAGAAACACAACGATGAAGGAAGGAGACATATAAAGAGAGACGTTAATGTCGTAATGACAACCGAGGTTTCACTCCATTCACAAGCAGATGAATAGAATTATATTACTCCCTCCGTCCCTAATTATAGGAGCAAATTTTGGAGTTGGTTTTGGTCATAATTATAAGAGCAAGTTTTAACTTTTGTCAATTTTTTCCTATAATACCCCTATTTATACTTATTATTAGGAGCATTATATATATGTGTGTTTACATATATATGTATATTTGTGTTTATGTGTGTCAATATATATATGTGTGAACACACACACATATATAAACATATATATATATATATGTGTGTGTAGATATATGGGTGTGTGTCTCTATGTATGTAGATAGATCTATATGTATACACATATATATATACACACATATATGTTTATATAGCAAGACCATTATTTCAATTAGAAAGCGTGTGGAAAGAAAATTAGATTTATATGTATACACATGACTATATAAAAAGCAACTAATATACATATATAAATTAATATGTCATGGATATCTAACGTAAGACAAATTATTAGAAACACTTATAATTAGGGCAACTTGTGTCATTTTAAATTTATATACGGACATTTTAGGAAAATGAGTAAAATTAACTAATTTAACTCCTCTCCTTAATTCTCCCAAAATCGGTTAAATTGCTCCTATAATTAGGGACGGAGGTAGTATATAATATCCAATACTGCTGAATTAATAGCTACTTTTATTAGAACCAACACTTCATGATATTTTCGTGCGTCTGAGAATTTTGCTAACCAAATTTGTCACATATTGCTATTGGATCACACAAAGCACTACTCCCTAGTGTCTATCCAGAGGAGCCAAACAAATCATGTCTATCCAGATTCCAGAGGATAGACTGAAAAACTAAATCCGTATTACACAAACACATACCTTCCGAGAGAAAGAGATTCGCCTAGAAATAAAAGCCCCATGGCAAGTGCAATGACCATTCCTAAAGGAGCAAATGGTCATGACTCCTTAACTTTATTGGGAACAATGCTTGTTGCATCAAAGAGTATTGATATACTGTGCTATATATGAGGTACTATCAATATCCTAAATATAAAATCTAGTTTGTAGATTGTTATGAGGTATGATCAATATCCTAAATATAAAGTCTAGTTTGTAGATTGTTGCTTATTGATTGGCCACCTCTAAACATGTTTTGGGATTTAGGGTTGCATGTTTTAATTTGAAGATTTGGGATTGAAATTAAGGAAGAGAATCTTGAATGTACATCATGAGTTTTTTCGTTATTTAATTTCCTTTGAAATCAATTGTAAACTAGATTCTCGTAGCTTGAAAGAAATTTGGAAGTTTAATGACTAAAAATTAATTTGTTTGCTTCTTCATGGAAAATGATGCTCAACTTATCACTTTATTACTTGGCGGTGTGCATCAGTTTTTAATTCTTGAAATAACTATTTTTCCCATTTATATATGTTGTAGGAGATATGCGCGCATATTTGTGTGGGAGGCATTCATCACTTTAGTTTATGGGCTGAAATAATAAAAGTTATTTGGTTATATCTCACGTTGGAAACCACATAACCTAAACTAAGGCTTTAGAGGAAGATTAAACTCTCTAGTTTAGGTCATTTATGCAAGTTTAAAGAGATGGTGGGTGATATTACCTGAAAACGATGGCAACAAACAAAGTGAAAACAGGGGAGAGATCAGCCGTGACTGAAGCAAGAACAGGGGAGCTGTATCCAATACCAACATATATCAATGTCTGCGCTGCACAACTACCACAAATTCCACACACATCATCAGAATTCAGATTGATGTGCAAATAAGTAACAAAAACAGAGCCTTTTTTTCCCCTGTGGTAAGCACAGGAACCAAAAAAGATCACACACACACACACACACGAGCAAGCAGAGAAGGAATATCTGCAGATGAAAGAGGTGGAAATAGAGGGAGAACGTCAGATTCTGTAATACAGGAAGGGAAAAGGAAGGAGAGAGAGAGAGAGACATGGCGTTTGAGTACACAACGAAAACATAGTCGCTCATACCTTTGTCGGTTGCCGCTTTGATCAGAGTATTCAATCCTACTTCAAACACCTGAGTTGCTACCATTAACACTGCTACTTTTATATCTTCCATTATTGATCTTCTTATGCTCTGTTTTCCTCCCTCCTTCCTCTGCTTAGTTTGCTTTCCTGTTATTATAAATAATGTTTTTTTTTAAGAAATAATCTTAGATTAGTGTATCTTTTATCTTAGGTTAAAGTAGTATCCAGTACTTTGATGTTATTTTTTAGTGGGTTAAGGTGCAGATTTACTAATGAATTATTACCTGAAGAGCATCTGACAAAAAAATCAATTGAGGGTACTGATAAACCCTAATTTTATATATTTTATCACACCTTATTCATTTATTTGAGGATTATTTTAGGTTAATTTAGAATTATTAGATAATATTTGGATTGTTAGTCAATTTTAGAAAATAATATAAATCAGAATTAATTATGACATTATTGGACTTAAATTATTAATATTCTGATTGATATCTTGTGATTGAATAATATTTCTAAATATATGATAAACACGGTTTTATTTAATTCTTGCAGGACAAGGAAAAACATGTTAGAAGATCCTACGATGCAGAATTGACCATGGAAGCTAAAAAGAAATCTAATGGTAAAATTGTATTGAGCTTCCTAAATTTTAATGGGCTCAAGTTGGTATCCAAAAATCCATCTATTTCTTCCCATTAAATAACCTATACACATAATGGAATACGCTCGGATGGAGAGCTGAAGCTCTTCTCTAACTTTCTGGCCGACAAGCTCTTACGCGAAGCAACTCATTCCCTCGGCAAGGAATTGCTGTTTTTCTCGACTCACGCACACAGCACACACCAATTCATTGTTCAACAATTTCCTTTCCTTGAATCCCACCTACGGGACCCACTCACATCAACACCACCATCCAATTCCTTTTATTCGCCATTCACCCATCAATTCATCTTCGTTCGACCATGTTCATGCGGGGTTGCTTGGAGTTTGGAGGAGAACACAATTTCATGGCAGCTTAAGCTAGTTTGGGAGACAATTTGGGAGGAGCATGGAAAAAGATAAGGCCTAGAAACTAAGGGAACAAGGGAGTGTTGTTCTTTTTATCTTTTTAATTCGAGACTTGAGAGAATTTAGTTTTAAAGGATTTCAAGTTATGTTAATTGAGAACAATCTAGTTTTAGATTGCAAACATATTTCTTTTGGATTAGATTGATAATTTGAAGTTTTTATGCTTGAGACAATTGCTAGAGTTTTGTTTGCAACCTTCGGATTGTCAATTGAATTATTAATTAAGTTTTCGTTATTAATTTAATTGACAATGTGGTTTATCACCTTAATTGTTTAATTGGGTTGATAAATTGTCTAGTTGTTCAATTGGATAATTGTAAACAAGATTTCTAAAATTATTTGAAATTAAATGTGATTGGTTTTTAATAAGTTTAATTAACTACCGCTTATTTCATTATGAGTTTTCTAGTGGAATATGTGTTATTGAGCTTGAGGGTTTCCCATGTTTCAATTAGATAATTAAATTCATTAATTTCAATCCTTCATTAATCTCTCTTTGATCTAATTAATTAATTTGGGCTAAGAAGTTAACTCCATGCAATTCCTAAGTTGTCCCCTTCATCATCATAACTGAACTTGATCTTTATTATTTGATTTGTTTATAATTAATCTTCTTCTTAGGATTTTATAAATTCTCTTTCCATAAAACCCCCCAAAAATTGCATTCAAATTCATATAGATTAGTTTCATTCTCATATAGGTTTTAGAGTCAATTGCATCTTGCATTTAGTTAGTTTAGTTTCATTTCATTGCATTTTTAATCACCTAAATTCAACCTAAAGACAAACCTACAGATTGCTCTTTGGGAGAATGACCTAGGTTGACCTTAAATTGCATAATTAATTAGGACATAGTTTAATTGATTGCTTTAGCGACAAAAGCAACACATCAGGTACCATAATTACCAATCAAGAATTAAAAGGTGAAAAAAAGTACCGAATAACTATTAATAAAAAAAACAATTATCACAATTACGTTAAAATATGAGGCACTGGCGTAAGACGGTGGCGGAGACGCTAAAGAAAAGAGCGGTTAAGCCTTCTTGTTAGATAAGACAAACACCAATAGAGATGAGACCCATGCGAGCAAGCGCTGTGGCAGCGGTGGCTGCTACTTGTGGCATCAGAGGGATGGAACCAAGGTGCAAGGCGCATGCCGGCCGAAAGCTGTGGACTGCTGGATTTGGTTTCGGTGTGTGATTCTCGCCTTGAAGCTGCATACGAACCTTAATGAGTTCAAAAGAGTGAGTGGAACACCCAGCAACATTGGAAGCTTTGGAGACGTCAACGTCGTTGACACTATGACAGTCAATGGAAGACGGAGACACCAAGATAGTGACGGGGTAATAGTTTGTTGGCCAATCTGCACCTTAATTTGTTTTTTTTTTCACTTTTTAATTGTTGATTGATAATTATGGTACCTTCAATTGATTTTTGTGTCAGCTGCTCCTCGGGTAATAATTCGTTGGCAAATCTAAACCTTAACCCTTCTTTAGTAATTAGTAGCATCCAAAATCCTAATTTCATTTATGGTTAGCACTCATGATGTTATTTTTCTTTAGTTACATCGGCCATCCCAATCTTATTTATCATTTATGGTACTAGATGCACTATAAATAAAAATAGGGTAAAAGCACAAAAAAAAAAATATAATACTGAATGTATTATAATTAAGATTAGGGTGATGGATAAAACTGAAAAATAACACAAAGGTATTGAATGTTACTTTACCCTTTACCTTTTTTTTTTTTTATAATAATGAAGGCTTAAAGCCCTAAATACAAAACAGAATTAACGTTGCTTTAAATTTGAAGCGATGTGGATCCATCATGAGAAGTATTCTGAGTTCCTAAATGGAACGTGGTCCCGAAATGGTAATTTGGAAAATAGCTTAGATAGCCTTCAAATTTCGATTGGGACATGGAACAAAGAAGTATTTGGCATGGTTGAACGAAAGAAGCAGGGTATTTTGAATAGGCTTGAAGGGATCCAACGTTCGTCTGCTTATCCTCACTCTTCCTACCTGTGTTCTCTAGAATGGGATCTTCAGAATCAGCTTGATAATCTTTTGAAACTTGAGGAAATAAAATGGTTTCAGAAATCTAGAGCTGAGTGGGTTACAAAGGGTGATCGTAATACCAGGTATTATCACCTAAAATCTAAAGCTAGGAAGAGAAGGAACAGAGTTAATATGTTGAAAAATGAAGCTGGTGAGTGGGTTGATGATGAGGAGGAATTAAAAAAGATGGTGGTCAGTCATTTTAAAGAGTTGTTTTGCTCTGATGCTCATTGTTCCAATCCTTTGGCTACTACTGCTTCATATCCTAGACTAGATCATTCATCCTTCGAGAATCTTTCTCGCACCCCGTCTGTTGAAGATATTAGAAAGGTTCTCTTTTCCTTGGGTTCTTACAAAGCCCCTGGGATTGATGGATTCCCGGCCATATTCTACAAATCCAATTGGGAGACGGTGGGGCCAGCTCTTTGTCATTTTGTTCAAGATGTATTCGAGGGAAGGAATTCTGTGGCTATGGCTAATAAGACGATTATTTCTTTGATCCCGAAGCTTCCGAGTGTTGAAGTAGTCTCTCACTTTAGACCGATATCTCTTTGTACGGTCCATTATAAGTGTGTTTCTAAGGTGATAGCTCTCAGGTTGAGAGATGTGATTGATAGACTTATTTCTCCTTTTCAAGCCAGTTTCATTAAAGGTCGTTGTATAAAAGACAACATAATTGTGGGTCATGAGATTATTCATATTATGAGTAAGAATCGCAGAAAAAAAAGGGCTTATGGCTATGAAAGTTGATTTAGAAAAGGCTTATGACCGTATCAGTTGGGCTTTTCTGAAGCAGGTTTTGCTTGAGGTTGGGTTTGATTTGAAATTTATTGAGCTTATCTTAACGTGTGTCTCCTCTGTTACTTATAATGTTTTGTGGAATGGATGTCAAACTGAATTTTTTGCCCCGCGTAGAGGTTTACGGCAAGGGGATCCAATTTCTCCTTTGTTATTTGTGTTATGCATGGATAAACTTTCTCATCTAATTTGTGACGCTGTTTCGGAATCTAGGTGGGAACCTATCTATGTTTCTAGATCTGGACCTAGTGTGTCTCACCTTATGTTTGCAGATGATTTAATTTGTTGTTATTTGGTACTGCTTCTATTGCGCAGGCTGAGTGTATGTTGGGTTGTATTAAAGATTTTATGAGTGCCTCTGGGGGAAAGGTTAATTTTGAGAAGTCTTCTATTTTCTTCTCTCCTAGAGTTCCTCTAAATATTAGGCGGAGCATAATGGGGTTGACTCAGATGAAGTGCTCAAGTGAAATTGGGCGTTATCTAGGAGTTCCCTTGTCGGTTAAAAGAAAAAGATCGGAGACCTTCCAATATGTAATTGACAGAGTCCGAGCTAAGCTTAGTGCTTGGAAGGCTAACTCTTTGTCTATGGCGGGACAGATAACTCTAGCTAAAGCGGTGGTTAGCTTTGTTCCTCTGTACCCGATGCAGGTGGCTCGGCTACCTTCTAAGGTGTGTTTAGAAATTGAGAGATTGCAAAGGAACTTTATATGGGGTCATGTCGACAATTTGAGAGGGTCTCATTCTATCAGCTGGGATCAACTCACATCTCCGAAGGATCATGGGGGTCTTGGTTTAAGGAAGTTTAACTCTGTTAATCAAGCTTGTGGAGCTAAGTTGGCTTGGAAACTCATAGTGGGATCTCGTGGCCTATGGGCTGATATTCTTACACAGAGGTATATGATGAGGGATGAGGAGTCGCTGTTATCCTTTCATTCTGGTGACTCTAGTTTGTGGAGGTTTATATGCTCCCAATCCGATCTTATTGAGCGTGGTGCTAAATGGCAAATCAGAAATGGTTTATCTGTTAGTTTCTTCAATGACTGTTGGGTTGGTGCTGGGATCAAACTCAAGGACTTTTGTAATCAACCTCTAACGGATCTTGAAGAGGAGTCTGTTGTGGCGGACTGGGCTCTGAATGGCTTATGGGATTTCAATAAGCTAAATCAAATTATCAGCCCTGCAGGTATTAATCAGATCGCGCCTATCCTACCTCCTAGGCCAAATGTGTCTGATGATATTATGGTGTGGGGAGCGTCTTCAGATGGTAAGTTCTCTATTAAATCTTCCTATTTACTATTGGAAGCTAACCATTTGCCGTGTAGGGATTCTTTATTCAAACAGGTTTGGCACTGGAGTGGAGTTGAGAGGATTAGAGTGTTTTTGTGGAAAGTTGCTCTTGACAAGCTTCCTACTAATCTATGGAGAAGCAAGTGGTGTGGAGCCTCACCCGTGTGTGAGTTTTGTGATGCTGGAGTTGAGGACACTTTACATATTTTACGGGATTGCCATTATGCTAAATCCCTATGGTACTCATTCATTGATGTCAATTTTAGATCCTCATTCTTTTCTGCTAACCTGCGTGACTGGTTACTTTTGAATCTAAGGAATAATGTTAGTTCCAGATGGGGTGATAATTGGAGCCAAGTATTTGGAGTAGCCATTTGGTCGCTATGGGGGTGGCGAAATCGTTGTTGTTTCAACGGTGATTTCCGCAAGCCTGTGAACCCAGATGCTGTTATTTCTGGTACCTGGAAGAACTATATTACGGAGCGCGTTCATGATAGTGTAATGGGTTCTTCTGCAATCGTGCGGGCTAGTAATTGGCTTAAACCTCCGGTGGGATGGATGAAACTTAATGTGGATGGTGCAAGATCATTATGTTCCTCCAAAGTTGGCTGTGGTGGGGTTCTACGAGACTGGCACGGTATCTGGGTGGCAGGCTTCTCCAAAGTGTTAGGTGTGTGTCAGCCTCATGTTGCTGAGGAATGGGCTCTGGTCGACGGTCTGCAGATGGCGTGGGATTTGGGCATTAAAAGCCTTGTGGTTGAGTCTGATGCAGATGAAGTAGTTCGTTTGATTCTTGATGATGATTATAGTTTGGGCAGCTTAGTTATCATGAAAATTAAAGAGATGTTAACGTGGGATTGGCGAGTTATTCTTAGATCTATCCCTAGAGGTGCCAATAGAATAGCTGATGAGTTAGCTAAAGTGGGTATCTCTAAATCTGATATCCTCGAGGCCTGCCCCTTTTATTTAAGGGAGTGGGTGGAACATGAGAGTCTGGGAGTTATTCCCATTTACCCTTTACCTTTTGTTGAGTCGCATATTTTTTACCAGATCCATATGCATAGTATATCTTTTATTATTCTTTTTGGTTCTTAATATAAGAAAAATTTATGTAATTTGATTAGATTAAGAAATTAAAGTTAGTTATATAACATGAATTTTTTAAAACACCCTAATCATGCTTCTTTCTTAATTTCCTCATTCTCTCTATTCCTTAATTATTGTTCATGGAACATTAATATAAGTAAATTAGATAAATATTGACAAATTTTAATAGTGACGAGAGGAGTATATTTGTTGGAATTTTACTTTACGATTGCATTATTTTTTTATGCACATTAACAATGTGGGGTGTGAGTGAATATTCATGAATTGTCCCAAACTTTCAAACATGATTGACAAATGAACAAAAATTTAGAAAGCTAGTTTCAAATATGAATAGAAGTTAAAAGCAAAAAAATCAAAAGCCCCGGAAATTAGTTTTTTTTTGCTTAAGCTTGACTTTTGGCCAAAAAATGATTTGGCCCCAACATAGCTTTTGAAGACTTGAACTCTCATGAGTCAAACATGTAAATCTATTTAAGTCAAAAATTAAATTGATAGAATTTGAATAAAACTCAGGAAATCAACTTGATAGATTTGGTGATAAATTTAGTTTGAAGCCCTCAATGATGACTGATGAGTTTCAGGTATTGAGGTTGAGTCCGTCACACATTGGACATAACCAATGGAGTTGGCACAAGTGGTAAATGCGACTTGTGTCGTTTAAACAAGGTCTTCAGTTCAAGCTTTGTGGATGCAGAAAAGTCCTACAATGAGACTCTCCCACCATAGTCAGATGCGCGACGCGAGTCTTAGTCAGGGCAAAGCTCTGGATACTGGATGGACAACCTATATATATATATATATTAAAGAATAATAATTACTACCAGTATAATTTAAAGTCTTGAAGTATCAAAATAAATGTAAAGTAGCGTACGGGCGTGTATATATGCTGAATATACTTCAATTACTATTGAAAATTATATTCCTTTCCTTTCAATTATAAATATAAGACATAATTAATTTTTTTGACTTATTAAGAAAACTAATTAAATTATTTAAAAATATTTATATTTATCATTTTTTATTCAAACTATTTTTCCTAACTTATAAACTGATATATAATCTAAGAATACACAATATATGATATGATTAAGTAACTTATTTAGTTTCTTTAATTCCTAAAAAAAAAGTCAAGTCTTTCCTAACTTATAAGTCTTTCTTATATTTCACTTTCACGCACTCTGGTTCTGCAGAAAAGGCGCTGCATTAGAAGAAGACGATACAAGGCTACAGATTACTTTTCTCTCTAAAGCCATCTTTTCCTGTTGAGCCTGCCCCCATAAAACGCCATAAAACCCTATTGATATTACTACACCACCAATCACGCTGCGTCATCAAAAAGAAATGCAAACAATGGAAAAATTATTCACAATCATTTAATAACATTAAAAAAATACACACAAACACTATATACCTTTCGAATAGATTCCTATGAACATTTAAAATTCGAGCAAGAAGTAAGAATAAATGACAGTTAAATATAACTTAACATTGTTTAATCTACATATGCATATGAAAAATAGTGTGCATTCTCCAAATTCATGAATATTTTTACACCATCAAAAAATATATGGTGTTAGATGTACTTTTGGTAAAAAAAAAATTTAGATATTTTTGCAAGTTAACCTTTGATAATTACACTGCAACCATACATATCAGGAATAATTATCCTAGAGTCGACTTGTAAATAAAGATTATTAAATTTGATTTATAAATCACACAACTGATCAATTTGTAAATATATAAGTTTGACTTATGAATAGGGGTGGAAATAAGTAAGACTCTTATTAATTAGAAGCTTATATCTGACCTACCTTAAACTTAGTTTATTCAATAAATAGATCAAACTCAAATTTAAACCTATTTAGACAAATAAGCCAGGCATACAGACCTATTTTTAGAAGGCGCTAAACACGCTTAAATGCTTGGCCTATTTATCTTATTATTATTATTATTATTTACATTATTATTTATAATTAAATATATAATATAATATAAATTTATTGTAAACAAATTTAACTTGTATATATTATTGTAAACTCATAATTGTATTGAGTTGGTTTGAGATCCTATAACGAATAGAACTTTTTTATTTTATTGTGAATTTAAATTAAACTTATTTTATTAATTAAATCATCATGTAATATTTTGATAGCCTCAAAGCCTATTTAAAACATAAAGTAGGCTCTTAAATTGGATTTGGCTTAAAGGGTAATATATAGGCTTAAAGACATAGATTTTCAAGCTTAATTAATTAGTATGTATTCTACTTTGTGGTTGTTTGAATTCTTCTTTATTGATGGTGATCGGTCATTGTATCCATAGCGTTGCTTCTTTTTCAGCCAAATTTGTCTTTCGTTTTGCTTCTTCCGGTCATCCAGCTTGATCGACTCGACTCTTTTCCCAATCCTCCAGCCTCTTACTTTGTTTTGTTGTTCTTCTGTATTGTTGCTTGAATGAAGACACCTGATCGGGTTTGAATTTTTCGTGTCATTTCAGTAGTTATGGTTGATAAGCTTAGGTCTAAGTCTAAAAAAACTTTGAAACATGTTCAGGCTTTAAAATTTTGTATCAAGCTTTTGGTCTATTTAACTAAAGTCTAATCTACTTCCACTCCTACTTATAAATATGAAATTTTTGGGATTATTTGTATTTAAGATATAAATTTTGCTATATACTACACGTACCTTCCAAGAGCAAGAGATTCGCCTAGAAATGAAAGTCCCATGACAAGTGCGACGACCATTCCTAAAGGAGTGAACATGGCCACGTACACAGGTCCCTTCTTTCCACATGCCCATATATGCATTATGCTTCTCATTGTTACCACAATAATGCCCTACACACACATATCAATGAGTTATTAGCCATTAATATGGGATACTTTGTTAAATATATCAAAAGCAAAAGGGTTCAATTTGCGTCCAATACTTGGAATGTTTTGTGACGCGATTTTTCCCTTGAAGTATTAATTTCTTTAGGAAAATTTTTGCCCATTAAGTAATTTTTTAAGAGCAATTTAATCTCGCTATTAACTCTCAAAAAATCCTTTAATTGAAAGTGAATCCACAAACACTCTAAAATAAGTTTTCAGTAGTAACTTTTGTGTGTTGACTGTTGAATGCATCTCCAAAAACAATTTAAAGTGCTGGATAAATTACAAAATATTTTAAAATACTGGACGAACCTGAAAAATACCTGAGGGTGCTTACTGCAGCTTCTTGACGCAAAACAAAATCATAAATAATCATATATCAGATTTGTGTTTGTTTGTTATGCTTACAGAATATAATATAGCAGCCAACTCCATATCAGGCCGAAGAATCCAAGCTTGTGTGTCGTTTCTCTCAGCAACAAGAGCAACAATGGAGGATAGAATCACCACGAAGCTGCATGAAATGGTTGCTGTCATTACAACTTCTGGATACTCCTTCATTGTCCATGTCTGCATAACGTGATGCGTGTGTCATTTTTTTTTTATTCCACACAAAAATATCGGTCCCTAACAATAATATAATTTCAAGTTAAATTTATATATAATTGAATCAGTATAATTTTTAAGTGTACTTAATTATTCCATAAATATCTGACTAATTTCCTGCTATATGATTTTTTGCTTTTTGTTTTTTGAATCGAAACACATGGAGTAGCTGATGAAAGAATCAGATCTTGTCAACTTTAATTTAAATGAATGGTTAAATAACTCTATCATTTATCACAGCATGAGACACGACAAAACTTAGGTCAAGTTTATTATAAGGTTAATATATAATGTTAGTCCTTATAGTTAATCTACATTTTGATTTTAGTTCAAGAAGTTTCAAAGTGGTGTTTAACGGTACTAGCGACACATGCAAATTTAGCACCATTAACTTTGGAAAAAACCGCATGCGGGCGCATGCCGCATGCGGTTTTTTCCAAACAAATTTTGGGCCCTTGGATCAAGATTTTAACGGTGAGGATGTGCCTGTGAGAGATGGGCAGAAAATCTACTAATGAGAGAATCTCATTCCCCTCATCACTCCTTTAGGAAGAGATAGGAAGAGGAGAAGAAGGGTTAGGTGAAGATAAAATAATGAGGTGGCATTAAAGAGTTATGTGAAAATTAATTATCCTTTCCCAATCAACAAATTATTATTTCAGGTTATTTGTTAATCATCCACATCATTCTCCAAATCACCATTTTCAATCAAAAAATTCAAACAAAATGTCAAATCTAGACACACTATTAAAAAATCACATGTCTAGTTTTACTACTTAAGCCTTACTTTTTTCATAAGCATTTAACCTCAAATGCTGGTGTGAAAGAAATAGAACACAGGGCAAACCTGATTATATATATAAATAGGTGGATAAGATGAGAGACACAGTTAGCGATATGAAGGAGGAGACGTGCATGAAGGGAATTAGTGAAGTGTAAATTAGATTAAACATTAATTAAGTGTGATTAATTATGCAATAACTGAAGGGTTATGAATAAGCAGCCCCCACATGACGAGATTGGGAAAGAGAAGCTGCAAACAAAAATTAAAAGATCAGACCTCACAAATAATGGAAAAGCTGACCCTACCTTTATGTTAAAAGCGAGAGAAATACAGAAGCTGCCAATTGAAAGTAGTATGCCTCCAAGAATCCACTCATCTTGTGACACGTAGCTTCCTCCCATTGCCCTTATTGCCTTATCGTCTTCTTCAACCTTGGAATTACCTCTTCCCCTATTTGGCTCAGCTCTGTACAGAGTCACCATTAAAGCTCCTGTAATGGACAACAATGTCCCTGTACATTTTGCATGGCTGCTTATTTGCTTCACTTCCAGCTTCTCATATCTGCAATTAATATAAGCTACCTCCATGTCAACCTAGCTTTCACTCTATGATTACCAAATATCCAGTATTGTTGGATTACTTTCAAACATTGTCAGGTCTAATTGAAAGTTACTTTTCCCTAAAACGTTTCTTGCGTTCATACATGCGTAAACTTAAAAACTTTATGCATGCTTAAAGTCATGGCTCTTTAACTTTATTAGGACCACTGCTTGTTGCATCACAAAGTAAAGATATACTTTAATTTGCTATGAGGTAGTAAATATAGCTCAAGTATAGATTGTTTTCAAGTCTTGTAATAGCTATTTTTCCAATTTATATATGGTGTAGGAGATGCATATATATGTATATCACCATTTTGTGTGGGAGGCATTCATCACTTTAGTTTGTTAGCTACAATATTACAAGTTATTTGGTTATATTTCACATTGGAAACAAGCTAACCTAAATATGGCTTCGGTGAAAGATTAAACTCTAGTTTAGTCATTTGTACATGTTTTAAGAGATGGATTGGTGGGTGATATATATTACCTGAAAATGATGGCAAGAAGGAAGGTAAAAACAGGGGAGAGGTCCAACATAACTGAAGCAAGAACAGGGGAGCTATATCCGATGCCAGTATATATCAATGTCTGCGCTGCACAACTACCACAAATTCCACTAATTTAAAATAGAGTTTTTTTTATTATTATTATCTTGCTGTGGTAAGTACAGGAACGAAAATAAGATACTATATATATACACAGACATACCTGAGGAAGCCAAGGAGAAATATTTTGCAGATGATTGAGGTGGTGATGGAGGGAGAAGATCGCTTTCTGTAATAAAGGAAGGAAAAAGGAAGGAGGAGGGAGAGAGAGATGGCGTTTGAGTACACAACGAAGACATAGTCGCTCATACCTTTGTCGGTGGCTGCTTTGATCAGAGTGTTCAATCCTGCTTCAAACGCCTGACATGCTACCATTAGAACTGTTACTTTTATATCTTCCATTATTGATCTTCTGATGCTCTGTTTTTCTCTCTAGATCCTTTCCTCTGCTCAATTCGCTTTCCTATTCGCATATTTTGCTCTCTCTACTTTCAGCTTCTCCCATTACTGTTTCAAGACAAAGTTATTCTCCCCGCACCACTCTACCCACTTTAAATTTTTCCAACAATATTTCTTCATGATGGGACACCAGGGTCCAATGCTGTTTTAGTGGTTAAGAGTCCAAGGTATATTTCTTCATGATGGGACACCAGGGTCCAATGCTGTTTTAGTGGTTAAGAGTCCAAGGTACCTCTACCCGCTAACCCACGTTGGTTGCAATAATGAACTCTTGCATCACTAATATTTCAAAAATAACACCAGAATATTTTTGTACAAAAAATATTAAATATTAAATTTTCAATTTTTTATTGATTAGAAAATTATATCTTTCGGTTAATGGCCAATTTTACCCCCGAAATTTTCACTTAGGGGAAGTTTTGCCCCACACGTTTTTCGGGGGGAAATTTTGCCTTGAAAGTATAAAAAATAGAGCAATTTTGTCATTGTCATCATCCCAATTGTTAGTCAACCAAATATGCTAAGCTGACAATCCAAATGTCATCCATGTCATTTTTGTTAATGTATAAATTTGTGCAAGAAATCCATGTGCCATCGGCTTCAATTTTTCCAAAGTTAAATCTAAAAATTTCGGGGTAAATTTGCATCTTAATTAATGACAATGATATGGATGATATGTAGACTGTTAGCTCAAAATATTTGGTCAACTAACGATCAAAATTATTAACTGAGGTAACGACTGGGGCAAAATTATCCCTCGGTGAACTTCCGACACAAAAATACTCCTTAACCCTATATCCTTTTACCGATAAATTTAATTACTTTTTTATTTTTATTTAATTGTTTTCCAATTGCCAAATAACCCGTGAGATCGACTTGAGATGTTCTGCTTCTACTTTCTATGCCACACTTTATTTTGAGAACTTGGAGCACCGATCCTTCATTAGGACAAATTATTACGCTCATGCATATATATTTTCCTTCGCTAACCAATTTGAAAAGTATTCTCCGACTGATGAAAAAAGCCAAATAGTGTTTCTTTAACCTGCGTACATGTTGATTCCTGTGCATCAATTAGCAAGCAGACTGTTTGTGAACACTACACACACAAACAATTGTAATCATATTCAGAAAAACTATCCATAATCGTTTTGCTTGGGATATTTTCGCTCTATATTATTCCTATTATTATCCACACACGTACCTTCTAAAGTCCCATGGCAAGAGCAATGACCATTCCTAAAGGAGTGAACATGGCAACGTACGCAGGTCCCTTTTAAAAAAATGGCAGTGACTAATGACTATAATTAAGGTGGGCAATATGAAAATAATCACAATGACGAAGGAGAAGGCATAAAGAGAGTTCGTAATGTGCAAATAAGATTAATTAAACATGAAGTGAGATTAAGCAATAATTTTGGGAAAAGAGAAGCATAAAAGGAAAAAGGGCAAATTAATTAAGACAAAAGAAAAGAAACAGGACTTGGATTCATATGAATGGGCGCACAAATTATTATGATCGGATCGATTTTATGACGATCCTATGCCTTTTAAAAAAGAGAAAGAGAAAGAAACCTCAATAAAGAAGAGGGTATAAAGAGATGACATAAGTAATTAATGATGAGATACCATTATGATCTTGTTGACAAAAAAAAAAAGGATACCACTTTGATCCTATCTAAAATGTAGAGGAAAAAGAATCTTTTTTAGCCCTAATTATAAGACATGTATTAATAAAATTACTTATTTTTATTTTTTCCCTCGTTAAATATTGGTACATGTTATTTAATTTTTAAAGTATGTACACATAGTAGTAAAGATAAAATTGAAAACTTATTAAATTTATAAATTTTGTAATGTTTTTAAAGTATGTATAGTAAAACTTGCTCTCTCATATTATTTTGGTTAAGTAGTAATTTTGTTTCAAAAGTATACATACAGGAACAATTTTGCCGTGGAAGTTTTAAAAAATTATTTTTAATTGGTATAGAATATAAAATACAAATAATCTCTTAACTATTATTCTTTTAGAAAATAATTTTTATTTTAAAAATCATCATTAAAAAAAAAAAACTCAGATCTTGACTATCCACAATCATATATGAACGGCCTAGATATGCTTAGCTCGGAAACTGGTTTTTATTATATATGTACTCCCTTGATCCTTAATATAGGACATATATTTATGAGTTGATATTTGTCCTAAATATTTTCTATATTTGTCATTCTTTTCCTAATGTATCCCTATAGATATTCCCTGCAACAATATTCAAGGAAAAGAATGAATGAGGGAATTGAAGAGGATAACTAATGTATATGTTTTAGAAAATACATGTCATATTAGTTAACTTCCTTTCATTTGATCAAAGGTTTCAACTAACTTCCTTAATCTAACCAATTTAGGTAAATATATCTTATATTAATGATCAGAGGAATATAAGATTTGGTTTCTAGTCTATGTAAATGAAAAATGAGATTTTGTATTAAGAACTGAATTGAAGACAGTATATAAATAGCAGCGATAAGGTGGACAAGATGGTCGAGAAACACACGACTAATTATTGATAAGAAGGAGGAGACATGAAGGGAGTTATATACAGTGATGTGTAAATTAGATTAAACGTAAAGTGTGATTAATTAAGAAATAATTGAGGGCTAGCCCCCACATGGGAAAGAGAATTAGAAGCAACATAAATGGAAAATTAAGCTAACCCTACCTTGAGGTTATAAATAAGGGAAATACAGAAGCTGCCAAGTGAAAGTAGAATGCTTCCTAGAAGCCAGTCATCTTGTGACACGAAGCTTCCTCCCATTGCCCTTATTGCCTTATCGTCTTCCACCTTGGAATCTCCATTACTATTTGCCTCACCTCTGGACAGAGTCACCGTTATTAACGCTCCTGTGATGGACAATACGTTTTTTTTTAATACATTCCTGAGATGGACAATACTGTTCCAATACACTTTGCATGGCTGCTCACTTGCCTCACTTAGCTTCCAGTTTCTCATATCTTCAAATAATAATATAATCTACCTCCATGTCAATAATGCGGCTTAATTTCACTCCATTCACACCAGAGTATATATATTCGAATTACCTAATATCAAATATTTGTCAAATTAAAAGTTACTTTTTCTAAAAACTACTTTTTTTTTGCATTAATCATACAAATGTGTTAGACTTTCCACACTTAAATGATCATGACCATTGTTGTCAAAAACTAATGTAAATACGTTTTTACTAAGGTCATACATGTTGAAACGCAAGTAAAAAATGTCATGAGCAGAAACTGGTAGAAACGTGGCTCAAACATGTAAAAATGGTAAAAACGTAAGTTTCTATTGTTTTTACTTTAAAAAAATGAATATTTTTTTGGTCGAAAAAAGGATGAAGTTAGTGAACAAGTCATGAAGATCTACTTCAATCCCTTTCCTTTCTACATGATCCAAAATAGGAAAGAGACCCCTTTCCACTTTCTGGCAAAAAATGACGAATAAAAAGATTATGAAATCTTCTTATATTTTTAATTATTTGCTTAATTCTTACAATTATCTATATGTATAATCTTTAATCTACTTAAACCAAAATAGTCTATTAATTTGTTACTCTTTACTTTCTTTTTGGTCGGGTTTATCATCTCATTTTTGGTACATATCTGTTCTCATTTGACTTTTAAGAAGCTAAATACAGAAATAAATTAAATTTAAATAAAAGAAAGAAAGAAGGATAAAAAAAATAGATAGGATAGAGAGTTTATGTTGTAACATCCCAAATTTTAGGATTTGAGAATTATAATATTATATGGGAAATTGAATTGTGAAATTTTCGCTAAAACAATTATGAAATTAATTATTGGAATTCAAGGCATATTTTCTCATAAATTAAGGACAAATAATTATGGAATAATTATTGGCACAAATATTTTAAAGATAATATTTTAATGCCAAAAGAAATTTAATTGAGAAAGAAAAATCCATAAATGAAATTAAAGATTAAATTTTAATAATTATCCAATCTTACAATAAGAGTCTTGAAGAGAATTAAGTGGGTTAATTTTACTCCTGCAATACAAATACATAGATTCCTCTTCAGCGCATTTATCAGTCTCCTTTTGGCCCAACAAATGAGAATAACATATCAGCCCATATCTCAGCTGATAAAAAAAAAAAACGCAGCAGCAGTGAAGCAATATATCAGCTTAACCTTTAGCAAAAAAAAATATATATATCAGCTTAACGGGAGAAGATATTCTGCCCATCATTCTCTACCCATCCCTCCCTATCTTGATCCTGACCGTTAAAATCTTGAAAAGCCCAGAATAATTTTTTTTTAGACCGCATGCGGTGCCCTGATAATGAGAGGATCCGGACCCCAGCTTAACCACGTTAACCCAGCGTCAAACACGTAAACCATATCACGCAACCAGCAGATCCTCACTCCTCCATCCTTCTCGAACTCCACAACCCAGCAGAGCCATGCTTCTCGAGCTCACGACCCAACTGCACCATACTCCCTCCCTCAATATAATCTCTCTAGCTTAGGGAAGCAGAAACAAAACCACAGTGAGAGAGGAAGATGGAAACAGAGAGTGAAACCCGAGAGGCGGAGGAAGTGAGAGCTCTCATTCTCATTTATTTCAGCCTTTTCTCAGAAGCTAAGGGAGGATGAGAGACAAAGAGAAAACTGAAACGAGAAACAGTGCAAGCATCGGAGAGCACCGTGGAAACCAAAGAAAGAAACTAGGAACGGAGAGAACGACGTGATCATCGTGCGCAAGCTTGAGGAATCAACCTAGGTGAGTTCCTTAAGCCTTTCCTTTCTTGTTTCCATGGTTTATGCACGATGGGTTTGTTGGTTAAGTGAAGAAAACGCTGGAAAATCGAAACACCCCTGTTTTCGGATTCAAAAACAGAGCCATAGTGTGTGCTTCTGTTTCATAGTCAAACGTCCGTGTTTTTCCATGAAAGTTTTACAGTAAATAGTAGACATATTAAATTTAAAACGAGTCAAAACCCATCCAAAACAGACGTGTAGATTGAGAGATATGATTTTCCAAAGTTTAGCCAAAATTTGGAACGTTTTCTGCGCTTCCGGTGAATACTAACTTTCAGGCTTGATTTTGAAATAGCAAACATTTTATTTTTTCCATTAAATTTTTGGTGTTAATAGTACACATGATAATATTTAAAACGATCTTTAGATCACCTTAAACGGAGGTCTATAGCTCGAGATATAATTCTTGAAAGTTGAGTCATGATTTTGGAAAGTTATCTGGACAATGTCTATGTTTTTGAAATCTGGGAATAATATAAGGTTTTAGGGATATTGGTATTATTTTTATGTGAAATTAGACATGCTAAGGAACACGTAGCTTTTGGAAGCACCTCATTTGGATTTTTGTAGAATTAATTTCGAATTTTCAAAATTTTAATCAGAAAAATCTGGAAATTCTGGTACGCTTCTGGAGTATGAAAATAACGTTGGATTTTGGACCAAGTAAAAAAAAATCAAAAAATTTGAAATTTTTCGGATAAATAGTAGACACATAGAGGTTTAATTTGATAGGTAATTTTTTGAATTCCGATAAGTATTGAGAGAGTTATGGTTCCTCAAAGATTGGTCAATAAATCTGGAAAATTCTGAACATTGTTTATGTTTTTCAAAAGTAGAGAATTTTCTCAGCCATAAATCAACTTGGTAATTTTAATTTATGAAAATAGACTTATCAAGGTTTAAGTAGAAATTAGAATCACTCTATTTGGAGTTGTATCGGTCTAAGTTATGAATTTTCTAAATTCTCAGAAAAGTTAATGGCTGAATTTTTGATAAGTCTTAAAATAGTCACGTAAGTTATTAATTGTACATAACCTTTAGAGTAAAGGTTTTTCTTTTGGATAACTTGTCTAATAGGGTTATAAAGACAACCCTTCTTAACATTTTTAAAGGACATGACACTTAATATAGTACCATATAAAACAAAAAAGGGAGTTATTAATTAATAATAAATCAAAAGGAAAATCAATAGTTGTAATGGTTTCACTGATTTTTCAGCCCGTCATAATGTGCTCATTTCAAGCATTCCAAATATATTATTATTAAAATTTATATATCTTAATTTTATGAAATTATAAATCATAATTTTGATATGTGGAGTTTTAGAAGAGTTATTAATGGTTAGTAAATTGGTTGTGGTAGATTGATTTGTGGCGTGTGTTTGAGCTCTTGGATTAGGAGCAGTGTGATAATAGTTAGATTCGGCGAGAGGTAACCACTTTCCACTTGTTATGTATATTGATATGTTGTTTGTGAGTATATTGTGAAATAATTATGAATATTTTAATAGAAATTTTCTTGTGGAACCTTATGATTTGAATTGTGGAATATATACATTTATTTATTTATGTATAAGAATTAGGAATTGAGATATTATGACATGGTTATGAGAATTATTTAAATAACATGATATGAATGTGAAAATCTTGGAAAAAATCCTGTTGAGTTATTTATTATGATAATTATGGAAATGGTTGAATTGGGAAGAAATTAGTAGTTTATTTCACCACGTGGTGAGGCCTCCATTGGTGCACGATGGTTGGCTTTCTATTGTTCCACCTGTTCAATGAGGGACTAACCCACTAGTTCAATGAGGGTTTACGACACCCCACTAGTTTAATGAGGGGAAAAGACCCATGGTTTGGGACATGTGCTCTGAGGATTTTGGCTAGTCCTCATCACATGACCAGTGAGCTTTTGAGTAACCAGTAATATGGATGTAACTTAGCCCATGGGTCTAGTCGGAGGAAATAAGGCGGTTCGGTTGGATTGATGGGAGGCATCTTGGGAATTGTCTTAATGAACACTATGATACATAAATTTTGATACAGAATTCATGACATGAAAATTTGTGACGTGTATATTGGTGAATTATATTTTTAATACTTTTTTATATAAATTGTTCCACTTGGCACCTCACTAGCACATATTAGTATTCGTAATAAGTTGGATTGATGGTTATCACATTTTTAAGGTGATAGTTCCCATACGGGTCCATCAGGGAAAACCTCGGAAGCTTAAGCTACTTTTGCTAAAAGTAGTGCTTCTGTCTTTTTTGTTTATGTTGGATGATTGTATATTGCCACGTTTGGGCTCATTATGCATACTTTGATTTATTTTGGATATTTTGATTAATGATGAAGTATTATTAAGTTATTGATCTCACTATTATAATGTTATTATGTTAAGGAAAATGGAGAATGTTACATATGTTCTTGCAATTTTTTTTTCTTATTTATCTTTTTTGTTGTATCTCTTTTTTAGTACGAATCTCTGCTGGTATTTTAAGAAGTTAATTATAGAATAAAGTTAACTAAAAGAAAGAAGGAAAAAGAGATAGGAACCATGAAAAGTTGATAATTCTATGTGAAAAAAAGCACCATAATTTTTTTTTTTTGTTTTTTGTTTTTTGTTTTTAGACTTATGTTTTATATAGTTATATGACTTATATCTTTTAAATATGAAGTTGTTTATTGAATTTTGAGTAGTAATTTATGATTTTTTTTCCACACACACATATAATTTTAAGCTCTGATCTTAAGCAGTAAAAAATATAAACTTTACGTTTCGTGTCATTTTTACGATTTACGTTTCTACCACCCCTTTCCGTGTTTACTTAGAAACTCGATTTTGACATGACTCCTTAACTTTATTAGGACCAATGCTTGTTGCAACACAAAGCAATGATATATTGTGCTATTAATGAGATATTACCCATATCCTAAATATAAAACCTAATTTGTAGATTGTTGCTTATTGATTGGCCATCTCTAAACATATTTTGAGAATTCAGGTTAAACTTGACGAAGAGAATCGGGCCATTAGGAGTTGTTATTTAATTTCCTTTAAAATCAATTATAAACTAGATTCACTTAACTCAAAAGAAATTTGGAAGTTTAATGCCTAAATATTAATTTGCTTGATTTTTCATGGGACAATACTCTACTTATCACTTTATTACTTGTAAGACCCATATACTTACAGAGTGCATCAGTTTTTAATTCTTAAAATAGCTATTTTTCCCATATATATATATATATATATATATATATTGTAGGAGATATGCGCGCATATTTGTGTGGGAGGCATTCATCACTTTAGTTTATGGGCTGAAATAATAAAAGTTATTTGGTTATATCTCACATTGGAAACCACATAACCTAAACTATGGCTTTTGAGGAAGATTAAACTCTCTAGTTTAGGTCATTTGTGCACGTTTCAAGAGATGGTGGGTGATATTACCTGAAAACGATGGCAAGAAACAAGGTGAAAACAGGGGAGAGATCAGCCGTGACTGAAGCAAGAATAGGGGAGCTGTATCCAATACCAACATATATCAATGTCTTCGCTGTACAACTATCACAAATTCCACATACACACATCATCAGAATTCAGATTGATGTGCAAATAAGTAAAAAAAAAAAAAAACAGAGCCTTTTTTCCCCTCTGGTAAGTACAGGAACTAAAAAAGATCATGTATACACACACACCTGAGCAAGCTGAGAAGAAATATTCTGCAGATGATTAAGGCGGAGATAAAGGGAGAAGGTCGCATTCTATAATAGAGGAAGGAAAAAGGAAGGAAGAGAGAGAGAGAGACATGGCGTTTGAGTACACAACGAAAACATAGTCACTCATACCTTTGTCGGTGGCTGCTTTGATCAGAGAGTTCAATCCTACTTCAAACACCTGAGTTGCTACCATTAACACTGCTACTTTTATATCTTCCATTATTGATCTTCTTATGCTCTGTTTTCCCCCCTCCTTCCTCTGCTTCGTTTGCTTTCCTGTTACTATATTTTGCTCTTTCCACTCTCAGCTTCTCCCATCATTGCTTCAAGACAAAGTTATACTTGCGCTACTCCTCCCACTTTTGACGTTTTCAACAATGCAATAATAAGCTCTTCCATCATTCACATTTCATATGATACTCTAATGTTTTTTTGTCAAAAATAATATTAGATTAGTGTAACTTTTATCTTATAGTATGGTAGCATCTAGTACTTTAATGTTATTCCTTAGTCGCTGGTAGCATCCAAAATCCTAATATCATTTATGGTGCGTCTAGCACCCCATGATGTTATTTTTCTTTAATTATATGGAGCACCCCAATCTTATTTATCGTTTATATTATATTACTGGATGCATCATAAATAAGAACAGGGTGAAAGCGCTATATATATATATATATATATGATACTGAAATTATTATAATTAAGATTAGGGTGATGGATGTAATTGAAAAAATAATACAGGGGTGCTGAATACTACTTTACCCTTTACCTTTTGTTCAGTTGCATTTCTTTTTCCAGATTCATATGCATAGTACTCCTTCGGTCCTAAATATAAGACATAGTTGATTTTTTTTTAAGAGACTAAAAAATCTAAATAAGTTATCAAATCATATCATATATTGTCACTACTGGAAAAAAGCGTTCTAACTAACGTCCTTTTGCAGGGGACGTCTATGTGGGAGGCATTAAAAGTTAAGACTTACGGCGTCCTAAAAAATTTAGGACGCTATAGTACATTTTTAAGAAGAAGGAAAAAAAAAAAAAAACTCAGTTCAAGGGGTTGGCCATGGAAGAATATTCAGAAGGCAATAATCAAGAAGACTTTTATAACCAAGTAAAAAAACCTCCAAACCACGGAACAACCCAGGCTTTACTGCCATCAGGATTCAAACCTTGAAGAAGGAACAAAGTAAAAAAGAAAAAGAGAGTGAAAAGAAAAATTCCATATCTACTTTGAACGGCATCGAATATGGTGCGATCTCTACTCTTCCGGGAGAGAGTAGTGGAAAGAAAAAAAAAATTCCAAAATTTCAGATCTACATCCCCGAAGGACTTGCATAACCACAACTTCCAGATCTAGCGCTGCGAAGTTAGATCTAAATTCCAGACCATACAAATTTGTTGAAATTAGAAATACACACAACCAAGTATAAGTCATATCGTTGTAACAGCCATAGATTTATAGCCGAATAAACCAAAACTGAAAAGAAGAAGGAAAATAGGCAGATCTGGGTGTGCTCATCTGGAAAACCCAAGATGCTTTGCAACATATTTCCGTCATATATAGCTTCAAAAAGAGTAAATGACAGGGAAGTAAAGAACAACCCTGAAAACGATGAGTGAAGAAGGGAAGAGACAAAGCGAGGCGACCTAGCTAGAGCGAAGAGACAAAGCGAAGAGGCAGAGTGAAGCACGAACCGAGCCAAAACAAAGAGATAGAGCGAAGCGAGTTTGTGGCTTGTGATCTGTGAGAACGTGTGAAAAGAGATAGTCGATGTGAAAAGATAGAGACCTATCAAGAATTTCAAAATTACAAAGGCGTGACTTAATTTTAGGACACCAAAAGTATTTTATTTTAGGATGCCAAAAGTACTAGCTTTGGCAAGAGAAATAGCGCCAGAGTTCACTTTTGACGTCCTAAAATAAAAGTAGAACGCCAAAAACCCCTTGTTTAGGCATCCAAATTTTAAATTAGGACACCAAAATTTACTTTTGGTGTCCTTTTCAGAAATTAGGAATCAAAATGGCCCTCCACAGAATTATAAAAATGTCACCGTCTTTATTTTTTACTTCTCTTTTTTAAAAATGGAAGTTGTTTGGGAATGTCATATCTGTTTTTTGTAGTGGTGTGTGTATCATGATATTATATATCATTTTATTAGTCAAACTAATTAGTTTAGAGAAAAAATATATAAATATGAATACTTTAAAGTAATTTAATTAGTTTCCTTAATTTCTCCAAAAAAAGTCAACTATGTCTTATATTTAAAACCGGAGAGAATATATCTTTTATTACTCTCTCAAAAGTCCTTAATATAATATATGTTTACTTAATTCGATTAGATTAAGAAATTAAAGTTAGTTAATATGATAAGAAATTTTTAAAACATCATAGTCATGCATCTTCCTTAATTCTCTTATTCTCTCTCATTCTTGATTATTGTTGAAGGAGCGTCAATAGGAATGAAAAATATTGACAAATTTGAATAAAGGCGAGGGAATATATTAGTTGGAATGTTACTCAACTATTGCATTATTATTTTTTATGCACATTAACAATGTGTTAGGGGTGAGAGTGAATATTCATGAATTATCCCAAACTTTCAAACATGATTGACAAATGAACAAAATTTAGAAAGCTAGTTTCAAATATGAATAGAAGTTAAAAGCAACAAAATCAAAAGCCCCAAAAATTAGGTTTTTGCTTTAGCTTGACTTTTAGCCAAAAAAATGATTTGGCCCCAATATATCTTTTGAAGACCTTGATGAACTCCATGAGTCATGACAAACATGTAATTTGAATAAGTCAACAATTAGTTTGATGGGATTTGAATAAAACTCAGGAAATCAACTTGATAGATTTGGTTATAAATTTAGTTTGATTTAGCCTCAACGATGAGTTTCAGGCATTGAGGTTGAGTCCGTCCGTCACACATTGGACATAATGTTGATTTCTGTACCAACTAGTAAAGAGACTATTCGTCTATTTGTCAACACACGTATGTACCCACACAAATTAAAGAATAATGATTACTACTAGTATAATTTAAATTCTTGAAGTATCAAAATAAATGTAAAGTAGCGTCAGTGGCAGAACCAGGAAATTTTTTTAGCCCGGGCCAAAAAATAAACATATTGAACTATTTACTAAATAGTATGACTTAACATTGAAAATACAAATAAATAATAACCGACAATTATAAATTAAAACAAGATGATACTAACATTTTCAGTAGGTATCTCAAACATGAATTCTACTTTCCTCTCATTGTTCAATAAGTAATGAACTAAACATTGTCCTAAAGATATCACAAACACAAACAATCAACTTACAATAAGATGTTTTACAACCTCAATCGCCAATACATACAAAAACAATTAATTAAAAGACCACCAGTTGGATCAAACAACAAATTTGAAGGATAAAAAACTTGTACAAATAGAGACCAAATAATGCTTACAATAAATTTTCTTTATATGATGATAATGATTGAAACAAAACAAATTGCCCAAGCCCATTGACAGTTGCCAACAGACATTTGTTAAATAATTTAACTCCTACCAAAACCCAAATCATTCAGGCAAACTCTAATAATCAACAATATATGATGAACATAGAGCAGAGTCGCTTAACTCATTAACTCCTACCAAAAGATGAAGGAACAAAGTGATGAACACAGAGCAACAAATACCAGGTCGGACGGTCACATATCATGGTGGTCGCTAACTCGTTGGTTAGGTTGAGACGTCGAGTGGTCGGCTGGATGTTGGTACTTGGTCGAGTGGTCGGACGTGGATCAGAGGAAGAGGGAGATCGGAGATTGAAGAGGGAGACCAGAGATTGAGGTCGAACGGCGACGGTGGGAGACTTGCCGACTTGGAGGAAGAGGGAGACTAAGGGTGATGGTTGAGTTTGAGTCATGCTGTCGTCGTGGGGAGCTGTGAGAAGAGTCAGAGGCCAGAGCAGAGGAGACGTGAGGAAGAATGGAAGCATCAAACGTGTGGAGGAAGCCAGGAAAAATTAAAAAGAAAAAGGGAAAAAAGAAAAGAAAAGAAAAGAGGGAGATAGTGAAATTATAGGGAATATAAGAGATTAATTAGGCTAAATTATTGGCCATAATAAAATATCATATAATAAATACATATCTTTTAAAATATTTTAGAAGGCCAATTGAGACCTTGATAAGAGATTAGCTGGGGACAAATTAGTGGCCAAAATAAAATATTATACAATTAATACATATATTTAAAAAAAAATAGAAGATTTTAGAAGGCCAGCTGGGGCCAAGGCCGCAACTGACCATAAAGACCTTCCGCCATTGAGTAGCGTACGTGTATGTATATATATATGCGGAATATGCTTCAATTACTCGTGAAAAATTATACTCCTTTCTTATCGGTCCTAAATATGATATATAATTGACTTTTTTGTATATATTAAGAAATCTAATTGAATTATTTTAAAATATTTATGTTTGTCATTTTTTTCTCCAAACTATTTTGGCTAACTTAAAAACTGATATATAATATAAGGATATACAATATTAGTATATAATATAATTAAGTAACTTATTTAGCTTATTTAATAAAATAAAAAATTCAATTCTTTCTTATATATTTAGGAGCCAAATGTCACGGTCTTAGCAAAACCACCCAAAACTGTGTCGGCTTTAGCTTGATCACTCCCCTTGATCTTGGCTAAATCAGCCGATCCCTCGCAAATAGGCAAAGAACACAAAGGACTAAGAGTGCTTTTAGAGAGAGAATGAGAATTCTAGAAAGAGAAGCTCTTGAAGGCAAATGACTTGAATTACATTCGATGGTTACAAATGAAGGTGGCACCTCCTATTTATAGGAAAACCACCTCATCAACAAACAGTTAAAATCGAAAACATCCTTCAGTGGAGATTAGTTCTCCATAATCTTCTCTAGAAATATCTAAATATTTATCCTTTATAAGAGAGTTCTCTACATAATTCTAGTATTATGTACAAGCATCTATAACGATCTGGAACTATCTAGAAACCTCCTTTAGAGTATGTTGACCACAAAATATCCTGCGTTCTCTATGATAGGTGACACAAGGAGTATTAATGATGATATTTCCCTTTCACGCACTCTGGTTCTGCAGAAAAGGTGCTGCATTGGAAGAAGAAGAAGACGACACGAGGCTACAGATTACTTTTCTCTCTAAAGCCATCTTTTCCTGTTGAGCCTGCCCCCATAAAACGCCATAAAACCCTATTGATATTACTACACCACCAATCACGCTGCGTCATCAAAAAGAAATGCAAACAATGGAAAAATTATTCACAATCATTTAATAACTAGTGAACATGCTACAAATTAAACTTTTTATAAAAAAAATTACTTCTGGCACCATATATATATATATATATACCTTTGAAATGTATAAATAATTAAATGTCCCCATTAACATTTAAAATTGGAACAAAAATGGAGGATGGTTAAATATAACTTAACACCGTTTACATATGTATATGAAAAATAGTGTAGGCCCTACCACAAAAAATAATGATATTAGGTTATATTTAATGGTTCTGACATGTTTACTCCAATTTTGAATATTCATAGCTATAGTGTTGGATGTACTTTTGGTAAAAAATTATTGATATTTTTACCTATTGACCCTTTGATAATTACACTGCAACCATATATATTAGGAAAAATTTATCCTAGAGCCGTGAATACGCAACTCGACTTGTAAATAAAGATTATGAAATTTGATTTATAAATCACACAACTCAATTTGTAAATATATAAGTTTGACTTATAAATAGGGGTGGAAATAAATAACACTCTTGTAGGAAGCTTACACCTGACCTACCTTAAACTTAGTTTAGTTTATTGAATAAATAAATCAGATTCAAATTTAAACCTATTTAGACAAATAGGTCAGGCATACCAACTTATTTTTTGAAGGTATAGCATACAAACCTAAAAGCCTGACCTATTTATCTTTTTTAAAATTTACATTATTATTTCTAATTAAATATAATATAATATAAATTAATTTTATAAATTTATTATTAACAAATTTAATTTATATATTATTGTAAACTCGTAATTGTATTGAGTTTGTATGAGATCGTATAACCAATAGAACTTTTTTTTATTATGAATTTAAATTAAACTTATGTTATTAATTAATTAAATCATTATGTAATATTTTGATAGCCTCAAAGCCTATTTAAAACATAAAAGTAGGCTTTTAAATTGGATTTGGCTTAAAGGGTTTTATATAGCCTTAAAGACATAGATTTTCAAGCCTGGTATGTATTCTACTTGTGTGGTTGTTTGAATTCCTCTTTATCAATGGTGATCGGACATGGTATCCATAACGTTGCTTCTTTTTCGGCCAAATTTATCTTTCGTTTTGCTTCTTCCAGTCGTCCAGTCCGACCCACTCGACTCTTTTCCGAGCCCTCCAGCCTCTTACTTCGTTTTGTTCTTCTTCTGTATTGTTATTTGAATAAAGACACCCGATTAGCCTGACATTCCCAAATGTCCACCACCAGCCCTTCTCCTTTTCAGGGTTTGAATTTTTCGTGTCATTAGTAGTTGTGATCAACAAGTTCAGGTCTAAATCTAAAAAAACTTGTATACATGTTTAGGTTTGGGTTCAGGCTTTAAAATTTTGTATCAGGCTTAAGTTTATTTAACTAAAGTCTAATCTATTTCCACTCCTACTTATAAATATGAAATTTTTGGGATTATTTGTATTTAAGATATAATTTTTGCTATATACTACACGTACCTTCCAAGAGCAAGAGATTCGCCTAGGAATGAAAGTCCCATGACAAGTGCGACGACCATTCCTACAGGAGTGAACATAGCCACGTACACAGGTCCCTTCTTTCCACATGCCCATATTAACGTTAGGGTTCTCATTGTTACCACAATAAGGCCCTACACATCCACACATATATCGATGAGTTATTAGCCAGTAATATGGGATACTGTGTTAAATGTACGTAGCAAAAGGGTTAAATTATATTGTGTTCAACACCTTGTATTTTTTTTTTTTATTTGCGTCCAACACTTAGAATATTTTCTGATGTGCGCTTTTTTCCCATAAAGTATTGTTTTTAGGAGTAATTTAGCCTCGGTATTAACTCTCAAAAAAATGTTTAATTGAAGGTGTATCCACCAGCACTCTAAAATATGTTTTCAGTAGTAACTTTTGTGTGTTGAATGCATTCTAAAAACACTTTAGGATACTAGATAAATCATCAAATATTTTAGAATACTAGAAGCACTTGAAAAATATTTCAGGTGCTGACTGCAGCTTCTTGACACAAAACAAAATCATAAATAATCATATGTCAGATTTGGTGTTTGTTTGTTGTATGCTTACAGAATATAATATAGCAGCCAACTCCATATCAGGCCGAAGAATCCAAGCTTGCGTGTTGTTTCTCTCAGCAAAAAGAGCAACAATGGAGGATAGAATCACCACGAAGCTGGATGAAAGGGTTGCTGTCATTACAACTTCTGGATACTCCTTCATTATCCATGTCTGCATAACGTCATGATGCGTGTCATTTTTTAGGGATGACATGGATGATTAAGAAACAATTTGGAGAGAAATACTTACATAATTTAAGAGTACCACATCATCTGAACTCAGTCTAGTAAAAATATAACAACTCATATCATTTTAATCTCAGTTAGCTAATGACTCATCTAAAAAAAAATCAAATTTTATCTTGTTTTTAAGAAAAATATTGGTTGACCATTTTGTTTTAGTTTTTTAAATGAAGATGTTTTGTTTTCCTTAAAAACAAAAAAAAGTTGAATTTTTTCAAATGAGTCATCATCCAACTCGAATTAAAATGACATGAGTTGTTATGTTTTCATATTATAGAATTCAAATGACATGGTACTCTTGAAGTATGTAAATATTTCTCCAACTTAGAAAAATAATTTACTAACTAGGAAATTAATTTTCACCTAATCCTTTATCTCCACCTCATCACTTCTTTAGGAAGAGAGAGGGAGAAGAGGAGAAGAGTTAGATGATGATAAAATAATAAGGTGGCGTCAAAGAGTTACGCGAAAATTAATTTTTCTTTCCTAATCAACAAATTATTATTTCAAATTATTTATTAATTATCCACATCATTCTCCAAATCATCATTTTCAATTAAAAAAAAAAATCAAACTATATACTACCTCTGGTCCTAATTATAGGAACATTTTTTTAGTACAATTTACACTACAAAAGTGTTCCTATAATTAGGACCGGAGGGAATATCAAATAAGCACGCTCTTTTTCATAAGCATTTAACCTCAAATGCTGGTGTGAAAGAAATAGAACAGGCATACCGGATTATATATATATAAATAGGTGGATAAGATGAGAGACAGTTAGCGATATGGAGGAGGAGACATGCATGAAGGGAATTAGTGATGTGTAAATCACTAAATTGGATTAAACATTAATTAAGTGTGATTAATTATGCAATAACTGAAGGGTTATGAATAAGCAGCCCCTACATGACGAGATTGGGAAAGAGAAGTAGCAAACAAAAATGAAAACATCAGACCTCACAAATAATGGAAAAGCTAACCCTACCTTTATGTTAAAAGAGAGTGAAACACAGAAGCTGCCAAGTGAAAGAAGTACGCCTCCAAGAATCCACTCATCTTGTAACACGTAGCTTCCTCCCATTGCCCTTATTGCCTTATCGTCTTCTTCAACCTTGGAATTACCTCTTCCACTATTTGGCTCAGCTCTGTACAGAGTCACCATTAAAGCTCCTGTAATGGACAACAATGTCCCTATACATTTTGCATGGCTGCTCACTTGCCTCACTTCCAGCTTCTCATATCTGCAATTAATTAATATGAGCTACCTCCATGTCAACCTACCTTTCACTCCATTCCCACTAGAGTACTATGATTACCAAATATCCAGTATTATATTGTTGGATTACTTTCAAACTCTGTCAAGTCTAATTGAAAGTTACTTTCCCAAAAACGTTTTTTGCGTTCATACATGCGTAAACTTGAAGACTTTATGCATGTTTAAATGGTCATGGCTCTTTAACTTTATTAGGAGTTTAGGACCAATGCTTGTTGCATCACAAAGTAAAGATATACTTTAATTTGCTGAGGTAGTACATATAGCTCAAGTATAGATTGTTTTCAAGTCTTGTAATAGCTATTTTTCCAATTTATATATGGTGTAGGAGATGCATATATATATATATCACCATTTTGTGTGGGAGGCATTCATCACTTTAGTTTGTTGGCTACAATATTACAGGTTATTTGGTTATATTTCACATTGGAAACAAGCTAACCTAAATATGGCTTCGGTGAAAGATTAAACTCTAGTTTAGTCATTTGTACATGTTTAAAGAGATGGTGGGTGATATATATTACCTGAAAATGATGGCAAGAAGGAAGGTAAAAACAGGGCAGAGGTCAGACATAACTGAAGCAAGAACAGGGGAGCTATATCCGATGCCAGTATATAGCAATGTCTGCACCGCACAACTACCACAAATTCAACTAATTAAATAGAGGATTTTTTTTTTAAAAAAAAAAAATTCTTGCCGTGGTAAGTACAGAACGAAAAAAGGATACTATATATATACCCAGACATACCTGAGAAAGCCAAGGAGAAATATTTTGCAGATGATTGAGGGGGTGATGGAGGGAGAAGATCGCTTTCTGTAATAAAGGAAGGAAAAAGGAAGGAGGAGGGAGAGAGAGATGGCGTTTGAGTACACAACGAACACATAGTCGCTCATACCTTTGTCGGTGGCTGCTTTGATCAGAGTGTTCAATCCTGCCTCAAACACCAGACCTGCTACCAGTAGTACTGTTACTTTTATATCTTCCATTATTGATCTTCTAATGCTCTGTTTTTCTCTCTGCTTTCCTCTGCCCAATTCGCTTTCCTATTAGCATATTTTGCTCTCTCTACTTTCGGCTTCTCCCATTATTGTTTCAAGACAAAGTTATTCTAATTGCACCACTCAACCCACTTTAAACTTTTTCAACCATATTCATCATGATGGGACACCAGGGTCCAATGCTGTTTTATTAATTATCCGACTAACCTGGCCTCACTCGACAGACATTCCACTAGAGGGGCTCAAGTGTCCGAGCAACAGTTTTCTCCATACTCAGCACTCAAACTCGATATTAGCTGGTTAGTGGTTAAGAGGCTAAGTTACCTACCCGTTAACCCGCGTTGGTTGTGCAATAATGAACTATTGCATCACTAATATTTCAAAAATAACACCAGAATATTTTTGTACAAAAAATATTAAATTTTCAGTTTTCAGTTTTTTATTGAGTAGAGAATTATATCATTGGGTTAATGGTCAATTTTGTCTTGGAAATTTTCACTTAGAGGAAGTTTTCTCCCATAAGTTTTTTTTAGGGAAAATTGTCCTAAAAGTATAAAAAAATTGAGCAATTTTGCACTTGTTTTTATTCCAGTTAATTTTGACCGTTAGTCGACTAAATATGCTGAGCTAACAATCTACATCTCATCCACGTTATTTTTGTTAAAGTGTAAATTTGTGCAGGAAGCTCATGTGTCATCAACTTCATTTTTTTCAAAATTAGATCTAAAACTTCCGGGACAAATTTACATTTTAATAAAAATCATGTGTGTAATATTCTTAAAATAAAATTTTAAAAAAACGCAAAAAATAAAAATGTGTATATATATTTTGTGGCAGGTATGCTGCCACCTATTTGGGTAATGTGACAGCATCCTGCCACTGTGCGTGGTAGAGGGGATATATATATATATATATATATATATATATATATATGAAAAAAAAAATCATCCACCGCCTTGCTCACCAATATATATATGCAAGGGCGGATGCACGTTAGGTAGAAGGGGGGCACGTGCCCCCCCTTGATTTTTTGATTTTTTTTTTTAATATTTAAAATTTTCCCTTCTAGCTGAATGCCCTTCATTCTTAACCCGCAGACGCAGCTCACTCTTCTCTTTAGGTAAAGTTCATTTCTAATGAGTGGTTGCTTACTTCTTTGATATATTTTCCTAGCATTTTGTTACTTTTTCTCTGTATTTTAGGTGGATATTCCTGGCACAAAAAATTGCTTGGAGCATGTAGGTTGCTTCTGAATGGAATCTTGATTATGCTTTGACACAGTAATCTCTTATGAGAACGATTGGAATCCCTCATGGGATCAGCAAGTGATGGACAGTGCTTACCGGTTGAGTCAAACAAAAGATGTTAGCTTTCTCTTCCTTGTTCCCCCTACATGCTTATGCTTTTGATAATGATTAAATGAGTGTTGCACTAATGTTTGAGAACAATTGATATAGCTGCTCTATGTTAAAGAAGGAAAATATTTTACTAATGTAGAAAGAGTACTATATATGCTAATAACTTATTAGGTTTAACCATGTCAATGGTTGTGGATTATTTTTTGTGCTTTTGATGACAAGTGGAAAAAAAAAAAAAAAATCGGGGGCGCTGCCCCCGAACCCCCTACCAATAGTGCCCCCCCTTCCATAAATTTCTGGATCCGCCCCTGTATATATGTGTGTATGTTTGATAATTTTGTGTGAGTGTGAGGATATGGAGAGATGAGAGAGCAGAGTGATATGAGGAAAAAATGAGAGAAAAGAGAGTCTATTTGAATTTTCTAGGTAAGTTATTTATTTTATAAGATCATTTAGGTAGTTATGTTAATTTCTTTTTAATAAATTTTCTTCATGAAATTTGTTCTATATATTGTTATGATTAAATTGTTTATATTGTTATTATGATAAATTATACATGGTGTTGAATATTGAATATGAGTATAAATTATTGATGTTGAAATTGTAATATTACACTACATATTGAAGTGTACGTACTGGATTGTGTGAGATGTGATGATAGGAGATTTTTTTTATACCACATGGTATAGCCACCACTAAGGGCGGACCCAAAAAATTACTGAAGGGGGGCACTATTGGTGGGGGATTTGGGGGCCCCCGAAGTTTTTTATTTTTTAAGGAAAGTTTTAAATGCATTAAAAAACAAAAGAATATAAACAATAAAAGAAAAAAAATATCAAAAAAATATTTATGAAATCAAATGAACACTGATGATGTAATAAGAGAAGAAATTATTTTACAAACCTGTCATTTAGAAAAACAATGCTAAGTGCTGTTAGAAATGCAGTTACATAAATTACAATGAAGGGTGGGCACTCAATAAGTTCAAGTACATATATTTTAATAACAAAAGCATATTACAATAAAAATAATTACAATGTCATCATTTTAGGCCTTATTTTTTTGAATTCCATCATTATTGTCTTATTATCAATGCTATCAAATATATCTTTTTTAATATAAGGCACTAAACAATCATTCAACCATTAATCCCCCATCTAATTACGAAGTGCAGTATTGATGTATTATGGGTGAGCATTTAATTTAAAGGTGGACAATAATTCAAATATATATATATATATAAAAGAAAATCTCAAATTCAAGGGGGGCACTTGCCCCCTTGTATATAATGTGGGTCCGCCTCTAGCCACCACTAAGCACACAGTGGTCGGCTTTAACATTTTCAGGGTTTTTGGTATCACCTTTTTTCCTTTGGTCGGGATAAGGGTACGGTCAGCTCTTGGGACAGTGACACCTTTCTTTATTCGAAAGAAAGGAAACCCATGGTCCAATATGAGCATGTAGCCTTTGGCCGGGCTACACCTCATCATTGGTGAGCTTGGTACAATCTTGTCAAAGATATTAAACTTATTATGTTATAGCCCATGGGTTTTGTCAGTGGTTATAAGGATAGTTGAGGGAGTTACATGCATATTGAATAATTTTGAACTATTAAATGGATTGGAAAACTATTCAAACTTATTATTATACGAGATGTGTGTTTGGCCCGCTTAACTATTTTGTAATTATTTCCTGTATACTTGTTGAATTGGATATGTGGTTATTGGGTCTTTTTGACTCATCTCGTCATTGTTTATTTTTCATGCGAGAATTCAGGCATTGAAACTAAGGGGAAGGCATCCGAGACTTAATCTGATAATCAAATATTGTATGTCTTATTTTGTTACATGAACATAGTCCAATGTATATTGCCGAACTTTAGGGCCTTTTTGGTACATTGCATAATTTGAGTATTCCGCTGCATACTAGAACTTATATTATGAACAGAGCCTTATGATATGATGTTTAATCTGAAATAATTTATTTTGACCGGATCTAATTATGTTTGGGTATAAAATAATTGTTTAAGTGGTAATAATGGAAGGATGTTACAATGTGAATGACATGTGAACTGCTAGCTCAGCATATTTGGTCAACTAAATGTTAAAATTAACTGAGGTAACGGCCGAGACAAAATTGACATTTGGTGAAAACTTTTGAGACAAAAATACTCCTTAACCCTATATCCTTTTACCGATAAATTTAATTACTTTTTTATTCTTATTTAATTGTTTTCCAATTGCCAAATAACCCGTGAGACTTGAGATGTTCTGCTTCTACTTTCTATGCCACACTTTTATTTTGAGAACTTGGAGCACCGATCCTTCATTAGGACAAATTATTAGGCTCATGCTTATTATTATCCTTCGCTGACCAATTTGAAAAGTATTCTCCAACCGATGAAAAGAGCCAAATAGTGTTTCTTTAACCTGCGTACACATGTTGATTCCTGTGCATCAATTAGCAAGCAGACAGTTTGTGAACTCACACACAAACGATTGTAATTATATTCGGAAAAATTATCCAAGCTAAGCAGACACTTAAATATATTGTTTATGTGTATCATGTCATGTAACCCTGCACCCCCTTATGAAATCACACACATATATATAGGGTTTCACGTGTCTCTTCCTCATCAAAGGTTGTATTGTATCGGTTCACAACACTATTACGGCTATCCACACAAGCTTTTCTATTATTTATATTTTGATCTCAATGTTGTTGGGATTTGACCTTAGTGTACGAGGTATATTCCACCAAGAACAATCTACCTCCATTGTCATTTGTCAACCTAGGTTTTAATTTACTCCATCAAAAAACTATTCCCACTCTAGTATATATATATTTATGGTGCAGGAGGAGATGAATATATATATCACCATTTTGTGCGGGAGGCAGTGAGTTTGTTGGCCAATATAATAAAGGTTATTTGGTGGAAATTAAATCACCTAAACTATGGCTGTAGTGAAAGAAATCACCAAAAGTACACGTTTAAAGGTATGGTAGGAGATACCTGAAAAGGATGGCAAGAAACAAGGTAATAACATGGGAGAGATCAACCATGACTGAAGCAAGAACAGGGGAGCTATATCCAATACCAGTATGTATATCAATGTCTGTGCTGGACAACTATACCACAAATTCACATTTTCAAAGATTTGAGAATTATTCTGATTGATAAACAAATAAGTATTCAAAACAGACCTAGACTTTAAGTTTCTTGCTGTGATAAGTACAACAAGGATAAAGGATACTCCCTCCCGTCCTAATTATAGGACACATTTAACCGATTTTATGGAGATTAAGGAAATAAGTTAAATTAGTTAATTTTACTTATTTTCCTAAAATGTCATTATATAAAGTTAAAATGACATAAGTAAAAAGGAATTAATGGCTCCAATCATATACCTCTCAAATCTAAAATTTTCGTTTCCACACGATATCTAATTGAAATAATGATCTTGATACATACACATATGTATATAGACATATATACATATATGTATATATACATATGTATATATGTATATATACACATATGTATATATATACATGTGTGTGTGTGTGTATACATATAACATGTGTGTGTGTTACACAACACACACACACATACACATATATGTATGTGTGTGTATACATATAACATGTGTGTGTGTTACACAACACACATACACATATATGTGTGTGTGTGTCACACACACACATACACATATATGTATGTGTGTGTGTGTGAGTACATATATCTACACACACACAAAGATATATATGTGTGTGTGTTTATATATGTACATATATGATATATGCATCCACATATAAACACGCACATCCACATATATATGTGTGTGTTTATATATGTACATACACACACATATATTGACAGACACACATACATATATACATATATGTATACAGACACACACACACATATTGTGTGTGTCTATATATTTATATATAGACACACACATATATGTATATATAGATACACACATATATATCTAAAAATTTTATTGATTGGAAGAGTCTATACATCTATATACATATATTAACCAAAAATTAAACACACTTAAGAGAATAAAATAGGGGTATTTTAAGAAGAAATTGACAAAAATTAGAATGTTGTCTTATAATTAGGATCAAAACCACCCGAGGAGTAATTCATATTGATATATAGATATCTGAGCAAGCTGACAAGAAATCTTCTGGAGAGAGAAGATCGCTTTCTGTAACCGAGGAAGGAGGAGAGAGAGGGCCATGGGGTTTGAGTACATGAGCTTCAGGCCCAATAAAGGCCTTTTTATAGAAGCCCATCAAGACTTCATGGGTCATCTAATAAACATACGTGATCCAGTTCACGGGTTATAAAATGATATATATATATATATATATTAGGGAAGGGGTTGAGCTCACCCACAATTTAATGATAAGATGAAATCTCTTTTCTTCTTAGGTGATACCAATGTTGGGTAGGGCGAGCCGTCTATTACTCTCAGACGTTTACCTAGGAGCTAGGATGCCTCCCCAGCGCCTTAACCAACTCCAGAATCGAACCCTTTCCATTTGGTGAGAGTGTTCGACCCCTTTACCAGTTAAACCAAGGACAAGGGGTGGGTTATAAAATGAATTATGAAGTATGAAGAATTGGAATGAAGCCGAAATTAAGAAGTAGCTAAATAGTATTCTCTCTAGTCTTTATTATAAAGCATCAATTAACAAATATCATAAATCAATAAAAACAGTTAAAATCGATAAAGTTGTTCTATAATTTAACTAACTTCCAATATTATTCATACTAATTGCACTAAACTCTAATATTATATTAATTATTACTCTCACCTACTACCCTTATTAATTATGGATATACATAGAAAAAATAATTAATACGCTTTAAAAATAAATGTCTTATAAAAAGTATCAAATATAATTATAAGTTGGTGCCTTATAATAAAAATTAAAGAGAGTAATTTGGTAAGTACAATAAGTAGCATATGAGGGACGTCCTTTTGCTGCATCCATTAAGACAAAAGAAAAGGGACTGGAATTCATGATGGTAGCACAAATTAATATGATTGGATTTTATGACGATCCTCCTTCCTTTTTTTAAAAAAAAAAAGAAAGAAAAGAAAAGAAAAAGAAACATCAATAAAGAAGAGGGTACAAAGAGATGACATAAGTAATGATGAGATACCACTATAATCCTATAATGCGGTGGAAAAAGAAATTATTTTAGCCCTAATTATAAGGCATGTATTAATAAAAATTACTATTTTTATTTTTTTCCCTCATTAAATATTGGTACATGTTATTAAATTTTTAAAGCACGTACATTTAGTAGTAAAGATAAAATTGAAAACTTATTAAATTTCTAAAAAATTTAATGTTTTTAAAACATGTATAGTAAAACTTACTCCCTCACATCATTTTTATAGTAGACTGAAATTTGAATTGCTTTTTTCTATTTTTATAATCTCTCTCTCGAGGCTGTCTACACATTTAATATGTTTTACTTTCATTTTTTCTCTTGATTAATTCTATTATCTGCTCATCTTTTTCACACATTAAATTCTCCTTCATATTTTCTCTCATTACTACATATTTTTCTCTCTTACTTATCCTTTATAAATAAAGGCATGCTAAAATAGTTTTCTTTTACATATCGATTATATTTAACTAATTTTAATTTTGTTCTTAAATGTGTAATTCCGAGCTTTCATGGAAAAAAAAACTGAATGGAGCACTAAAAATAGCTTTTAAATATTATCTTCAGTCTTAAATATAAGATATATATAGTTTATAGTATAATTTGTACTACAAATTATTAGAGCTAACAATCAAAGTCGGCCTGGCCCTATAGGGTCAGACCTAAAAGGGTTGACATTTTTAGACCCAAGGTGATAAAAACATATGTTTTTCAAAACCCGGCTCGAGAGCATGCGGACCAGGGCTAGAATTTATTTTTCTAATTTTTAACTATTTTTCCTGCTTTTTTAAAAAATAAATATAATTTGTAAATTAAAACAATTAAAATTCTAATTTATCAAATAAATGTAGTCAACATTAAATAAATTAGAGTCATGTGAAATAAATTAAGTGAAACATTTTTTTATTTTATTTTTGAGCCATTAACCAACCATACCGTATTAACTACCATTAACTAGTAATAATAAACACGAATCATACTAAAAATAACAATATAAATATAATAGTCTAGCCTTCAACATGTTTTCATGGGAGGTTGCTTTAAGCACCTAACCCTTCCATGATATAAATAAATACAAACAAATTATATTGCAACAACTTCTTAAAATAAAAATTTAGCAGTGTGTGTATATCTATATATATATGTGTGTGTGTGTGTGTGTGTGGGGGGGCCTAATGGCTGGCTCTTAGCCCTGTATGGCCGCCCTTTTAAAGCCCTCAACCCTACAGGGCTGTTTCTTTTAACCCGACTTCATTTGGAGACTCCATTTTATAAGTTTGGTCCTTGAAGGGCTAGGGCTTAAACATGCTCAACTTAATTTCTCAGCTCTACAAACTATATCTTATATTTAGAACCGGAGGAATAAGACCATAAGAGGAAAAAACCATGGAGAGTGGGGGGACAAGTAACATGTTCCCTATCTCCCCTCCCATGGATTCCTAATCACTCAACAACCACCACCCCTTTCGTTTTGGGACACTCTCCCTCATCTATCTACCATCATATTCTCCCTCTATGTTAACTGTATCTAGGCTTGATTTAATTAAAAAAAAATTCAAAAATTTATACCATTTATAATTAGTGGACGAACTATAAACTTATAATTCTAAATTAAAATTTTGAATTAAAATATGTAAGAATTTCAACAAAATTTCATACCCCGATCTTAAATATAGGATATAGTTTATAATATAAATTACATTATAAATTATAAACTATGTTTTATATTTAAAATTAAAGTAATATCAATTTTCACTTACACACATAATCATTGTCCCCATATATGTGCAGAAATAAATAAATGATTCTGGTGAGATTAAGAATCGTGACCAATGTTGTCAAAATCGAGTTTCTACGTTGACACGGAAGGGGTGGTAGAAACGTAAATCGTAGAAACGACACGAAACGTAAAGTTTCTACTTTCTACTATTTAAGGTCAGAGCTCAAAACTATATATATATATACACACATGGAAAAAATCATAAATCACTACTCAAAATTCAATGAACAACTTTATATTTAAAATATATAAGTCATATAACTATATAAAACATTAAAAAAAAACTTACATTTATAACTATTTATAACTATGAAAATACGTTAAAAACTATATATAACTATCCAGTCTCCACTCTCCAGAAATTCCGAGTCTAAGATGCACGATAGAAATAGGGTTTTCAACTTTTCATCTTTTTTTCAAAACTTTTCATCTTTTTTTTTTGTTAAAGTAAAAATGGTATTAGGTGTTTAAACGGAGTTTCTACCAGTTTCTAGTTAGTACATTTTTTACGTTTACACTAGTTTTTGACAACACTGATGGTGACAACTTTTATTTGACACGACATATTATCAACACATGCAATTAAAACACAGTCCCACTTCTCAAACCCCAACCAAACCTTTACACCTGTACACTGAGTGATCATAAGGAATCATGCTCGCCTCTGTATTATTGTACGTACCCATTACCTAACATGCTCTTAACGCCAACCAATGTTAACCTATTTCGGACACTAAATACTCATAAGGCTATCAAGGAATATATAGACCAATTATCATTTGAAAGCTCTAATTGGCTTGCTGGGGATTTGGAACAACATCGATCGATCTACGTTTCTAACATATAACGAAACAACTATAAGTCTATAACGTTGTTTTAGTAGATCGATGTTAAAAAACATTATCACAGGCTAGATGTGGAGTGTAGACCCCTCTCCTCCAACTAGTTCTGTCCGACTTGTCCCAAATGCCCAACGTACGATAACTCATTGTGTGTGTGTGAGTACGTCTGCTGTGTGTGCCCTAGATATTGAGTTGAACATGACTGTATCTCACACACATGCACAACAGCGCAGATGTACGTGGAAACACCTTCAAGGAGTGCAAGCTGGAAAATGTGTAATATTGCGGGTACGGAGTGGATGTTATTACTTGTCCATATGAAAAGTTTGATCAATCACTTTCAGTTTGACTATTCGGGGGTGCATTAAATTAATTAATTTTCAAGGATACTATATATACATGCATATTATTGAAAAAGAAATTAATGCTTCATGATGATATATATAACTTTTTCGCTGTTTTATATATATAAGAAGAAAAAAAAAATACTAGTAACTTTAACATCACAGAACTTGCTCACACAGTAAACAAGTCCGTGAGTAGCTACATATATAGGATTAGTAATAGCGATCAGTGCTTTCAGTACTGATACATAAAAGTACGGACATAAATACATGCTGCTGCCGTTAATTTAATATAGGACCACTCATGATTTAGAGGTCTCAACCAAATATCGTTAACCCAGTAAAACCTAAATTCATGCTCTGCTGTTATATATATATATATATATATATATATATATATATATATATATATATATATTGAGGATCCACAAAGTGAGTATGTTCAATGAAACGATGGGAAGTGGTGTGGCATCCAGCTTCGTTATGTTTCAAAATGGCTTTTCCACTTTAATTTTACAGCTTTTTTCCACCCATATTTGTCGGCTGCCACAACTAATCATATAATAGCCCATAATTCCATGCATCCACCCACCAACACCTAAATTATTGTAAGTTTTCAGTTTCTGTACTTAGCTTCCAATATTCATTTTGCATTATTTGACCATGTATATATTGACTGTTTTGAGTTTTAATAATTTTAATCCCATCTTTGTTTGTGATGAAAGGTTAATTTTCAATAATTCATGTGTTTGTTTTAATTTAGGAAAAATATACGAGAGAATATCACTTGAACTTAAATTTTTTTAAATCAGTGATTTCTTACTAAAATAAATTGTACAAATTATGTATGAATGACATAACACCATATTAATTAAAACAGATAAATATAATGAATGAGATTGATTTTGAATGTCAAGTACGTAGACTTTTGGATATCCTTCAAATTAATTTTTAAAGTACACTTTGCGAAATGTAAGAAAACCATCATGAAGAATTTACAACATTAAGCATAATACATATAAATAGTAGTAGTATAAATATAATATATATCATGTGAGCCAATTAATAAGGAAAATCTAATCCCAACTATCGTACCAAAATACTGCCAACCAAATTAGCATCCCAAAAGAGTATTAATTGAGACAACACGTTTGCTAGCTAGCTAGAGACATTATTAAGAAAACCACACACTTTGTCAATAAATGCATGTGTTTGGTTTTCTTCCTCTTGGCTCATATATATATATATATACATACACGCTTGTTACGATTTCAACAGACACCTAATATTCTTGACAATTTCTTATATGATTAACTTCATCCACATCTGTTATATGTTGCCAACTTATTTTTTCAATATATACAAATGCATTTTTTTTAAAAGGTTAACACAATCTTTAATTTGGTCCTCAAGTTTGCCCTCATTTTAATTTTGGTATCTCAAGTTTTGAACTAGAGCTTTTGGTCCCTCAAATTTCAAAACTTGGATCATTTTGTCCCTTGAGGGACCAAAATGTCTTGTTTGAAACTTGATAGACCAAAATAAAAAATAAGGACAAATTTGAGGAATGATTATATATTAACCCTTTTTTGAAACTAAAAGTTTAGCTGAGTTGGTAAATGCTGATCAACATTTACTAACACATATATACATACATTATGTGACAATAATTTTGTGTGTGTGAGAGAGAGAAGACAAGTGGATCACAGCTCTCTCCCAATAAGATCCAAAGAGGATGCTTACATTATCACCTTTTGCAGAGTCGTCCCTCTAACTCTGTCTCTCTTGTCTCTCACGCGATGCCTTAGATATATTCCCAATAATAATAGTAATATTCATCCCATTCTAATTCCCAACATGATTATAGTGAACATACAGAAGAACATCTCTATAGCTACGTCCACCTTTACTTTAGCCCTTTTTTCAACTAAATCCATTCATTATTAACAAGCATATATATAGCATCACCTCCTCTCAATTATGATACAGTTGCACCATTCCATGATTGACACCTTTCTCTCTCTCACTCTCTGTGGTACAAACAAACATAAAACACTAGCGGAGACAAAAACACAGAAGCATTTTGTTTGATATATCCGTATAGAAAATTAATCATGGAGACTTGCGTGTGGTGGCAATATTATTTGTCATCACGTACGCCATGTATATAAATAAATGAAGATGGTTTATTTATAGGTTGTTTGATTTGTTTCGGTAATTAATATCTTTTTCTTAGGATATTCAAATGTGAGTGGACTCGAGTTGACGTGAGAAGTTTCATATAAGCTATAATTGAGTTTTGCTTGCCTAGGTTTTCATTCAGCTCTTAAGATTGCGCAGATATAGAATTAGGTTTTGCCTAGGTTTTGAGTCATGCATTAAGAAGCTCTTAACTCTTGACAATCTCTTTTTAATTTATAAAACAATTATTGAAAGCAAAAAAAGTAACACAGAATCAAACAAGGCTTATATCACTCTCTGCATGGTGACCACAAGAATTCGCCAGTCACTCATATAATCCTCGCACATTGTGGCATCACAAGGGCCACCGGTACTATTATCTCCAATAGATGAATCAAAATACCAGCAGTGAAGTAAATATACGTAAGCTTTTTATTTAATTTTGAAAAACAAAAAACAAAATATTCTTGAGTAGTTCATTGTTTCTGGGCTATTGACTCAGTAAGTATTATTACCTGCAACTGCAATAATTAATAAATTAAAGCAGTGTGATATATCACACAAGTATGTAAGGTTGATGTTTCGCTTTCGCCTACTCTCTTTATACAAACAAGGTAATAATAATTATGATAATATATACAGTAATAGAAAGGCAGAGGGAGCAAAAAAGAAAAGAAAAACACAGATACAAAGTTAACTACCCACTGCAAAATTATTTATGACCCAGTATAGTGATGTGGTTGGATTGAATCTGATATATGGTTGCTGTTCAGGAACTTTTTTCTGGGACTAGAGTCAGTAGCTACCTTAAACAGTGTCAGAAAACTGAACGTTTAAGTGACACAGAAAAATGACTCACACAAACACACATCCATTTCTGCGTGTGAATGAATATTGAGTTAAGGTTCAATTTCGTTCAGTAAATTTTCGCACAGGAGCTTTGAGCATCCGGAACTTTTTGTTGATTAATTTTGCTCAGAATTATTAAAAATGAGCAATGTCTGTTAAAAAAATGCTGACGGTCGTCAATGTTATTTTTTTAACAGTTAGAGCTGTTTTCTCCTATTTTAATACTTTCAGGAAAATATTTATCCAACAATAATTTAGGAATGACCAAAACCCCTACGTGAAAACTTCCGAAATAAAACTGGAAGTCCGTGAAAATTTATGCAATGCCTTGAACTAAGACACATGTGTAAAAGGGTCAAAAATGCAAAAATAACGGTTATATTATTGTGTGAGTAACATTGGTGGCTTTTGCTTCTGACAGCTGTACATGAACTTTGGTAAATATGAATTTCAAAGAAAGATGTTGAAAACTGAGGAAGAAGCAGAATAGGTGGGGTCCCAGAAAAGCATAAGATCGTTATGAGTATTAATTTCAACTTTCACAAAAAAAGAAAAATATAAATGTGAAGAGAGAGAGAATTGGAGGAATAAATGTGAAGTTTCCTTGTTGGTGGGTTTATAAATATAAAGGAGGATAGTGAAAGTGAAAGTGAAGAACAGAAAGATCAGAATCTGTAATTGGTTTTGTATAAACTGAAGGCTAGCTAATATGGAAGAACAAGTTAGTCCATTGGCTGCTACACATCTTCTTCAACACACACTCAGAAGCTTGTGCCTCCATCAAAATTCCCACTGGGTTTATGCTGTTTTCTGGAGGATCTTGCCCAGAAACTACCCTCCACCCAAGTAAGCATCAAGATTTAATTTTTTTTCACTTCAAAAAACACAAACATTGTACAATATCATCCTATATAGTATTAGTTTTGTGCTGATGACATGTTTGTTTGTTTCATGGTTGGATTGGTTTATGTATAGGTGGGATTGTGTAGGTCAAGGGACTTATGACAGATCAAGAGGAAACAGAAGGAACTGGTGCTGTGTTTTTTTTGGTTTCTCAATTATCTTCATTGTAATTATATTATATTGTTCAAATTTGATATTGAAATGGGTTAATTAGTAATTAAAAGTTAAATTATGCATGCAGGATATTGGCGTGGGAAGATGGTTTCTGCAATTTTGAAGCTTCATCATGCGTTTACAATGGGAATTACCATCAAGGGTTGCAACCTGAACTGTTCTTCAAGATGTCACACGAGATCTATAACTATGGAGAAGGGTAATTAAGTTAATTTTTTAAATATCAATAATGACCAGTAAACTAATAATTACCCAATCATTGCACTGCATTATTATTATCCCCCCCTTGTTTTGTTTTATATGAGGTTGAAGCAAAGTTAATTAATTAGGTTCGATGGGCCAGCAGGTTGATTGGAAAAGTTGCTGCAGATCACAACCACAAGTGGATATACAGCGAACCTATTGAAGACCAAGAAATCAACTTGGTGACAAATCAAAACCCCTAAATATAACTACCTCCGTTTCTTAATATAAAATCTCATTTATTATGGTGTCTTATATTAAGAACAAGAGATAGTACGTGAATTACCTTAAATTAAATGCCAAATCCATCAACTAACTGTTCATCATGTTTGTTTAATTTTACAGTATCCAAGGACTTGGGAAGCCCAGTTCCATTGTGGTATTAAGGTATATATATATATATATGAAACTGTCACTAGCCACTTCATCTCCATATATCATAAGATTCAGTAATAAGATCAATGATATATATTGCAGACCATAGCACTGATTGGAGTAAGAGAAGGAGTTATACAACTGGGAGCAGTTGAGAAGGTGATAGAAGATCTGAGCTACGTGGTCCAATTGAGATTAAAGTTGAGTTACATAGAAAGCATCCCAGGCGTGTTATTACCACACCCATCATCGTCATCATCTTCTTCTTCTTATGCATTAGGTTATTATGGAGTTTCAGATCAACAATGGCCACATGTACAGCCTGAACCTTTTCAATACCCATACTTGAATTTAAGTCCTTCAATGAGCAGCCTTGAGGCCTTACTGTCTAAACTACCATCAGTGGTGCCGCCTCATCCGCCACCGCCTCTCCAGCCACCACTGCCGCCACAGTCAGAGTCTCTGTTTTTGTCATCTCAGGGAATGCAGAGAGGAGTGAAGGAAGATGTTGATGAGGATAATGAATATAAGCCTCAGGTGATGATGGAGGTAGGTGAGACCAGCAGCTCCATGCATAAAGGGAATAATGTAATTAGCTAGTAATGGAAGAGTAGTAATGGTGGACTTTGAGTAATTAATTAAAGTAATAAACCCATGTTAGTAGCGTAAATTAGGCTATTCAATCATGGGAGGAATCAAAATTTGCTGTAGGTTCTAATGGTGTTTTAAGTAGTCAAATTCAGTGCACCATAGCATTATAGTCAAATGGCATGTAAGTTTTTAAATTATAGTTCGGTCTGATATGTCCTGATCTCAAATGAGACGGGAGATTTCGGATCAAAATATCTGGAACTGGATTGAGACTACCAGGACCGAGGCATTTTGAACTCTCTTACCACTTATAACCTTAAATCTTTAATGTCTATCCCACTAATTAAGAAATATTTAAATTTAGTATTGTTGGAATATATTATGGCATCTTGTAATTCTCTACAAGGTCTTTAGTTATTCTTCAAAATTATTCCGTATAAAATAATTATATATAATTCAGTTGGAGAGATATGCAAAATAAATATCAAGTATTTATATAGTTTTCAGAACAAATATTTCATGAGTATGATAAATTTAACTTGATCAACCTTAGATGACCGTTAAGAAAAATACAATTTCATCATTCTTTCTGGTTAATGTAAAATTTTAAAAATTAATTATGATCTCTTCATCTCAGATCCCGTATCATGTTCCTCATAATAGCAGTCGTACAAAAAATTAAAGCATCCATAAAATTAAAGAGGACAAATATTAAAATATTTTTCTAATTTAAAATTAAACACGGGAATAATTCAGCCAAAAGGAAAACGAATTTTGCAATAAAATTTTCTAAAGCATATATCTTGCCTTAAAATTAAAAGGTCAAATCCGATGGAGCAGGTGATAGATTTTCAAACAAATCTTGTTAAGGAGAAATTCATTTCTCTATAATAGAATGAACTTTAGATATTTTCCAGAGCTTGCAATGTTGTGGTTTAATTGGTAAGCATTTTCCCAATGTCACTTACTTGGTAATAAATTCCAAAATATTTTGTTGGATTATTAATCAAAATTACATTCTTTTTTCCCTAGATTCAAGGTACTACTTTATGGGTCCAAAACCAATTTCTTTTTGGACTTTCAGCCCATAGGCTCAGCAGTCAGATGAATCTAATATTCTGATTTCTGATTATGAGCAGAATGGGCTCTATTTGGCCCATGGAAGCACTTATAAATAATAGGTCCCGAGGGCTTTTATATGAGGTATCCTTCCGATAACGAAGCCTGTGGGCTTTATTTGATTATGTTTTTGCGTCAAGAAGAAATAGCCAAAATTTTTATTTGTGGGTTATGGTAGTTATTTTATTCATGCATGTAATTTATTTTGAGTCAAGACTCTGATTTCCCTAATTCTGAAAAGAGATAATATTGAGCTAGTGTTACACTTTAGGCCTATTTCCCCTATGTACAGTGTACTACAAGTGTATTACTAAATTGTTAGCTTTGCAGTTGAGAGAAGTAATGGATAAATTAATATCTCCTTTTCAAATTAGTTTTATCAAAGGGAGAAACATACAAGATAATATTATCGTTGGCCAAAAAGTACTCCATGTTATGAGTAAGAATAGAAGCAGAAGAGGTATGGCTTTAAATATTGATCTTGAGAAGGCATACGATAGAGTCCGCTGGGCCTTTTTGAAACAAGATCTGTTGGATGTTAGCTTTGATGATAAACTAGTTAGCCTTATTATCAATTGTGTGTCACATCGGTCTCCTATAATGTGTTGTGGAATGGGGCCCAAATAGAGTTATTCTGTCCTATAAGAGGTTTTCAACAAGGTGACCCAATTTCCCCTCTTCTTTATGTTATGTGTATGGATAGACTCTCCCACTTAACCTCTGTGATTCGGTTGAAGAAGGATGCTAGAAACCTATTTTTGTAACTAGATCAGGTCAGAAAGTATATCATTTAATGTTCGCTAATGATTTGTTATTGTTTGAGGTGGCTACGAAAACACAGACCACATGTATGTTGGACTGCCTTCATAATTAAGTTTATGCTGGCTTCAGGGGTAAGGTTAAGAAGTCTAAGTCATCTATCTTTTTATCTCCTAAAGTACCTCTACACACTAGGTTACGTATTAAAGAAATGACTCAGATGCAGATTACTAGTGATATTGGCAAGTATCTTAGTTTCCCCCTCTCTCGTAGTAGGAAGACGAGGGAGAACTTTCAGTATATCATAATCGTGTCCGATTGAAGTTGGGAACCTGGAAAGCTAACTGTCTTTCTATGGCTAGAAGGATAACTTTAGCGAAGGCAGTAGTGAGCACTATACCTTTATATACCTGATGCAAATGGCTAGGATTCCAAGGAGTGTAAGTCTAGAAATAGAGAGGTTACAATGGAATTTTATTTGGGGACATATTGAGCAATCATGGCATTACCATTCCATTAGATGGGATCAGATATTCAAATTACTAGACCTAAGGAGTATGAGGGACTAGGTTTTAGGAAACTTGCTTCAATAAATAAAGTTTGTGGAGCAAAGTTGGCATGAAAGTTAGCAGTTGGGACCAAAGGGCTATGGGCGGAAATTCTAAATCAGAGCTACATGATAAGGGAGGATGAGTCTCTTTTGAATTACAGGACCGGGGACTCAAGATTATGGAGGTTCGTTTGTGCTCAAAGAGACCTGGTTGATCAAGGCACAAAATGGCTAACCCATGATGGTAATTTTGTGAATTTCTTCAATAATTGCTGGGTTGGAACGGATATAAAATTGAAGGATTTCTTTACAAGGCAACTACCGGATGAGGAAGATAACTCTTGCGTAGGAGATTGGGCTCGAGAAGATAAGTGGGATATTGATAAGTTGTACAATGTCCTTAATCTAGCTGGGATTAAAAGAATCGCCCTAATATTACCACCAAGGAAGGAAGCTGGAAATGACTTTATGATATGGGGTGAGAGTGTGAGACTGGTGATGGGTGTTTTTCCGTTAAAAGTGCATATATTCTTATTGAATTAAACCATATTCAATTTCGGGATGATTTATTCAATTTTATTTGGAAATGGAAAAGGGCTGAAAGAGTAAGAGTATTTATGTGGAAGGTAGCTAGCATTGAATAAACTGCACCAATTTGTGGCGAAGCTCATGGTCTCAAAGCTCGCCTTTTTGTAATTGTTGTACTTTGGGGCTGGAGGACCTGTTACATATTCTGAGGGATTGTCGGTATGCCCAGATTATGTGGTCTGCTGAATTTTTTTCTGCTGATATTCAGCTATGGTTGGATATGAATTTAAAAAGGAAGTTGGGTAAAAGTTGGGGAGGATGTTGGAATTTAATTTTTGGTGTTGCCATATGGAAACTTTGGGATTGGAGAAATTGTTGCATTTTTGTCAGCAACTTTTCAAAACCTACTGATCCTGCATCTGTTATCTTGCTGATTTGGGAAAGTTTTACTGTTGGTTTTGATGCTACCACTAATGCTGAGATGACACTGAACTCTCTAAGTCCAAGATGGGTTGCGCCCTCGTGGGTAAAAATCAATGTGGATGGGGCAATGTTGTTGAGTTCAAGACCCGTGGTTAAGGTAGGACAACCCCTTACCATTTGACCTAAACGCTTGGTGGTACTTATTTTTAAACTAAATGTTACATATTTGGTAGTGAATAAATATACATATACAATTTCGTACCCTGAATTATAAATTTTTAAACTAAATGTTACATATTTTTATTGTGCTGTATTTTAAGATTCATAATCATTTGTCAATGAGAGTAATCCCAACGAATCAAAAGGTTGAAACTTAAAAAAACTTCATTGAAACTTGAAAAAACTTGATTGAACTAGTACTTAGCTTGTACCTTCTACCTTTTGACTCATTGGGATTACTCATTGATATATGATTATGAATCTTAAAATACAGCACAATAAAAATATGTAACATTTAGTTTAAAATTTTATAATTCGATCGGGGTACGTAATTGTATATAAAGTTATTCACTTGAAACCAAATCAATAAAAATAACAAGTTTCTTCACATACAAGTACTAGTTGAATCAAGTTTTTTATTCAGCTTAGGGTTAAGGTATAATTTTGTTATTAAAATTTTTTGTGTGGGAGAAATAGGTACTCCGAAAAAAAAATCAGCATCAATTTTGTTCCGAAAATATTAAAAAATAAGCAAATTCACCCTAATTGTAAAAAAAATTAATGCTGGCCATATTAGATTGCATCAAGATAATTAAGTCTCACATTAATTAGTAGTTTGATATTGAATTAAAGGTATAGAAGAAAACGATGTATGTCACATCAATGCAATAAGACAGTCTCAACCTACACTAATTATCTAAAATTTTAACATGGTATTGAAGTCATTGGATGAATGGGTTACAGAAAAAATACAGATGGATACCTTTAAAACACGAATGCAAAGTCAAGCAATTATCGATGGAATTCAGAATATATAAGAAGAACATATATATATACTACTCTACTACAGATGATGCGGTCTGTTTGGCAGCTGGCTGATGGATTAATAGGCTCTTATATGGCTATAACAACAGAGGTTACACAGGTCTCATATTTGAACCTCCGGAAAAAAATCAACGTGAGACTTCTCTCGATACATCCTAATAGACCATTAATATTTTAAAAGCAAGGACCGCAAGGTTGCTCTTTTTTCAATACTTATGGAGCGAAATTAATCTTAAAACAAAGAAAAGCTTTTGAATACCCACAGCTTTTACCTGAAAACTTATAGAACAAAATTGGCCAGTAACATTTATGCTTACAAACAAACATATACACATACATATATGATTAAGTCCAACTGTAGCCGATGTGAGAGTTATCACATGAACTGAAGAAGTGCAGACACTTGACATGTTAGCTTATACAGTGGGATTAAAGGAGGGAAGAAAACAAAGGAAGATAGAGGGAAAACAATGGTAACATTGTCATCGTACATTTTGATCTATATATGTGTCCTCAAACACCAAATAAAAGTACACATATGAATTAATGATTCAGCTGTACTACGTTTATGTTCATATATACTCCGTAAAAGTAAGATATATACAGGCCTGTCTGTTCACAGTTCACCGGACAGTGAACGTTACGTAAGCGTCCATGTGGTTCATCGAGAGAATGAAAGATAATGACGCATGATCATATTATTATATATTGTACACTCATATAGCTTCTATGACTTTTATGCGTGTTCACCATTTTTGTACAATATGAGAATCTGTTCTTGTTTACGTTTCAACCCTTTGTTTATATAATTTATGATTGTACATGTTGTGAACAGGTTTTGTAGGTGAGAACGAAATTACTACTCTCTCATTAAATTCAAACACATGTACTGGCTCGTATATCTCTAAAATTCATTTCCACCACTGCCTATATATATATATAGTACGTCCCTGCATGTTTTCATTAAATTCATCGCAAGCTTCCATGGATCAGTGAATCTCTCTAATATTATAGATGTGTTTGGGTGGAGTTGAGGGCAAACCCTAGCATAAGTGAGAAATGTATATTGAGCCTTAATTAACATGTGAGTATGTGACACTCTTCAAGATTAAACAAATTATTTCTACTAAGAGCAGGGGAATAGAACAATGGAGATATAAACATATAACTAAACAGAAAAGTGGAGAGAAAAGCTCAAAAAGTCAAGAGCTTGGTGTGCTAATACTAGCTTAGCACCCGATGCTGCCTTTTATCGGCAGCAATCACTTGAAATATCATGAGAATAAGTCATGTGGGACTTTTAATTAATAGCACACGCTCAAGCTAACTATAGTAATTATATCTAGCGATGTGATGTGATGAGACTTTCGTGTGACATGATACAACAAATTAATTTAGCCAAGTTAATATAAACTTGTTGATGAGTGAATAATGAGTGGGGTAGTGTAATTAATTAATTATTAATATAAGTAAAGTGATAGGGAGGAGGGAGACAAGGCGTGGGAGTTATAAGAGATGGACCCAAATGGACCACACAAGCATATGAGCTTAGCCATGGTTCCGCCAAACACGCTCCACTTATATCTCTCTCTCTTATTTTCTTACCTAGCTATATTAAACCTTCACCCTCCAACCATACACACACACACACGCACACACACATATATATACATATATACATACATATATCTACACACACAGACACACATACACACACATATCATATTGTTTTGTTTTCTCATGTATGTATTTATTTGTGAAGGAATTAATTGAGGGTAAGTTTGATTTTATTTCATTTGTAGTGTTTAAAGAACAGTTTCCGCTGTAACATCAAGTGATGATCAGACTGTGATATAAAGCAATTAGGTGAAAACGTTAATTATCTAGATTTGTCATGCCAACTATACACATATCCTAGTTAAGGGCACATAGTTTGATGATGTTGAGTTATTTTATATGCCCCATCTAGTTCTTTATTTAATATGATCGAGAACTTCTTAACTAATTTGTAAAGATTAAGAAAATTGGCTAAGCTAGTTATTTAGAAAAAAAAAATGCGTTGTTTAATTTCCCTAAAGTACCTATTATAATTTGCATAGTAAAATTACTTCCTTGATGTAAAATCTCCTTAATTTTTTATTTTATTTTAACAATTTAAAACTACTCTCCCACACACGCCCCTATTTTAGTTACGATGGGACTAGAACTCACTCACAACCTCCTTTATAAAAGGAGACATGGGGTGCCATTGAACCAAGATATTTTCTCGGCAAAATCTCCTCTCTTTTTTGCCATTAATAAGGAGACTTTAGGAAAAAAATTACAAATTACGTAGGAAATAAAGTGGATTGAGATCATAATTAAACCAAAAAATTTTTACTCTCACTTATATTTAGGACTGGATGAAATACATGTGTATACCAAGTATGGTCCGAGAAAAGAGTGGTTTCATATCAGCCATGCATTAGGAAATTAAATTGGGCAAATGAGCTGTGCAAATACATACACGCATGCATGTTTCAGATATTCAATGATCTTGGTTTAATTTTTGGGCAAAAAAAAAATGATCTTGGTTTAATTGGTCGGCTCAAATGATGTGTTGAATGTGGCAAAAGTACCACATCTTAAGTTTTCTAATATTAGGGGAGGGTCTTGGGCTATAAAAAGAGGAGGCCCCTCTTCCTTCTAATTCCATGTCTAATTGCCTTTTCCCTCTTTTGTATTATTTTACTTATAATTATTTAGAGTGAAATTAGATTCTGTTATTTCTTTTATTGTTGATTTATTTAATATTTATTAGTTGTTATTAGATATAATAGTTGTGATTTATATTATATTATTAAATTATGTCTAGAAATTTTATTTTTTAGAATTGTGATTTTTAGTATAATCGATTACACACTCTATATATATTTGGCTTCCGCAACATGAAGCACAAATCTCTTGATATCTTTCTCAGACAATTTCCAACTCCGACCACTCTTAAAACAACAACATGAAACATAACATATAACATAATACCACGCGTCTGTTTGGCATTTGATGACTCAAATTAAAGCAAAACTCATTAATTTAAGTAACTAAAATTATTCGATCGTGTTTTCAAAGTTGTGGTGGTGGAACTTAACCGATCAAGGGAGGGGAAAAAGTGAGACAAAGCACGTGAGAGATATAGGAAAAAGCGAATAAAGCCCACATGCACCAGAGGAAGAACATAACAATATGATCACAGAGACGATAATATAACGCAGGTCGGCAGGTGCCTATACCTTAGCTAGAGCTCTATCCATGATCACTAATAATAACATGACACGCACGCAAACAGAGTCAATAAATATTGCAAAAACCACAGTGAGATCCTGAGAAATAAATGTAATAACCGAAAAAGTCTCACAACAAGTGAACGGTGTTGGTTTGTTGTCATTTCCTATCTCAGAACTTGTCCTTGTGTGAAGTCTCACATTGGCTAGGGAGAGAAAAGAAAGATATTTTATAAGAATTTGGATACATTCCCTTTTAACGTGTTCTAAAACCTAGAGGAAGGTGTAAGCATTCGTTTTTTTTTTTGTGAAAACTGAATAGATCTTTGCGGACAATGTCAAGAACAATGCGCTAGGATGGGAACCAAAGACACCTTTTATATATATAAGATCTGTTTTTTAAAAACAGTATAAGTCATACTAACTATTTTAATTAACTTTTTTAATATAATCAAATTAGACAAATAGATTTTATATTAAAAACCGGGTGGAGGGAGAACATCACTTACTTGGGACCTCATATATTCCAATAAATATTTGAATGTGAAGCTCTGATGCGTACGTAGTACCTGATTTATGCGTCTGTCTTATAATATGTCTGAAGGAGTCGCCATCTGATCAAGCCCTCACATGGCATGAGGTTTCAATAACTCTCTGCAACTTTCTCTGCTTTCAAATAGGGGACCCCCTTCCCCAACCATTATTTGAATTTTCATTGATATGTACTGATAAATTGTATCAGAATAGTTACTATATCTGTAGCTCTGTCTACGTACATATATTGCTATATCAAGTTATTAGCTAGGGTTTGAGTGTGTGACTGGAAAAAATGATCGAAGTTTACTTTATACTCCCTCTGGTCCTAATTATAAGATAGAGTTGACTTTGTTTGGAGAAATTAAGGAAGCTAAGTAAGTTACTTAATCATATCATATGTTGTATATCCTAAGATTATATATTAGTTTATTAGTTAAACTAGTTAACTTAGAGAAAAAAACACAAATACAAATACTCTAAAGTAATTTAATTAGTTTCTTTAATTTCTTCAAAAAAATCAACTTTATCTTATAATTAGGACCGAAGGTAGTATTGAATATATAGAATTAGATGGCTTTTGCAAAACGCAACACCACGTTAGTACTAATTCCTAATATAATAGTTAGACAAGAGATTTATTTTAGTTCTACATATAAGATCATTTCAATCAATTTTATTTTTAAAATTTATAATTTTAATTTTACCCCAAAGTGTCCTACTAATTGCACATATTAAGAGGTTAGTGCATATGATTATATATGGTATTTTAATGAAACAAACACTCATTTACTACAAATAATTAACTTAACTAATTTTTTAAATATTTAAAAATTAATTATCTAACTCTCTTATATTATGGAGCAGAGGTAATATAATGTTTTAAAAGCATTATTAATTAGTCAATCTAATATATGTAAAACTTCAAGTTTGAGATGTAATTCCATATATCATCGCTTTTATGCATCAACTATCAATATATGAATATATATCGTATTATAAATATTTGTAACACATATTTTGACAAAATTTTTAACAACCTAACTGTTATTAATTAAATAGATCATATTTTTCAACCTTTTAATCTAACAAAATATCAAATTCCATTGGCCAAAAAATATCAAATTCAAGGGACAACATATCTATATATACTTGAAGTTACATGCAAACAGGGTCAGATTTGTTTTACCCCTACATAATACTCTATGATAAAAAATAAAATCAACGTTTTATTCTGATATACACATAACTTCTCATTATTTAATTACAACTCATGTGATTTTTCATGATTAATTAATTAAATTGATGGGTAATAATTAAGAGCATGACCAAATATTATATTATTGGCACAACACATACTGGTACATAAAAATAAAAAGCGCCGACAAAAAATATTGATTTACGTGCAATAATAACAAGCTTAATGTTGGGAAATGGGAACATGCAAGTTTCTTGTACCCTCAAATTACATCACTTTGCCATCAATTTTTCGACAGCTAATAATAATGATTATTTTGAAGTATCGATGACTATATATAGTGTGGGGGAAACGAAACCTCGTTCTTATATATATATATATATATATATATATGTTTTATTTTGATTTTGTGGACTTTATACTAACAGTCAAAGATTTGACGAAAAAAACATTCTGTGTAAGAGGCAATATGTATATATTTCCCCATATACCTTTTTGTTATCAAACTCTTGAGTTGACTCTCCAAATTTACTGTTTTTATATTTCTAATTTATCAAATCGAGTCGAGTCATTAGTAAACTTGTAACCATTGTAAACTCGGTTAAACTTATGAGTTTACCATTTTGACATTTCAAACTTACAAAATCATGTTAACTCATCTTTAAAATCGTGTTGATTTTTTTATTTAATCATGCTCAGTAGTTTTATATGTAAGTTTTATAGAAATTTCTTTGTTAAATATGGTAAATTTTAAATATTGATGGATTTAATTTCAGTGATTTGGATTTAAAATATACTTAAATCAAATTATTGTAATTTTTTTATATTTTAATTATTTATTATACACTATTAATACTTATTTAATAATGAAAGTAAACTCTTACGAGTTTACGATTCGTATTTACGTCATTATTACGAATTTACTTAAATTCGTGAGTTTGACAACCTTACATATTTCGTACCCATAGTTTATTAAATTAAAGCTGCATCTGATCTTCCTCTCAAATATTATTCTCTCCATTTATTTTTATCTTTCGTTTTAATTCTCATAATTTGATATAAAACATTATTACTAAGTGTGTGTGTGTGTAACGGCAAAAAAGCTTTAGAAAATAAGGATATTTGAGATGATTTAGAATGCATGCATTGCCCTGTATTATTGATAAAAATGAATTATTGAATTTAATTATATAATTATAATATACCCATTTATGAGTATAATTACTATATATATACACGTGTATGAAGCATTGCAATAGTTGGCAAAAATCTTGCCCATACTCTCTCTCCCTCTCATACACACCTTGATATTTTAATCTAATCTCCATATATATGACACACACACACAAACATGTTCTGTTTTGAATCAGCCTAACCTAATAGATCAGAGGAAAGTAAAACAGAATCAAGAGAGATATGTCAATAATTGAAGGCCCATATATCCCACCTTCCAAAAATACATCATCTATCGTTTATATTTATATTATAAAATCATATCACTTAAAAATACACTTACCTTATGTTTGGATGAGAAAAAAAATACTTGAGTAAATACTCTTTATGGTCCCTGACAAAAAATACGGACCTCATTTTGTTCCCTAACAAAAAACTGACCCTTATTCATCCTTTTTATAGGACTAAAAATGACCTTTTGGAAATTTGTGAGGGATCAAAATGGAATCGACCCTTATTCGTCCTTTTTATGGACTAAAAAGGACATTTTTTTTGTTAAAGACCAAAATGGAGTCTGTATTTTTTGTCAGGGACCAAAAATGTATTTACTCTAAATACTACTAGTATAAGGGAAAACTTAAATGAATATTCACTTTTATTTCCATCCAAACATAGTCTTACTATTTTTGTTATAACTCACGCATTCATTATGTGCTTGTTTGGGATTCCATTTTAAAACTTAAAAATGTCTATTTACACAAAGCGAAACAAAAATCTTCTCACATCACATACTTATTTCATGTATCGTAAATTATGATTAAAAAGCTATTTTTGAATGTTTCAATCATCATTTTAAATAAACATTACACTCTTCAGACGCGTGAAGAGTGAGTGTGGGGATAAAACCTCAAACCTAATAATACCACTAAATCAAAGATTTTTTTTGTTTGTGTTTTTTGGTGAAAAATGATTACCACTCTGGTTCTATTTATAAGTTCAGTTTGACTAAAAAAAATTATCCTATTTATAAGTCCAGTTTTATGTAATAAATGAGATTGTGACAATTGTGCCCATATTAATTGTATTCATGAAGATAGAGAGAGAAGAAACGGTTGAAAAATACCTAATCATAAATGAGAGTAAAGTTGAAAATTTACCCCATAATCATTGAGGTAACTACTTTTCCTTGATATGTGAGATTTAGTCAAAAATAAACTTATAAATAGGACCAGAGTGGTATTAATTTCTCAGTTTGATGAAAGACATTCTTCTTCATACATCTCTTGGGAAAAACAAGCAAACAAATGTTAGGATAAGAGGATCCAATTATGCCAGCTAATTAAACACTACTAATAATAAATAAATGATGATAATGAAGAAGATATGATGATGATGATGATAGAGGGAGGGAAATCCAAGGGGCTCAAAAGCTGCCCCAAGTTGTGAGGTGGGCCCCGTCAGCTTTAAGATTCTTTGAAATCTGATCACATCACGCACCGTGGATGCAGCTAAGCTCTCTTCTGTAACCTGGTTGGACCTCACCTTCTTCCCCTCACAAACCGCGCATGTGACCCCGCACGTGCTTCTCCCCCTCCCGTGGGCCCACTCATCCATCGGCCGCCACATTTACTCCTAACTTGCATCTGCGGTTACCATGCACCCTCACGCAACAGATCCTATTCTTTAATTCAACAAAATGAAGAACTCAACACGTGTGGGGGAAAAGAGCAACTGTCGTGATTCGAGGATTTCTAGGACGCACGATTGTAACAGAAAGGAGGTCGAACCAGGAAGCCATCTGACACGTGCTTGTGGGCCCCCACTGAGCCCCCACATGAATGGACCCTACCCTTCCCCTAAGCACCTAAACTAGACGTCAAACCGGCCATACGGGCGATTCCACCCAAATTTCCTCCCTCGTTTTCCTCCTACCTCTTCGTTTCTTTGATGATAATAATAATAATAATAACCATAATGCAATAATAGATATATTTATAAATTAAATAATCACCAGTTCTGAGTTATTGAGTTGTTGTTTTTTTTCCAGTGAGTTCTTAAGTTGTTTTAGTTTCTCTAATAAAATTAAGCTATATATCAGTTGTGATTATCACAAATAAACATATGTTTTATTTTATCTATGTCCTTCATCGTAGTGTGAATATTACAGTGAGGTAGAAAAGTGAAAACACACAACCTAATGTAATAAAGATGAAGTGGGACACACACACACAATGTTCAAACTTTGTTATTAACTAGCTAGTGTAAATTTTGTTCACGTCTTTAATATTAAAAGTTTCGATTAAATATTAAAAAAAAGTCTATAACTTAACAACTTAAGAATTATGAGAGGTGAAAACCTCGAAAGGGCGGGGAATGACTTGACCAAATCCATAAAAAAATTTACAAATACTATATATCATAACTAATAAAAGATCGATTATATAATGCAGTAAATATTATACATTAATATCATTATAATATATCAAATCAACAGAAATCACAATACGGTAGTCACAGGATAATAATAATTAATATATAGTTATTTATGGAAATAAAAATCCCAGTGCGTAATGTACAAGATATTGTGGTTAAGTATAAATCCAAAAGCCAATAAGGAAAATTAAGAGAGAGAGAGAGAGAGAGAAAATGAATAATTGTGGCTCGGCTCACATGGGGACACCAATAACTCAATAACTCCCCAACTTGGTCTTCCTCATCATATCATTTATAGCCTTCTCATTTATCATTTCCTCTTTACAACTTCCACCTTCTTCTTCTCCTCTCATCCCTTCTTCTGGTAATTCTCTCTTTTCCTACGCATTGCTTCCTCATCTTTGATTCTTTCGATCAACTTACATAATTTTGTTCGGTTAGGATCCATCAAAATGGGTTCCAAAGATGTGTCTAGAGTGAAGTGGAGGAGGAGGAGGAGGAGGAGGCAGCTGGAAGCCAACGCCGTGGACAGCAAGATAAAGAAGTTACGGCAGCTGGTTCCCGGCGCCAGCCAACTGAAGCCGGAGAGGCTGTTTCTCCGGACGGCCGAGCACATCTTGCAGCTCAGGCTTCAGGTGAATATGTTGCAGGCTCTCTCCAAGATACTCAAGCCAAAATAAGTAATATAACCTTATTATTATGATTATTATGTATTGTTCATTATTTTGTAATCCTTTACTTTTAGTGCAACTCGTCTCTCGTTTTTCCATCTATATCTCTCGATCTGTAAGCTCTCTATATATAGAGGAAGCCCTTTGTTCTTAATGGATATATATTCGGTATTTATTTTGCCCGTACGAATAGAAATTTAATAATAACAAGAAGATCAGTTGCAGGCAATATATTGATATCATATCAAGCATAAATTTCATCACTTCTTTACTGAGTCAGATTCAGACTCAGTTGGGACACCTCTCTCGAAGGCGTTTTATCCATCTAAACGAATTCAAACTTCAAATATCATACTTGAACAGCCAACGCCTCTTGGTAAAAATTCATGCTTATAATTAAAATATCTGTGTTCCTTCATTATATTCCTCTTATAATTAGTTTTTTTTTTTTTCTTTTGCTCTAATTTAAGTCGGCCGTATAGTCAATACCCCTATTTCTCTATTTCCTTATATCCTAGGTTAACTTTAAAAGTTACAATAATTATATTATTACTAGGGTTTATAACATCCACTGCTAGTTTGCTGAATTACACACACACACATATTCATATGAAAACGTGCTTTTGAAACTAGGAGCTGATCCATGATTCCCACTTTTCCGTACTTAATAATGCACATCGCAGAGAGTTTCAATTAAACCAGTCTCTGCACATATATAATGCATATGTGTGTGTGTGTGTGCATATAGTATAATAGTTTTTGTTGTAATCAAAAGTTACTTTTTGATGTCTCGCTAGCTAGAGAGGATCGTTAATTATATTGGGGAGGCTAGTGGATATCCATGTTTGATTACCAGTCAACACAGGATCAGTAGATCAGATAAACACAAACCCTTTAACAGACACTTCTTATGATTATTAATAGGGTTTATCCGTTTGTTATGTTAGTTCACATAAGGTTATGTTAAGTCACACCAAAACTATGTCATTTTGGGAGTTAGGGGAATTAATAAAGGTGTTTTGGTCAAATTCATATAATAAATACAAAAATAAAAATATCAAAACACCCTTCATTAATTCCCCTAACTCCCAAAACGACGTCATTTTGGAATGACTTGACATAATTTTATGTCAAGTGACATGACAAACGATAAATCCTTATTAATAATATTATTATTATTAATTATTATAGTTTCGCTTCATCTCTAGCTTTTTGTCCTCTTTAATTAGCTGTTATACCTACGTTATTTTGCACTTTACCAAAACACGGCATCAAACTCAGTAAAAGTCAATTAATTGTGACTTAATCATTAATCATTTGACTTTCAAATGTTGTGATTATACTTTATATATTCCCGGCCCTTACGGGAACTTAGGATGAAAACTGTATTTGGTCAAAGGCATTAAACCGATTCTTATATCTGTGCATTTGATGATCAGCACTAGCTATATTATCTTAGCTTGAACCAACAAATTGCTAAGGTTAATTATTACCTCCAATCATTGTTGTCAAACTTGTGAGTTGATTCTTCGAATTTACCATTTTATATTTATAGCTTACAAAAACGAGTTGAGTCACTGGTAAACTTGTGTTAGTTGTAAACTCGATTAAACTCACGAGTTTATACACCAAGTTTACCGTTTTACGTTTCTACTTTACAAAATTGTGTCAACTTACTCTTAAATTCGTGTTAACTTTTTATATTTGATCATACTCAATGACTTTATATATAAATTTTATAGAAATATCTATGTTAAATATGATAAATGATTAATATTGATGGATTTAATTTCAATTATTTGGATTTAAAACATATTTAAATCAAATTGTTGTCACTTTTATATTTTAATTATTCAATTATCCACTAGTAATACCTATTTAATAATAAAAGTAAATCTTTATGAATTTACAATTCGAGTTCACAATACGAATTTACATTACTGTCACGGGTTTGCTTAAACTCACGAGTTAGACAACCTTGCATCTATAAGACATATTTAGGGAGATTATCTTGGTTCTAAATATAAAACATATTTTTCATATTTGTCAATATTTTCCTGATTTATCCCTACTGATAGATGCTCCATCAATAATAATCAATGAGGAGAGAGATTTAAGGAATATATACTAGGGTGTTTTAAAAAATGCATATATCATGTTAACTAATTTTAACTATAATTTTCTTAATCTAATCAAATTTGGTAAATATATCTTATATTAAGGACAGTAGAAGTAATTAGGATGATCCAAGGCTTGGATCCGAATGGTTTTAAAGGTTATTAATAAACTTTGAAGATTTAAAGCTATATCCTCAAAGGCATTAGATTTATAAACATTTCTCATTCATATGCTAACTGTGTCAACTGTTAAGTGCAAACATTTCATACACAGATACCCCTTTGTTTTTTTTCCCAAACCAAGCTTCTAATACAAAAAAAAAAAAAAAAAAAAAGACTATCTCCTGTCTTAAATATAAATGTTAGATAATTAATTTTCACATATTAAGAAAATTAGTTAAATAACTTATTTATTTGTAAAAAATCATTTGTTGATTTTTTGAAAACACCCTCTTCAATTTTTTTTAAGTTGTTCATTCGGTATCCAAAGCTTCGTCCTGACTCATCCGAATCTGACCTGAGTCGCGCACCTGACTATGGTAGATGAGTCTCCTAGCGGAGCTTTTCTACATTCACAAGGCTTGAACTCGAGACTTTGCTTAGGCGATACAAGCCGCTTATCATTTATATCAGTCCCGTTGGTTCCTCTTCAATTATGATTTACATTAACCATTACCTCTTTGATAGAACCCTTTTAACATGTACAATGAATAGGGATGATTTAAGAAAACATTTGTAAAATAAATTTGAGAGACAAAAAGAAATCATACATTAAGAATCACAGCCAGAGACATTATATGAAAGTTTATGTATACCCATAGTGTTTTAAATCACCTGGAGGCTGGAGGTTTAAAATATTTACATACTTATAACCTTCTCACCTGTTACTAATTAATTATGACTACACTTGACATGATTATATGGCATTTTTCTTATTAAAATATTTCGATTTAATCATATGATGAAAAATATATAATGGAATCGATCATAAGCATATTCAACAAACGATCTTTATTAATTTTAGACCTAGTTTTAAGCTGCTGCTATAGGTAGGCTTCAAGCACGTAATTAATTAAAACAACAACTTGAAGGTCACATAGCATATTGCATTGTGTTGTGCATCATTTACAGAACTTGTGTCTCCTTGTTAAGAAATGACTATTATTATATTTCACAATAATGGACAAACTGAAGAATTGGGTGGGACAAAAACACAAGAATTCAACCATTGCCAACCTTAAACCAGCAACTAGCAACTAGCTAGTCGAATCAAACGTTAAATCGAACCACATCCACAAAAGGACAGCAGCAACTAGCCCCTTAATAATGTAATTGTGGGGCCCCTAATTAATTTGCCTCTGTTGAAGATTAATCGTTAAGTGCCACTATTTACGGTAATTTGATATCAATTAATCAGTTCCCGATTCTGGTAAAACAAAAGTGCCCCAGAAATGAATATAGATAACTCATAAATCTATTAAAATTTCAGGTCCATTTATGGTGTTAAATCAATAATTAATATATATATATATATATGATGACAAAAATAATGTAAAAATCACTACTACAAAAAGATCCTTTGGAGTCCCAAAATAAACCCTTTTAACGTCCCTTATTCATGGGATGTCTATTGAAGGGTAGTAGTAAAATTATACTTTTGGAGTCCCAAATTAATTTTGGGACTCCAAAAATATATTTTTGACGTCCCAAATTATATTTTGGGACTCCAAATGTCATGTATAAATGTATAGGCTAACTGACACTTTTGGAGTCCCAAAATATAATTTGGGACTCCAAAAGTGTCATTTTTGGAGTCCCAAATTGTAATTTGGGACTCCAAAAGTGTCATTTGTGGAGTCCCAAATTGTATTTTGGGACTCCAAAAGTGTCTTTTTTTAAAAAAATTACCTAGCACGTATTTTGCACAACCCAAAGAATTATACCCTATAAAAACCATCAACGTAACCAGATAGCCATGAACATGCATTACCAAAATGTTCGATCATTCGTAAACCATTAAAACTTGCAGCCTTATGCGATTCCAAATAAACTAGAACAATGAATTACATTTCAACAATTACCCATATGATCAACAATGGTACGTAACTACTACATACTACATATACAACTACCACAAAGTGTCAAAATATAATGATATATCCACTACATTAAATATACAACTACCACAAAGTGTCAAAATATAATGATGTATCCAACTACACATACAGTACAACTACTAAGAAATATTCAAAGTAAATTAATCTTTACACATCTACGTGTGAAATAAGATAGCCAGCCAAAGCGTCTAGACCCAAATCAATATCTTCCTTCAAGTACGCGCCTCGGTACCAAAAATCAGAATTGGAAAATAAGGTATAAGATAAATCAATGAAATGAATGAATTAATGAACAACTCAATTAAGTACAACATCAACAATATTATCATTTGAGAATCAGGGAGTGATTACGTACTGATAATGTTAATTTTCAGTAAATGTCTTCTCAGCCTTGCATAGCATGGTATTCTTTTATGGAAGGGTAATCAGACTTTAATGCAACTTTAAACACCCAAACACTTAAGATATTTAGAAACCTCACTATCTTAATATATGGAATTGGAAAGATAAGTATTTCTTTTCACATTCTAGTATGAAGATACTTCTAACCTTCTAATAAAACCCTTCATCCCATCCTTATTTCAAACAGAAAAAATTGTGCATGCTCCTATCTTTCCTAGAGTAACGAATCGTGCACATTTTACTTGTAAATATATAGTCATAAACTTTGCAATTATCAGTCATAAACTTTGCATTTATCAGTGAAAGGTTTACAGGTAACTCACACTCTATTTTATCTTCTTGGTAGTCTGCATCTTCAATTGCGGTAAGATATATAAAAAACAAAATAATCAATGCAATAATTAAAGGGCAAAAACTAACTGGAAAATTAGGCTCCTTGTACTAAAGTTCATAATATGAATTAATGACTTGACTTAAAAGTTGGCACTGGCTTCAGCCCTCAAGCTCGGTAAAATAGCCAGACTAATAACAAATAGATGTTGCTATTCTTCTCATAAATAAATAGCAAAACTATGCTGATAAAGAAACAACATAACTTGCCTGATAAACAGTCATTTCATCAAGATTCATATGCGTATAAGCTGTCCTTTGCCAAAGCTGTTATATCACACTATCAACAAAGGACGGGAGAGGTGAGAAACATGACAAGCCCCTGTAAAGAATGAACAGCTAAGGAATTCAAGCTCAAATCCAAGACTAATTCAAGTACCTCAAAAATGGATGAAGTATGATAATTATTTTTTAACACAACTAACCTCCGGCAATATATATCCAATAATGAGTCATTATCGTCAACTATTGGTATTGAACTTACTTGGGCTGCAAAAGCAGAGAACAATATGAAACATAAGGAAGACCATGTCATTTTTCAAATAAACCACACAATGGAATCACCCTTGTTTCCTTTTAGCTGAAACATTCACCCTCTCTTTTTGATGATTAATCACACAAAATATATCACCCTTCTCAATGTATTGGCACAATGCCTAAAATACATGCAAATGTCTGAAAAATCAATCTAGTGAGAATCAAGGATGCCAATTAACAGCATAAATAATGCCATTTTAATTACTTACATTTAAGAATTCCAGAAAAGTGAAGCTAGATGTAATAATTGTGAAAATGAACCATCTTCAGAATATGAATGGATAATAGGAACAGTTGAAACTCCATTTTGCAGGATCTTCAAGGAAACATCCTTTAAATTATCATATGGCCTAGCCTGCAAGATAAACATCACAGATATTTTCTTCTTCTCCCCGTTTGCTAAGGCCAACACAATAGCTGAAATGCAAAATGAGTCATTTATAACTTGTGGATATCATTTGAAGATGCGCAGTTCATAGACACAAATTGCAAGCTGCTAAGTAATAATTTTATTGCTGATCGAAATAAATTCTTTTACGTTATTGAAATGAACTATGTTGCTTCTTAAGGTAGAAAGCAAAACTGCTTTTCATGTAAGATGTGTTCGTATCAAAATAAGTGAATGATTCAGTAAACAAAATAAGTACTTTTTTGGCCCACCAAACAAAACAAGTACTTAATAAGAACCTTTTCCACAATTCTAATTTGCTAGATAAACACACAAGGAAAAACCTGTCTTCTGCACACAATATTTTTTCATGCCATCCTGCAAGCCTCAAGACAGCTTTCTATATATAGATGCACCTCATTCGGACACATAAAGCTAGAATAACCCAAGCATTTCCAAAACTACAATGAGCTCAAGCCGCCCATTCACCACCACAAAAAAGATACTATTAAATCTCATAGCACCTCTACATGTTAATAACTACACATTGAACCCGAAAACTGCAACTAGTCAAAAGTGTGAGCATTATCATGTGTTAAGGACCGCACTGACACTGGAGGCGGCAGGATAGCAGCAAAATCAGCTCAATTTATAAAACACGGTCCCAATAAAAGTCAGATAGATGAACTAGCCAATGCAACAGAATAATTCAGAGTTTCATGATCGCATTTTCTAAGCTTCTTCTCATCGAAACTCAGAAAAAATATAATGAGAATCAAACCCAACAAGGACTAAACAATCATCAATTCAGGCATTTAAGGAGAATAAATATACATTCACTGGCCCTTGACATCCTTAAGCGCCAGAGTAAACAGATATAAGCGAAAATAGAAAAACCCTTGCAAACTCGCAAACCATTAAACTTAGTTTAAGTTTCTCTCTACTCATACGTCAACATTTTACTTTCAATTCCTCCCACAAAAAACAAATCCCTTCTGCTAATAATTTTACTCAGCAGCCAAACAATAACTAGCCAACTCCATCCAAAAAAACCAGCTCAAAAAAATTTAGAAGTATATATATGAAACCGTTTATTTTGAAGTATATATATGAAATTAAAGCAAGAACAGAGGAATACCTTGGGACTCTTGTCGATGGAGAACACTAGTCCTTCAAAACCGAATCGCAATGTTCCAAAGCTGCAAATCAAAAACCCGAAGCGTGAATCTACCTCAGCTCGTCGAACAAATCACAAAGTCAAGAATCCAAGGGTAATAAGGAGAGAACAACAGCGAGAGAGGCACACAAATCCAAAATGAAGGTGAGCTCAATGGAATTTAGTTTTGGAGAGACACAATGCGAACCTGAGCTTGATCGACAGAGCAACGACGAGACACAATAATGCAGTTTCTGTCTTTTAATATATTAATCATTTGGAGTCCCAAAATATAAATTGGGACTCCACAACTCTATTTTTTGGAGTCCCAAAATATAATTTGGGACTCCAAAAATAAATTTTTGGTCACTAGTGATTTTTGGTGGGTTGGGGAAAGTTTTTGGAGTCCCAAAATATAATTTGGGACTCCAAAAGAATATTTTTGGAGTCCTAAATTATATTTTGGGACTCCAAAAAATTTACCCTCCAAAAAATTTCCCCTCCAAAAATTTTCCCTCCAAATAAAATATCCCGCCAAATTTTTTTCCTGATTTTGGGAGTCCCAAATTATATTTTGGGACTCCAAAAAGTTTGTCCAGCTCACCAAAATTCATCTTTGCCCAAAATTTATTTTTAGAGTCCCAAAATATAATTTGAGACTCCAAAAGTTTATTTTTGGAGTCCCAATTTATATTTTGGGACTCCAAAAATGTTTCAGAGCCAAAATAATTACAAGAATGCCACCGTGTTCACTTGTTACATCCCTTTTTTAAATAGGGACGTCTTTTAGGGTAGTAATAGCCCATTTTTGTAGTAGTGAATATAAAAATCCAAAGCAAGTAGTTATTTTTACTTATTAATTAAGTTTGTATAAGACACAGAAAAAAAAAAGTATTTAGCAGTTTGCATGAGGAAACTTTCGGGTCTGTATGGAGGGAAATGGAGGGAGGGAGGGTGGAGTTTTTAAGAGTTGGATTTAAAAAATTGGAGAAGTAAGATTATTAAAATTTAATAATGATAAGATATAATATAAAAGAGTTTAAAAAAATTAATTATAAACTTTTAACCCCATTTCTTTAATTTTTTTAAATCCAAATCATAAAATTTTTCCTTCCACTCCCTTCCCTTCCAAATCCCTCATACCAAACAATTCTCATGATTACTAGCACAAGAGTTTTTATGAGAAGTGGTGTGGTTAATTATTTTTGTTTTTACAAATTTAATATACATATTTTTAATCTATTACTCTACTTATTTTTAAAATAACTCTTGTCATTAACACTTGGTAATTAACTTATATTCTATATTAAAATTCATATGTATTAAATTGATTTAAAATAAATGCCTCACCTTAATTTTGATTTTTATTTAAATAATAAATATAATGTATCTTTCTGTTGTTATATTTCATTAAAATATTTTGATCTATAAATTTATTTGGCTTAACAAACACTCTTAAATACATTAGCAGATTATCTTACATATGCAAATTTGAGAGTTTAGCTAGCTATAGCTTGTATCATTAAAATTTGGGATTTCTAAAAATCACTTCTAAAGTTTAAACATGCCTTTAATTTTAACAACTTGGTCATGACACACAAATCAAACGAGACGAGTTCAATTTCAAACTGTGCATCTGATCGACAACTTTGATTAATCGTATTGATTATAGTCTTAATAATACACAATTAATCTCCCAAAATGTGTCACTCCATATATTAAAAGCAACAAAAATATAATTAACAATATAAGTATATATATATATATACAAGCTTCAAATATAATAAACTTTATAAGAATTTTCACAGACAAAATCATGACAAGCAATTAAGTCAGAAAAGTATGTTTCTTTAACCTTAATGGATATATATTATCTAATCACATATGTCAGATTCGATTAAACTCTTCAGGAAAAGACAATAACTGCACATCGATCCATTACAAGCAAATCATGAGCCTCAAGAAGGCCTCTTGGATTTTCTCAACTTTGATTTTTGTAGAGTTTATTTTTAATCTTTTTGTTTTTTTTTTCCTCTTAATTTACGAATACTTTCCTTCTCTTACCACTGCTAACGTCACAATAACTTCAATTTATAATAGCAGTATAGCACCGCCAAATTTAGATGATCCAAACTTTCAAAATTACGCATCACACAATATTTCTCAATTTCTATATGGAAGTACTACCTCCGGTCTTAATTATAAGATCGGGTTAACTTTTTTTGAAAAAATTAAATAAATTACTTAATTATATCATATGTTGTATGTCTTTAAATTAATTATTTTATTAATTAAACTAATTAATTTAGAGAAAAAAATTAAAATTAAAAATGCTCTAAAATAATTTAATTAACTTCCTTAATCTCTTAAAAAAAATCAATTTGATTTTATAATTAAGACCGGAAGGAGTAATATTTTTAGTTTGTTGCGTCTTTTAATTTGTTCATTTTCTAATTGTTACTCGTTACTTTATTTATTTTTGAGTAAATATCCTTTTTGATCACTGGAAAAACACATTTGACCCTTTTTGGTCCCTGAGTAAAAAAAATGTCATTTTGGTCCTTTTTAGGGACTAAAAATGACCTTTTTGGGAATTTCTAAGGGATTAAAATGTGCAAAAAAATGATCAAAAGGACTAAAAGGGACCTTATTTTTCCATTTTAGGGACTAAAAGTGACTTATTTTTTTTCAGGGACCAAAAAGGGCATCTGTGTTTTTTCCAGGGACCAAAAAGGGTATTTACTCTTTATTTTTTTGGTCAATGTTGTTGCTTTATTCTTGATTAAAAGAAAATTAATCAGTTGTGAATGTGGCTGAACAAGAATTCGGTTCGATCGAACCTGGCCATACAAGTTTTCACATTTTTTCCCTGTAATTTTCTAGTGTCCCATGTTCAAATTATCCATAAAACACATGGTAATATGCAGTATACAAAAAATAATTAAATAACCTAATATCGGAAGGATTCAGTAATTTCCATGGCCACAAAAAAAGGATTTAGTAATTTCATCAAATATGCATCTACACACTTTTTATTTATCTAAATGGGTAAGAATTAACCACGGGAAGTTATAAATGATATTAAATCTACGATCTTTTCCTTGAAAAGGGGGTTTCTAGATCACCAAACTTTAGATTAGAAATCAGGGTTATTAAACCTAGATTGGCTGGTTTGGACCGGAAACTGACGAATGGTTGGTAAACCGGTTCGGTTCCGACATTAATCCAGCTTACTTACACACACACACAATTTCATATTAATAACTCTAAAATCTTTACTTTCTCATGATTCGATCCCACGTTAGCTCCGGTTTAGCTTCAGTCTAACTCACTAACCTTTAATTCAGTATCCCAACCGGTTCAGTGACCATTCCATTTTAAATAACTTTATAGAAATACACTCTACCTATGGTCAGTGACGGACCCAACTTTTAATATTTATGTGTGCACAATTGCTGCCCCGGATTTTTTTTTTTTTAAGGAAAGTTTTAAATGCATTTAAAACAAAATAATATGGACAAGAAAATAAAAGAAAACTTCAATTTAACATAGAAAAATAAGAATCAAGAGTCAATTAAGCTATTACAACAGAATGATTACAAAAGCATTCTTAGATTATTCATTACTTGAAAAATTGCATTATATCTCCATCATCGATCTTATCAAACGTATTACGTTCGACATAAGTGTGTCAAGAGTTCTCTAAGATCATACAAGGTGAGTTTGAAATGTCTACGATAGGAGAATTAAATTTCTTCTTAGGATTTCGAATCAAACAAATGTATTTAATTTATAATTTTAAAAAATATATAAAAAATGGAAATAGTAGCTGGTTATAAAAAAATGAAGACCTTTAAATATTTTCTGTATTATATAGCATTTCTTCACTCTTGTCTTGTATGATCAATGGTTCTTTTAATATGGTTTTGAAATCATAGATAAAAATACTGCTGCATGTGTTTTTCATAAGGAGGAAAATCTTGGAAAAAAAGAGAAAAGAAATCAGCCGCATACTTGGAAAAAAAAAAAAGAAGAAAAGAAATGAGTTTGGATTGAAAAAAAAAAAAAGAAGAAGAAAAGAAATGAGCTTGGATTGAAAAAAGAAAAAAGTAATGAAATGACCTTGGATTGGGAAAAAAACAGAAAAGAAATGAGCTGCATAGGGCACGCCCGAGGGTTCGAACTGGTGACCTCATATGTGGTCAGTTGCTCTATTACCACTAAGCTAGGGGTCCAATGATGCTAACAGATTTTAGGTAAAAAATATACATATCTTAAAATCTTATGTCTGCACTTGCAGACACCTGCACCAACGTGGGTCCGCCACTGCCTATGGCAATCAAACTATGGGGGAATTGTAATCATGTACCAGTATAACTTTTAAGGCCCATTTGGTACGGGGAAAATTTAAGGAGAGAAAAGAATTTAAAAGAGGGAAGGGAATGGAAGGGAAGATTTTGAAAGATGAGGGAAGATGAGTTGTTTGGTAGAAATAAAATGAATGGGTGGTAGTTAGTAAAGAATGAAGAAATGTCTATTTTACCTTCAAAAGTAATTAATTCAAAATAGAAAAGAAAAATAATTTTTTTGCTAAAATATGCTCTTATCAAGTTCGAACTTGTGTAAAAAAATTTCCCGCCAAGTTCAAATTTAAGAGGTAAATTTGTTAAAAAAAAATGTGAACAGTGACGTGGGAACTTGAGATCCCATCAATTTTGGTGGGATCTGATCTTCCCACATATAAGGGAAGATTGGTGGGCTTGAGAACTTAGCTTCTTGGGAAGATTGGTCTAAAATGCGTACCAAACGAAGAAACTTTCTAATTTTCCTTCTCATCCCACTGAATCCGTGTACCAAACGGGCCCTTACTGGACCGACCAGAATTCAGCTCAGGGAAGAGAAATGGGCTTTCGTGGGCTTCTTCAATATCCATCAACTTTGCAATATATGTCAATTGATACTGATTGGGCTTTTATTTAATATTGATATGGCCTATAAATTGATCCAATACATTTTCATGAGACACGCCGAAAACAATGACTGTGCCTCGTTTAATTGATGGTGTTTGGGCCTTGGTTCCACGATTCGTTTTATTGTTTTTTGTAGCCTTTGTTTTTTTTATGTTAACATCTGGTATCCGGTTCAGGCTTCTTGGTTGTCCCTTTCAATATAAGTGTCTCCTTTGAAACCTAAACTCGAGACTCAAGGAGAACTAACAGGGCCTTACATAGCTAGACCAACTCTATGTCGGTTGTTTTTCTAGCTTTTGATAATAAACTTATTGGTTTGAAAAAAGACAACAAATTATTGAGCCTGATTACTATTTTCTGCTAGTTGAAATGTCTGTCCCTTTAACATGTTAGGGCTTTTACCTTAGAAGTTTTTACTCAATAGCTAGGTTGTTCTAGAAATTTTAAATCGTAACAATTTTACCTTAGATGTTATCCAAGTTAAATTTACCCGCTAGTTGACTAAACGTGCTTATTTAGCAAGTTTGTGTGTCATCCACTTTATTTTTTTAAGTAAAATTTAGAAACCTTAAACCCAATTTGAATGATTGGAAAAAAAATAAAAAAGTTAAAAACATCTTATGCGTTAAAGAGAATTAAAGAAGCACATGTTTATCTCGACGTCGTTAGGGTACAACGGCTTGACGACGGATATCAAATAATAAGTTATGGAGATATTATTTTCTGAGGAAAATTCTATGGAAATTAGGAAAATTAGTAAATGTGTCGAAATGACCAAAATGCCCTTATAGAGCATAAAGTGACTTAGGAAATTATGAAAAATCTAAAAAGGCAGGAAATAATTATTTGAATTAAGAGAGTATATTATCCCTAATTTAGGTAATTTATTAAGTTACAAACTTGGAGAAGTTGTAGAAGAATACTCAAAAAGTAAGGAAATGACCAAATACCCCGTAGATGCTAAGGTAATACGTAACACATGGAAACAAATGTGTCGGTGTAAAAGTTATGAGGTAATGAGGTGTTATAATTAAGAAAATTATCAACAAGTGATAATAAAGTAATTAAGTAATATTGAGCTAATTACTTAAGCATAAGCAAGGAAAATTCAGTAATAATTATGGAAAGCTCAAAAATTAGTGGAAATTGGTTGAATATTAGTAAAAATATATTTACTAATTAATTGGAAATTTTTGAGAAAAATGGATGAGTTTAGGTATTTTTAAGCCTAAATCAAAGTATTGACCAATAGGAAAATTTTGTAAAAAAATTATATAAAATAATTATTAAATAATTATTTTATATAATATTAATTAATTATTAATTAAAATAAAAACGAAAATATAAATTAAATAGGATCAGATTTTTGACCGAAAATTTCAAGAAGAATGAAGATAAGAGTGAAATCATAATATCATGATATTTGTTTACATTTAGCACATGTTTGAATATTTTAATATATAATTAAAGTTAGTGAATAGTAATCTTATATTTAGGAAACGGATCCTATCTAGAGAACCAGGAATAGGAATTCCAAAGTCAAGGTAAAATAATGATCGGTGGAATTTTGTCTTCCGTTATACTTTTACGGAAGTAAATTACGAAGTCGTTTGTGCATTTCCTAATAAAACAAAATAGGGAAAAATGCATATAGGTATATTTTTGGATATAGAGAAAATAAATTCTAACTCAACATCTAGGCATGAGTTTGAATTTATTTTGACATATTTGGAATCAGTGAATTTTTCTGAAGAAATTGGTATTTTCAGAAATGCGTTCTGAAATCGGACGCAATCGGACACGTTTTTCGAGAAAGACTCAACCTGATCTCGTTGGAGCCCTATATGGAAGGCTTCTGGAAGGAGACACTTGGCCTCCTCCCATTGGCCAATCCCTTGGCTGTTGGAGCATGGGCAGGTCGGCAAGGAGGAAAGAAGAAGGAAGAAAAGCTTTTTGAAAAAGTTGTTTTGGACGGTCCAGATCGATTCTCACAAAGTTGATCCGACGACCAAAATCCTACACATTTTCCTATAAATACCCACCCCTCCCCTTTGGTTTTTCTCACATTTGAGAAGCAAGAGCTGATTCTAGAGAGAGGATTTTAGAGAGAGGTGCTCGGGAAAATTCGCAGCCGAAGCTCTGGGTAAGTTTTTCTCACGAGCTTTAAGCTTTAGTAGTTCTTTCGTAGTAAGGGTAGTAATGCTAGAATAGCCTTTAATTTTTCTAGTATGATTGGATATCATATGGGAGGGCTATTTTAGTCTTTATTTTCGAAAATCATGATGGCGTCGAAGTTCTGGCAAAATTTTGGGAAGAAAATAGCCTATGTAGCGGAAGGACTGGCGAAATCCGCCAAGTAGGGTAGAAGGGGCAAAATGGTAATTTTACCTAAAATGCCAGTTATAATGTCAAATTACTAATAGAAGTGACATTATTCTCATAGGATATCTGAAAAGCTGATTACTGCTGCCAGTTCTGTTGCCCGACGTCCTGTTGTAGGACTTTTACACGTTTCTCCGTGTAGAAAGTACGTTTTCCGCCGGTAGTACCTAACGTTGCCAACGAAGTTACGTCCGCGTCTTGTAACACTAATCGATGTTCATGGTATGCATGTATGTGCTATGTGTATTGTTATGGTATGTTTATTGAATGCAAATATGTTAGAAACAGTTTGGTGCGAAGGAAAGGCTAGTCTATGTGGGTAAGCCATTAAGTCGCCGTGAACTCGGTGAGGCCCCATGATAGACACTTACACGGCCATTCTGTTCGGTTTACCGAAAGTATGTACGTGCGCGTCTTGGTAACCTTAACGCCGATGTTGATCGTATGCGTACGTGTGGTTGTGAGTCGGATGATATGTGGTGAGTATTGTTATGAGCTTTTGAATACATGCACTACGTGTGACACATCTACATGCACTACGTGTGACCCATCTACATGCACTACGTGTGACCCATCTACATGCACTACGTGTGACCCATCTTTATGCACTTCGTGTGACACATCTCATTATCTTTGTTAATATGAATGATTGTGGATGATATACCGTATATGTGAATATGAGGTTAATCGTTACTCTGAGATCCAATGTGTTAAATTGGATCTCGGCTATAGCTTGTAACTAGCCAGTGGGCATTTTGAATATATATATATCAGTTATTCTTCCGCTCAAATGCTCTACTCTGATAATGTGAAAAGATGTTTTAAAAAAAAAATTATACTGCTTTTGAAAAGTCGGGTTGTTACATTTGGTATCAGAGCAGTTGTCCTGGCATAGATCTAACTATGTTATATACAAACCATTGGTGCCGAAGGCAAGGCTAGTCTATGTGGGTAAGCCAATCGGTCGCCGTGAACTCGGTGAGGCTCCCATGATAGACACTTACAGCCCAATTGGTTAAAGTAACTGAGTTAGGCTCTACGCCTTTTAAAGAGCATATTTTGAAAATGAGTACGATATAGCCCCGAGTCGGTGTACCACCTTGTTTCGGTATACCGTTTGAACCAGGTATACCATCTGAATCGATGTACCACTTTCGGTGGATACATCACTCTAACCCGAACTTATATCCGAAGTCGGTCACGCCGGATGAAACTCCAAGAATGGTCGAGAGATGTTAATATAAAGGTGTAGTTTTTGGATCTAACGGGATAGTACCGCGAGATTCATAAAGAATGTTCATAACTTACAAATTCACAAGTAAGTAATCAAATTAACGTTGAACAAAGACTCGTGAGACAAGCTTTCACGGAGCAAGGAAGAAGTTGGTCACAAACATCAAGAAATTGATGATCCCAAATCCAAGTAGATTCTATAATGGTACCAATAGATAAGGATTGGGATATGTTTAGTCATGACATGACAATGTGATGACTTACCACTCTCAAGCTTCTCAAGTCAGAACCAAACTACACATGACCTAGAGATAGTATTTGTCATGTGATTATAAAACAAACCACGATTTTATTATTAAGTATTAGGTATCTTATGTTGCCATGGTGTATGGGAACCATGGGAACATAATATATCGGTACGACGTGATATCCATGAGTACGAGATATATGGTATTGCCGCGGTGTATGGGAACCACGGTGATACAGTATATCAAAAATACGACATGATGAATGTGTAGTACGCGGTATTATGGGTGCCACTAAAACACTTATGTACGCGGTGTTATGGGTGCCACGGAAACGCTAAAACACTAAAGTACGCGGTGTTATGGGCGCCACGAAAGCAATATATATAAAGTACGTGGTATTGTGACACCACGGAAACACTATATATCAACTCAAAACATGATAAAAACTTTATAATCAAGCCGAAACGATTTCTCGGATCACTGAAATAAATGATCTAAGAATGTTCTGATAGAATAAGTATCTGTAGCGTATGGTTCGAAGTCTGGTTAGTGCAACGGCTAGGGAGCACGAAGAATGGACATGTGAGTCCTGTATGTAACCGAAGTACCAGTTGGAATGTTGGGATGCATACTAAGTAAGTATGCATGGACAAGGGTTAGACAAAAGGTCTAAGTTATTTCTCTGAGGTGATACGCGTAAATTTCGAGGACGAAATTTTGTTTAACGGGGGGAGAAATGTAATACCCTAAAACCTGACTTAGGGTAAAATCATAAAATGAGTAAATAATACCCATTAAAAATAGGTGAATATGAGATATCAAATAATAAGTTATGGAGATATTATTTTCTGAGGAAAATTCTATGGAAATTAGGGAAAATTAGTAAATGTGTCAGAAATGACCAAAATGCCCTTATAGAGCATAAAGTGACTTAGGAAATTATGAAAAATCCTAAAAGGCAGGGAAATAATTATTTGAATTAAGAGAGTATATTGTCCCTAATTTAGGTAATTTATTAAGTTACAAACTTGGAGAAGTTGTAGAAGAATACTCAAAAAGTAAGGAAATGATCGAAATACCCCGTAGATGCTAAGGTAATACGAGAACACATGGAAACAAATGTGTCGGTGTAAAAGTTATGAGGTAATGAGGTGTTATAATTAAGAAAATTATCAACAAGTGATAATAAAGTAATTAAGTAATATTGAGCTAATTACTTAAGCATAAGCAAGGAAAATTCAGTAATAATTATGGGAAGCTCAAAAATTAGTGGAAATTGGTTGAATATTAGTAAAAATATATTTACTAATTAATTGGAAATTTTTGAGAAAAATGGATGAGTTTAGGTATTTTTAAGCCTAAATCAAAGTATTGACCAATAGGAAAATTTTGTAAAAAATTATATAAAATAATTATTAAATAATTATTTTATATAATATTAATTAATTATTAATTAAAATAAAAACGAAAATATAAATTAAATAGGATCAGATTTTTGACCGAAAATTTCAAGAAGAATGAAGATAAGAGTGAAATCATAATATCATGATATTTGTTTACATTTAGCACATGTTTGAATATTTTAATATATAATTAAAGTTAGTGAATAGTAATCTTATATTTAGGAAACGGATCCTATCTAGAGAACCAGGAATAGGAATTCCAAAGTCAAGGTAAAATAATGATCGGTGGAATTTTGTCTTCCGTTATACTTTACTAAGTAAATTAAAGTCGTTTGTGCATTTCCTAATAAAACAAAATAGGGAAAAATGCATATAGGTATATTTTTGGATATAGAGAAAATAAATTCTAACTCAACATCTAGGCATGAGTTTGAATTTATTTTGACATATTTGGAATCGGTGAATTTTTCGAAGAAATTGGTATTTTCGAAATGCGTTACGAAATCGGGCGCTTAATCGGACACGTTTTCGAGAAAGACTCAACTGGACTGTTGGAGCCCTATATGGGAACAAAATAAAGGTTGACTTGGACATTTCTACTAAGAGAGAACATGTCTTCAAAGTTGTAAATCCAGAATTTTGAGATTTCTCCGAAATTACGCAAATCGGTGCCGATCGGAGAAATTCAACCTAAGGCTTCTGGAAGGAGACACTTGGCCTCCTCCCATTGGCCAATCCCTTGGCTGTTGGAGCATGGGCAGGTCGGCAAGGAGGAAAGAAGAAGGAAGAAAAGCTTTTGAAAAGTTGTTTTGGACGGTCCCGGATCGATTCTCACAAAGTTGATCCGATCACCGAAATCCTACACCTTTTCCTATAAATACCCACCCTCCCCTTTGGTTTTTCTCACATTTGAGAAGCAAGAGCTGATTCTAGAGAGAGGATTTTAGAGAGAGGTGCTCTGGGAAAATTCGCAGCGAAGCTCTGGGTAAGTTTTCGGTACCGAGCTTTAAGCTTTCGTAGTTCTTTCAGTAGTAAGGGTAGTAATGCTAGAATAGCCTTTAATTTTTCTAGTATGATTGGATATCATATGGGAGGGCTATTTTAGTCTTTATTTTCGAAAATCATGATGGCGTCGAAGTTCTGGCAAAATTTTGGGAAGAAAATAGCCTATGTAGCGGAGCGCCGCGAAATTCCGCCAAGTAGGGGTAGAAGGGCAAAATGGTAATTTTTACCTAAAATGCCAGTTATAATGTCAAATTACTAATAGAAGTGACATTATTCTCATAGGATATCCGAAAAGCCGATTCTGCTGCCAAGTTACGCCCGACGTGTCGTTTGTAGGACTTTTGCTGATGTTCATGGTATGCATGTATGTGCTATGTGTATTGTTATGGTATGTTTATTGAATGCAAATATGTTAGAACAGTTTGGTGCCGAAGGAAAGGCTAGTCTATGTGGGTAAGCCATTAAGTCGCCGTGAACTCGGTGAGGCCCCCATGATAGACACTTACCTGGCCATTCTGTTCGGTTTACGAAAGTATGTACGTGCGCGTACTGGTAACCTTAACGCTGATGTTGATCGTATGCGTACGTGTGGTTGTGAGTCGGATGATATGTGGTGAGTATTGTTATGAGCTTTTGAATACATGCACTACGTGTGACACATCTACATGCACTACGTGTGACCCATCTACATGCACTACGTGTGACCCATCTACATGCACTACGTGTGACCCATCTTTATGCACTTCGTGTGACACATCTCATTATACTGTTAATATGAATGATTGTGGATGATATACCGTATATGTGAATATGAGGTTAATGATTACCTGAGATCCAATGTGTTAAATTGGATCTCATCTATAGCGTCAGGGTCGGAAGGACCGAGGACCGAGAAGAGAGGAAACGCAGAATCATGGTTCCGATCAAGACTTTCCGATGTTGTTCTTTTACTTTTGAAAACTCTCGGTTACTATACCGTTTCGTAACTAGCCGTGGGCATTTTGAATATATATATATCGGTTATTCTTCCGCTCAAATGCTCTACTCGATAATGTGAAAAGATGTTTTAAAAAAAAATTTATCTTGCTTTTGAAAAGTCGGGTTGTTACATTTGGTATCGAAGCGGTTTGTCTGGCATAGATCTAACTATGTTATATACAAACCATTGGTGCCGAAGGCAAGGCTAGTCTATGTGGGTAAGCCAATCGATCGCCGTGAACTCGGTGAGGCTCCCATGATAGACACTTACCCGGCCAATTGGTTAGAGTCAGTGTACCACCTTGTTTCGGTATACCAGTTTGAACCGGTATACCATCCTGAATCGATGTACCACTTTCGGTGGATACATCACTCTAACCCAGAACTTATATCTGAAGCTAGGTCACGCCGGATGAAACTCCAAGAATAGTCGAGAGATGTTAATATAAAGGTGTAGTTTTGGATCTAACGGGATAGTACCGCGATTCATAAAGAATGTTCATAACTTACAAATTCACAAGTAAGTAATCAAATTAACGTTGAACAAAGACTGTGAGACAAGCTTTCACGAGCAAGGAAGAAGTTGGTCACACATCAAGAAATTGATGATCCCAAATCCAAGTAGATTCTATAATGGTACCAATAGATAAGGATTGGGATATGTTTAGGCATGACATGACAATGTGATGACTTACCACTCTCAAGCTTCTCAAGTCGGGAATCAAACTACACATGACCTAGAGATAGTATTTTTCATGTGATTATAAAACAAACCACGATTTTATTATTAAGTATTAGGTATCTTATGTTGCCATGGTGTATGGGAACCATGGGAACATAATATATCGAAGTACGACGTGATATCCATGAGTACGAGATATATGGTATTGCCAGCACAGTATGGGAACCACGGTGATACGATTATATCAAAATACGACATGATGAATGTAGTACGCGGTATTATGGGTGCCACGGAAACACTTATGTACGCGCGGTGTTATGGGCGCCACGAAACGCTAAAACACTAAAGTACGCGGTGTTATGGGCGCCACGAAAGCAATATATATAAAGTACGTGGTATTGTGACACCACGGAAACACTATATATCAACTCAAAACATGATAAAAATTTATAATCAAGCCGAAACGATTTCTCGGATCACCGAAATAAATGATCTAAGAATGTTACGATAGAATAAGTATCCGTAGCGTATGGTTCAAGTCACAGGTTAGTGCAACGGCTAGGGAGCACGAAGAATGGACATGTGAGTCACAGTATGTAACCGAAGTACTCGGTTGGAATGTTGGGATGCATACTAAGTAAGTATGCATGGACAAGGGTTAGACAAAAGGTCTAAGTTATTTCTCTGAGGTGATACGCGTAAATTTCGAGGACGAAATTTTGTTTAACAAGGAGAAGTGTAATACCCTAAAATATGACTTAGGGTAAAATTATAAAATGAGTAAATAATACCCATTAAAAATAGGTGAATATGAGATATCAAATAATAAGTTATGGAGATATTATTTTCTGAGGAAAATTCTATGGAAATTAGGGAAAATTAGTAAATGTGTCAGAAATGACCAAAATGCCCTTATAGAGCATAAAGTGACTTAGGAAATTATGAAAAATCCTAAAAGGCAGGGAAATAATTATTTGAATTAAGAGAGTATATTGTCCCTAATTTAGGTAATTTATTAAGTTACAAACTTGGAGAAGTTGTAGAAGAATACTCAAAAGTAAGGAAATGATCGAAATACCCCGTAGATGCTAAGGTAATACGAACACATGGAAACAAATGTGTCATGTAAAAGTTATGAGGTAATGAGGTGTTATAATTAAGAAAATTATCAACAAGTGATAATAAAGTAATTAAGTAATATTGAGCTAATTACTTAAGCATAAGCAAGGAAAATTCAGTAATAATTATGGGAAGCTCAAAAATTAGTGGAAATTGGTTGAATATTAGTAAAAATATATTTACTAATTAATTGGAAATTTTTGAGAAAAATGGATGAGTTTAGGTATTTTTAAGCCTAAATCAAAGTATTGACCAATAGGAAAATTTTGTAAAAAATTATATAAAATAATTATTAAATAATTATTTTATATAATATTAATTAATTATTAATTAAAATAAAAACGAAAATATAAATTAAATAGGATCAGATTTTTGACCGAAAATTTCAAGAAGAATGAAGATAAGAGTGAAATCATAATATCATGATATTTGTTTACATTTAGCACATGTTTGAATATTTTAATATATAATTAAAGTTAGTGAATAGTAATCTTATATTTAGGAAACGGATCCTATCTAGAGAACCAGGAATAGGAATTCCAAAGTCAAGGTAAAATAATGATCGGTGGAATTTTGTCTTCCGTTATACTTTACTAAGTAAATTCCAAGTCGTTTGTGCATTTCCTAATAAAACAAAATAGGGAAAAATGCATATAGGTATATTTTTGGATATAGAGAAAATAAATTCTAACTCAACATCTAGGCATGAGTTTGAATTTATTTTGACATATTTGGAATCGGTGAATTTTTCGAAGAAATTGGTATTTTCGAAATGCGTTCAAACCGGGACGCACCGGACACGCTTTTCGAGAAAGACTCAACCGGACATTTGGAGCCCTATATGGGAACAAAATAAAGGTTGACTTGGACATTTCTACCAAGAGAGAACATGTCTTCAAAGTTGTAAATCCAGAATTTTGAGATTTCTCCGAAATTACGCAAATCGGTGCCGACGGAGAAATTCAACCTAAGGCTTCGGAAGGAGACACTTGGCCTCCTCCCATTGGCCAATCCCTTGGCTGTTGGAGCATGGGCAGGTCGGCAAGGAGGAAAGAAGAAGGAAGAAAAGCTTTTGAAAAGTTGTTTTGGACGGTCGGATCGATTCTCACAAAGTTGATCCGACTACCAAAATCCTACACCTTTTCCTATAAATACACACCCTCCCCTTTGGTTTTTCTCACATTTGAGAAGCAAGAGCTGATTCTAGAGAGAGGATTTTAGAGAGAGGTGCTCGGGAAAATTCGCAATGAAGCTGGGTAAGTTTTTCGATCGAGCTTTAAGCTTTCGTAGTTCTTTCGGTAGTAAGGGTAGTAATGCTAGAATAGCCTTTAATTTTTCTAGTATGATTGGATATCATATGGGAGGGCTATTTTAGTCTTTATTTTCGAAAATCATGATGGCGTCGAAGTTCTGGCAAAATTTGATGTTCATGGTATGCATGTATGTGCTATGTGTATTGTTATGGTATGTTTATTGAATGCAAATATGTTAGAACAGTTTGGTGCCGAAGGAAAGGCTAGTCTATGTGGGTAAGCCATTAAGTCGCCGTGAACTCGGTGAGGCCCCCATGATAGACACTTACCTGGCCATTCTTGTTCGGTTTACGAAAGTATGTACGTGCGCGTACTGGTAACCTTAACGCTGATGTTGATCGTATGCGTACGTGTGGTTGTGAGTCGGATGATATGTGGTGAGTATTGTTATGAGCTTTTGAATACATGCACTACGTGTGACACATCTACATGCACTACGTGTGACCCATCTACATGCACTACGTGTGACCCATCTACATGCACTACGTGTGACCCATCTTTATGCACTTCGTGTGACACATCGTTATACTTGTTAATATGAATGATTGTGGATGATATACTTGTATATGTGAATATGAGGTTAATCGTTACCCGAGATCCAATGTGTTAAATTGGATCTCGGCTATAACGTCGAGTCGAAGGACCGAGGACCGAGAAGAGAGGAAAGCGGCGAGAATCATGGTTCCGATGAAGACTTTAGATGTTGTTCTTTTACTTTTGAAAACTCTCGGTTACTATACCGTTTACGTAACTAGCCAGTGGGCATTTTGAATATATATATATCTGTTATTCTTCCGCTCAAATGCTCTACTCTGATAATGTGAAAAGATGTTTTAAAAAAAAATTTATACCGCTTTTGAAAAGTCGGGTTGTTACATTTGGTATCGAGTGCGATTGTCTGGCATAGATCTAACTATGTTATATACAAACCATTGGTGCCGAAGGCAAGGCTAGTCTATGTGGGTAAGCCAATCGGCCAGTGAACTCGGTGAGGCTCCCATGATAGACACTTACACGGCCAATTGGTTAAAGTAACGGAGTTAGGCTCTACGCCTTTTTAAAGAGCATATTTTGAAAATGAGTACGATATAGCCACTGAGTCGATGTACCACCTTGTTTCGGTATACCGGTTTGAACCGGTATACCATCACCGAATCGATGTACCACTTTCGGTGGATACATCACTCTAACCAGAACTTATATGCAGGCGGGTCACGCCGGATGAAACTCCAAGAATGGTCGAGATGTTAATATAAAGGTGTAGTTTTTGGATCTAACGGGATAGTACCGCAGATTCATAAAGAATGTTCATAACTTACAAATTCACAAGTAAGTAATCAAATTAACGTTGAACAAAGGCGTGAGACAAGCTTTCACGAGCAAGGAAGAAGTTGGTCACGGCATCAAGAAATTGATGATCCCAAATCCAAGTAGATTCTATAATGGTACCAATAGATAAGGATTGGGATATGTTTAGTCATGACATGACAATGTGATGACTTACCACTCTCAAGCTTCTCAAGTCAGAACCAAACTACACATGACCTAGAGATAGTATTTTTCATGTGATTATAAAACAAACCACGATTTTATTATTAAGTATTAGGTATCTTATGTTGCCATGGTGTATGGGAACCATGGGAACATAATATATCGAAGTACGACGTGATATCCATGAGTACGAGATATATGGTATTGTCGCGGTGTATGGGAACCACGGGGATACCGTATATCAAAATACGACATGATAAATGTGTAGTACGCGGTATTATGGGTGCCACGGAAACACTTATGTACGCGGTGTTATGGGCGCCACGGAAACGCTAAAACACTAAAGTACGCGGTGTTATGGGCGCCACGAAAGCAATATATATAAAGTACGCGGTGTTGTGACACCACGGAAACACTATATATCAACTCAAAACATGATAAAAATTTATAATCAAGCCGAAACGATTTCTCGGATCACTGAAATAAATGATCTAAGAATGTTACGATAGAATAAGTATCCGTAGCGTATGGTTCGAAGTCTGGGTAGTGCAACAGCTAGGAGCACGAAGAATGGACATGTGAGTCCCGTATGTAACAGAAGTACCAGGTTGGAATGTTGGGATGCATACTAAGTAAGTATGCATGGACAAGGGTTAGACAAAAGGTCTAAGTTATTTCTCTGAGGTGATACGCGTAAATTTCGAGGACGAAATTTTGTTTAACAGGGGGAGAAATGTAATACCCAAAATATGACTTAGGGTAAAATTATAAAATGAGTAAATAATACCCATTAAAAATAGGTGAATATGAGATATCAAATAATAAGTTATGGAGATATTATTTTCTGAGGAAAATTCTATGGAAATTAGGGAAAATTAGTAAATGTGTCAGAAATGACCAAAATGCCCTTATAGAGCATAAAGTGACTTAGGAAATTATGAAAAATCCTAAAAGGCAGGAAATAATTATTTGAATTAAGAGAGTATATTGTCCCTAATTTAGGTAATTTATTAAGTTACAAACTTGGAGAAGTTGTAGAAGAATACTCAAAAAGTAAGGAAATGATCGAAATACCCCAGTAGATGCTAAGGTATACGAACACATGGAAACAAATGTGTCGATGTAAAAGTTATGAGGTAATGAGGTGTTATAATTAAGAAAATTATCAACAAGTGATAATAAAGTAATTAAGTAATATTGAGCTAATTACTTAAGCATAAGCAAGGAAAATTCGGTAATAATTATGGGAAGCTCAAAAATTAGTGGAAATTGGTTGAATATTAGTAAAAATATATTTACTAATTAATTGGAAATTTTTGAGAAAAATGGATGAGTTTAGGTATTTTTAAGCCTAAATCAAAGTATTGACCAATAGGAAAATTTTGTAAAAAAATTATATAAAATAATTATTAAATAATTATTTTATATAATATTAATTAATTATTAATTAAAATAAAAACGAAAATATAAATTAAATAGGATCAGATTTTTGACCGAAAATTTCAAGAAGAATGAAGATAAGAGTGAAATCATAATATCATGATATTTGTTTACATTTAGCACATGTTTGAATATTTTAATATATAATTAAAGTTAGTGAATAGTAATCTTATATTTAGGAAACGGATCCTATCTAGAGAACCAGGAATAGGAATTCCAAAGTCAAGGTAAAATAATGATCGGTGGAATTTTGTCTTCCGTTATACTTTACTGAAGTAAATTAAAGTCGTTTGTGCATTTCCTAATAAAACAAAATAGGGAAAAATGCATATAGGTATATTTTGGATATAGAGAAAATAAATTCTAACTCAACATCTAGGCATGAGTTTGAATTTATTTTGACATATTTGGAATCGAGTGAATTTTTCGAAGAAATTGGTATTTTCGAAATGCGTTCGAAATCGGGCCAACGGACACGTTTTTGAGAAAGACTCAACTGGATCTTGGAGCCCTATATGGGAACAAAATAAAGGTTGACTTGGACATTTCTACCAAGAGAGAACATGTCTTCAAAGTTGTAAATCCAGATTTTGAGATTTCTCCAAATTACGCAAATCGGTACCGATCGGAGAAATTCAACGGAAGGCTTCTGGAAGGAGACACTTGGCCTCCTCCCATTGGCCAATCCCTTGGCTGTTGGAGCATGGGCAGGTCGGCAAGGAGGAAAGAAGAAGGAAGAAAAGCTTTTGAAAAGTTGTTTTGGACGGTCCGGATCGATTCTCACAAAGTTGATCCGACTAGTAGAAATCCTACACCTTTTCCTATAAATACACACCCCTCCCCTTTGGTTTTCTCACATTTGAGAAGCAAGAGCTGATTCTAGAGAGGATTTTAGAGAGAGGTGCTCAGGAAAATTCGCGCGAAGCTCTGGGTAAGTTTTGATCTACAGAGCTTTAAGCTTTCGTAGTTCTTTCAGTAGTAAGGGTAGTAATGCTAGAATAGCCTTTAATTTTTCTAGTATGATTGGATATCATATGGGAGGGCTATTTTAGTCTTTATTTTCGAAAATCATGATGGCGTCGAAGTTCTGGCAAAATTTTGGGAAGAAAATAGCCTATGTAGCGGAAGCGCTGGCGAAATTCCGCCAAGTAGGGGTAGAAGGGCAAAATGGTAATTTTTACCTAAAATGCCGCTTATAATGTCAAATTACTAATAGAAGTGACATTATTCTCATAGGATATCCGAAAAGCTGATTACTAACTGCCGTTCTGTTGCCCGACGTGTCATTGTAGGACTTTGCACGTTTCTCAGTAGAAAGTACGTTTTCCGGTAGTACCTAACGTTGCCAACGAAGGTACGTCCGCGTACTGTAACACTAATCTGATGTTCATGGTATGCATGTATGTGCTATGTGTATTGTTATGGTATGTTTATTGAATGCAAATATGTTAGAACAGGTTTGGTGCGAAGGAAAGGCTAGTCTATGTGGGTAAGCCATTAAGTCACAGTGAACTCGGTGAGGCCCCCATGATAGACACTTATCTGGCCATTCTGTTCGGTTTACGAAAGTATGTACGTGCGCGTCTTGGTAACCTTAACGCCGATGTTGATCGTATGCGTACGTGTGGTTGTGATGTCGGATGATATGTGGTGAGTATTGTTATGAGCTTTTGAATACATGTACTACGTGTGACACATCTACATGCACTACGTGTGACCCATCTACATGCACTACGTGTGACCCATATACGTATATGTGAATATGAAGTTAAAAACATCTTATGCGTTAAAGAGAATTAAAGAAGCACATGTTTATCTCGACGTCGTTAGGGTACAACGGCTTGACGACGGAAGGTTAACAACGACCTTGTTGATCATCTTTCTCATTGTTTCTCAAATCCAATAATTAAATCTTTTTTTTCAGGGAACATAAAATTAACTTGAATAGTAACTAGATCGAAATTACTATGATTTGAAAACTTTTAAGGTGATATTACTTTAAAAAAAAAACTTTCAAAACAAAATCAAAACCTTTTTACAACTTTTGGAATTAACTGAGGCAAAAATTTGACACAATAGTAGATAGAGTTGTTGTATGAATATACACAATAATGAATAACACTAAAATGGGTAAGTCAGCAGCCAAGGGCAACCTCTGGCATATTTAATTATTGAGTAAATACCATTTCTGGTTGTTGACAAAAAAACACGTACCTCATTTTGATCCCTGACAAAAAAAACAACCCTTATTCGTCCTTTTTATGGGATTAAAAAAGACATTTTGGAAATTTGTGAGAAATCAAAATGTCCACCAATCGACCATTATTCGTCCTTTTTATGGATTAAAAATGACCTTTTTTTTTTCAATGACTAAAATGGAGTTTGTGTTTTTTATCAAGGACAAAAAGATATTTACTCTTAATCATTTAAATGTCGGTGATTAGGTTAGAAGTCAGTAATTCAATTAACCCTTTTGGACTGTAAATTTTTCAAATTAAGACGACTCTTTTCAAATTTTTTACCATTCAAAATCTGAAATGATGGTACATCGGAAAAATCTTGGAACTAACACAATCCAACTTTTATCGAGAAAAGAAAAATTAAACAACTCATTTTATTTTTATTTTTGGTGGGATTCTTTATATGTTTCAACAACTTTACTTGCTCATAATTTTTTAAAAATAAAAAATTAAAACAAAAGATATGACAAAGTCAAAAGAACATCTTGGAAGGCTAAAAAACAGGATGTGAGACCAGTCTCCCTTAATTAACAAACAAAAAGCGACACGTGCTAAGGTTTAGGGCCAGCTTAATTTTGTCCAAATGACAATTTTGCCACTACCGTTTTGAAAACAATAACATTATATTTAAAATAGGGTTAATACTAGTATGATTAATCTTTATACTTTGATCAAATTTTTATTTTGATCCATATAGTTTTAAATTATTGATTTTAGTTCTTATAATTTCATAAAGATTTGATTTAAGTTTAAAGGTAGAGACCAAAACAAAAATACGTTAAAAATATATATATTAGTCTTTAAACTTAGACTAATTTTGTATGATGTTATAGGATCCAAAACTAACAATTTGAAATTATGGGGACAAAAATAATATCCGATCAAAAATAAAGACTGACACAATGATATTAACCTTTTAAAATAATAAAAATATAAACTTATTTCACTAATGATTATTTTTAAACTTATACAAATTTAATGACGTGTAAAGTAGTAATTTTCTTTTGAAGTTTCAAAATTCGGGTCTTTGTTTGTGATTTGCACTAGACATGTTGCTTCTTCTGCGTTTAGAATAGAGAGGGACCTACGACCTTGGATTTTGGAAGCTTTAAGCTTTTTTTACCTGTGTCTCTCTCCTTCACTTTTCATTCAGTTCATTGGAGAGAAAAACCCGTATACTTGAGTGTTTAGGGTTTCTTTCACAGAAAACGCTAATACTCAGAGAGGACTATCCCATTCCCAGGTGGGTTCAACTTCAACCAATCCCTGATTAGTGCCCGAGATTTCATCAAAATTGAGAGGTAGGTCAACCTCAACCTTGACGTTTTTGAAACCCCCACTTCCTTTTTTGTTTTCGCCGTCAAACTCCCGCTTCCTTTAAATCCTATTGTTTCACGTGAATCTTAAGCTTCACCACACTGACACAGAAGATTTTGATTCCAATTGGATATTTCTTTTCTGTGAAATCATCCTTTAGGTTACTCCAATGTTCTTGAAATAATGTGGGTACTTCTTGTTTCCCACAATGTGTGACTTGGGGTGATTCCCAAATGAAACAAGATAGGTGATGCTCTGCTTTGAAATTTCAATGCCATATTTTGCAATGTCTTGGGTTCACTCTCAAATTCTGCAGAACAATGGTCACATGGCTGGCCAGCCAATTCTTTCTCCATCTCCTTCTCCTCCTCCATTGCCTTACATTTCTAACTTCCAGAAGCAAATAAGCCCGCCTCCAGTTTCTTCATCTGGGAACAAAATAAGTCCAGCAGTTCTTTTCATCATAGTTGTTCTAGCTATTGTGTTTTTCATTTCGGGTCTCCTTCACTTGCTTGTTCGATTTCTCATAAAACACAGGTCTTCTTCATCGACCTCTCAATCCAATAGATACCCAGATATGTCTGAATCAGATGCTTACCAGAGACAGTTACAGCAGCTGTTTCATCTTCATGATTCAGGACTGGATCAGGCTTTCATAGATGCTCTTCCTGTCTTCTTTTACAAGGAGATAATTGGCTTGAAAGAGCCATTTGATTGCGCTGTTTGCCTTTGTGAATTCTCAGATCATGACAAGCTTAGGTTGCTGCCTATGTGCAACCATGCTTTTCACATTGACTGTATAGACACATGGTTGTTGTCTAATTCAACTTGTCCTCTCTGTAGAGGGACTCTGTACACACCAGGATTTCCCTTTGAAAACCCAGTTTTTAACTTTGAAGAGCCAAGGGAAGAAGATGGTTTTTCAGCTGGCACTGTTGGAGGTGATGCTGCTTCTGTTCACAAACATGCAGAAAATCACATTATGAGTGGAAGAAGGGTGTTTTCTGTGAGACTTGGAAAATTTAGAGGCTCAAATACCAGACAAGGAGTAGAAAAATGTGAAGGAGAGAGCAGTGCTAGTAGTAGTAATTTGGATGCAAGGAGATGCTATTCAATGGGGTCTTTCCAGTATGTTGTTGCTGATTCAGATTTAAGAGTAGCTTTATGCCCCAATAGGGGTGATGTGAGTAGTGGCAGTATGAGACAGTTGAAAGTGCGAGTAGCTCAAATTGGGAATAATCCCTCTGCTGATTCTGACTTTGAGGGCAAAAACAGCATTGCAAGGAAAGGGGAAAGCTTTTCTGTTTCCAAGATCTGGTTATGGTCTAAGAAGGATAAATTACCCAGTTCTTCAGTTACCCATATGGGAAATTCTACTAATGTAACTGCAAATTTGCCTTGGATGAATAGAACTAGAGGTACATGAAGTTACCACTCAATATTTTGTATTTTGATCACTTAATATATCAATAAATCTATTTGTTGAGCTCTGGCTTTCTCCCATATTTTAGTTATATTTCTTTCCCGGTGTCTGATACAAAACCTTGTGGATCATGATCAGTGCTTAGAACATTAAGTGAGCTGTAACTTTTGAGTGAGAATTATACTGAAGTGTCAGTTAGGCAAAGCATTCTTTTCAAACGAAGTATAGCATAGTTTGTAGCTTGTACGGTATAATTTCTGTTATTTGGTAATTTCCTCTACAACGTGACCAGAATCAGAACCTGTTCTTCTCTTTCTTATCACATGTATTTCCGGGAAAGATATATACTTTGCAGAAACTATAAGCAAAAAAGAGGGAAAAAAAAAGGAAAAGTTATGGAGTGTAGTTTTGCACTAAGATGATTTTGAGCATAATAACCACAGAAGGTGGGTCCCGTGACGCCATGTGAGTCTTGTTTTAGGGACCAAAGGGGTTCTTATTTGCAACTTCTGAGTAATGACTAATGAGTACTCAGATTAAAGGGAAGTCAAATCAAGGCTGCTTTTTTTGTTTTTTTGGATGCTTTGGAGTTCTGTGGAGGTTGGCTTTTACCCACTTTCAGCTTAAAAAGAAGAAAAGTAAAAGAAACAACAATGAGGTATTCCACCTCCCCCATTCCTTCTCCATTCTTGCTTATGACTCTCTCTCTCTCTCTCTCTCTCACAAAGGAATCTGTCTTTTCCTTTTATTGGTGGGATAGCGTTTGGGTATCTAGAAAATGAGAAGGGTTAAAAGTAGGGTGTAGGAGTTTTCTGATGTGGACTTAGGTCTGTGTCTTGTCATGATGTTGATGAATAATCAAGCTGGTGGTGGATGGTGGGGTCCTGTGAGAGTGCTCTAAGTCTCATTATTATTATTGCATTCCCATATTTCTCTTTGGAAAAACTCTCTTTTACTACACATGACATAACATCACAGAAACAAGACTGCCATAAGAATTTGGAAATGAAGCTCCTCATGGTGAAATATCACTGTTTTTCTGCCAAACTGATAATAACAATGCCACTATTGAAGTAATTGTCTATAATATATCAACAAAGCTTGAAAAGAGAGGATCATAGTGAAAAAAATAAAAAGAATATGTATATAAACAGTAGTTTTGGTGTGAATTATGGAAGAATTACATGAAAGTGAAGAAAATGATGTGAAGTGAGAAGGTTGTCTAGTTTGTCATCATTGAAGTGTGAAGGGGCCACCCCATAAGTCTGCGTCAACACCGACTGTTTCTCTGCAAAAAGACACACAAAGTTTAGGATTTATAATTCTTTAAGATAATCTTTGTTTATTAGAACAGGTAGTTGCCTATCTTACATACACAAGATGCCAAGATTTACGCCCCTCTATTGTTTTTTTAAGAAAATATATAATATTGTATAATCTGTAAAATGTGTATTACCAACTCCCTTTTCTTTTCTTCTAAGAAAAAGTATATTAAGCTTCAACTAATGTACTAATTTACAGGTTTGTTTGTTGGCTTTGTATTATCAACTTTTTACTAGAATTTACGGTAGAAATGATGACATGTTATTCCAAAATAAAAAAGGGCAAATACAAATGAAGAGTATGATAGATTGCAAGAGATTCACATACATGAAGACAAAAAATAATCTCCACTCAAGCATTATATAAACAGAAAGTGGGGCATGTACTTTACATATTATTGATTCTTATTATTATAAAGCTACTAACAATTCTCACTAATCAATAAAAACAGTTAAAGTCATTAAATTTATTCTAAAATTTAAGTAATTTTCAATATTACTCATACTAATTGTATTAGATTCTAATATCATACTCCCTCTGGTCCTTATTATAAGACATCAACTAACAATTCACACAAACCAATAAAAACAGTTAAAGTCAATAAAGTTATCCTAAAATTTAAGTAATTTCCAATATTGACTCTACTAGTTGCACTAAACTCTAATATTATATCATTATCACTCTCACCCACTACCCCAATTAATTATAAGCATACATGGAAAAAAAAAAACAATTAATGCTCCTTAGAAAGAAACAAATACCTTATAAAAAGGACAAAGAACACTTGTTAGTTGGTGCCTTATAATAAGGACTAGAGGGAGTATTAATTATTACTCTCAACCACTACCCTTATTAATCATGGGCATACATGGAAAAAATATTTAATGTTTTTTGGAAGCAAACAAATACCTTATAAAAAAGACTGAATACATTTGTTAGTTGGTGCTTTATACTTAAAACCAGATGGAGTATATTATAACTTAATACTTTCCCAAAATATAAACTTCATTTTAATGTTAGAGCATTTATTGGGCCTCTTTCAATTTTACCCCCAAACTGTATTTGTTACTTATATTGTCTCTCTCACTTATCATTTTTACAAATAAGGACATAGTTGGAAAAAAAATCATATTTATTGTTTTAACTAATTTTATCTATTTTCTTGATAAACACAAATCAATTCTTTGAAGTTTATAATTAGTGACGGTGTAAGTAATACAACTTCTTGTAGAATATAATTTTTGTTGTTGTTTAAAATAGAGTTGGAAAAATCAAAATATAAACTAACGAAGGCTGTCTCTCTCAGGTTTGATTAAGACCAAAGAGGTGGTTAAACATAGATTGAAGGGGGCAGTTGAGTGATTAAGAGTTGGATGCCAGCACTAATTTTGTAAAGTATTAACTCAGCATGATCATTCACAATTGTTGCTATTCATTATAATAATGAGACTTTATGGGTCAGTAATCTTTCAGATCGCCTAACATATATTACTAACTCAACCAACCCCAATCCTCTCTTACAACCTCACCTAGCTGCCTGCCAGCTCATAACCTTACCCTCACAATTGTCTCTATATTGATTGCTTATGTTTTTCATTATTCAACTTGGATCTCTACAATTTTTAATGGAATTTATAGCCCCCCATGTGGTACTCCTAAACTGTATTGTTCTTAGGTCTAGGGCAATGAGATATATCAACCAGAACCAATTTAAAACACTGGTCAATTTTGATTTCTTCACCTATTGTTATACTACTCTGGTCCTATTTATAAGTCTATTTTGACCAAAAAATTTGGTTATATTTATAAATCCAGTTTCATGTAATAAATGAGATTGTGACAATTTTACTCATATTAATTGTACCCATGAAGAAAGAGAGATAAGAAACAGTTAAAAAATACTCAATCATAAATGAGGACAAAGTTGAAAATTTACCCTATAATCACTGTGTCAACTAACTTTCCTTGGTATGTGAGATTTGATTAAAGTGAACTTATAAATAGGACCAGAGTTGTAATATAATAAAACAGAATGATGTAAGTGAATTTGAAATATATTGGGCTAATACAAACATTTGGTGCTTTAAGTTTACTCTTATTTTGATTCTGGTATCTCAAGCGGTAAATTGGTTAGGTTTTTATTAAATTACAGTGGCCAATATCTTAAATTGAATGAAACTTGAACACAAAAACTTAAGTTTTGAAACTTTAGAGACCAAAACTAAAATGAGGATAAACTTTAAGCATCAGATATTGTAACCCAAATATCACTCTAGTCATTTTTATAAGTCCAATTTGGAAAAAAGTTTTGGTCCTTGTAATTACAAGTCTATGTAAAGAGTAACTAACGAGATTGCAACAATGTTACCCTTATTAAATGTAATGAAAAAAGAGTTCATTCATTTTAGAAAGAGAGAAAAATGAAAGGAAGGGTTGAGAATACCATTAATAAATAAAAATAAAATTAGGAAAATGCATCAATTTATGATGCATTTAATGAGTTAACTAACTTTCTTTAGTATATGGGAATAGGTAAACTAAACTTAAAAAAAGGACCAGGGTAGTACATATATAATTAGGAAAATTCATTTCAGAGCCCTTTTAACAAAAAAATTGCAAAGAAGGCCCCCAGATTCTGACAATCCCAGAAAAGGCCCCAAGCCATTTCTGGGATTTTCAGAATCTTGGGTGAGTTGTTAACGAGGCTGATATAGTTGTTAACGAGTAGATTTTTAACAACTAAATTAGCCCCGTTAACAACACTTTGCTAACAACTAAATCAGTACCCCGTTAACAACTATATCGGCTCCGTTGACAACTCACCCAAGATTCTGAAAATCCCAGAAAAGGCCGGGATTGTCGGAATCTTAGGGTTTTTTTTTTTTTCAATTTCCCTTGTTAAAAGGGTCCTGAAATGAATTTTCCCTATATAATTCATTTTTCCCTATCTTGCAATATCTTGTTATAATTAATTCATGATATGAAAAAACTTAACTCATGTCTTACCAGTCAGTTCAATTTGTTTCATTAAACGTCGGTAACAAAGATCATTACATGTTTGATTTTGTCAATTTTGAACTTTCAAGTTCCTGAGCAGAATTATCTTAAAGTAAATGGATGGTCTTCTTGGACATCCAATGGAAATCCTAGGTTGAGATGAATAGCCAATTTTGAGACGATGAGGTAAGAAAGGTATTGTCTTCTGTCACAAACTCACAAAATTGAACAAGAAAGCAGGTTACATAATGAGATTACATTTTACTAATCTCGAGGGGAAAAAATGTTACAACATATCAAATCAAACATATGATAATATAACAGTCTTCTAGTTCCTTTGCATTCAACAACGCTATAACCTCAGACAGCATGATGACCATCGAGAAAAAAATAGTGGAAAGCACAAGTTCTCCACCTGACACATGATGAATTCTCTGTGCCCCAAAAGGCAAAATTTGATTTTTCCACATTTTCATACAGGAACAAATTGTACTAATGTACACAAATCACCTAAGTAAGAAGGAAGGCCAAAAAAGTAAATAAGAGGTAGCAAATATGTGAAGCCCGTCAAGCCATCAAACAAGACTTCAAAAATGAGGCAAAATGTGGCCCCTGTTGCTCAAGCCATACCTCCCTCATCGGAAGAAAAAACGTAAAACTGCACCACTGGGCATCAAATGGTGAAGAAGTCAAGGGCCTTGTGAATTTCCATAAACATCACTGACCAGTTTGCCTCATAAACCACGGGGGAAATTACTGATTTGTCCTTCCTCCAGCTTAGCCTGGCCATCTACCTTGTATGCTATCCTCATGCGCATCACAAGAGATTTCTGAAAAGAGTAGTTTCTAGTTATTGGTTCTTCAAGGAACACTAAGGCTATGCTTGGGTGGAGGGAAAAGTGAGAGGGATTTTTTTATTTTTTTTGGGGGGGATACTAGAGGAAACCTTCCAAAAATAGTAAAAAGTTTACTATTTTTGGGATTTTTCCCTCCTAGTGTCGTTTCTTTCCTAATTTTCTTCTCATCCAAACTACGAATTAGACACTCGCATATGCATATGATATGAGAACACTACGTCTCAAGGACTCACTTGGGGTTGGGGGGGATGAAGGGATGTTAATTAACTAGGTCAAATAAGAAAATTCTTGTAATGTCTAAATGAATTTCAGTCTCCCCAGGATCTAAAGTCCTTTTCAAATTTAAATAAGGCACAAGCATAATTGAGTAACAATACCAGTAAAGCATTGTAAGCAAAGAAAAAGTGAAACAAAACCAGGTGACCAGATGATGATGTGGCAGAAAATAACCAACAAATGAGATCTAACAACACCTATGCATGATGACCATGTACAAGGAAAAACACATTTCAGATACCTTTCCATGTTGGCTATTAGTAACTCTCATATTTTGCGTGATGGACCCATTACCACTAGCAGGGAGAGTATTGCCACTAGCTGGTTCCAAGTGCAACTGAAGAAACTGAAAATCGAAGTATCAAAACATGTAAGAATACTGCATGATGAAGAGTATTACAGGGAAAAAAACGTATTCAGAAGAATTTGAGCTTAAAACTTGGCATCAAGTAAAACTGTTGACGATTATTAAATACTAGAGATACATACACGTAACTAACAAGACTAAGCTTGAGACACCAAATAGACTAATGGAGGAAATTAGTCAGGGCCATTGACAGCCACGAACACAATACTTATTCGAGTTGATCTAAAAATAATGCCTCCAAGCTGAGTTTCATCATGTAATTATCTAAATCTCAATTTACTACACTAACAATGATGTTAGCAATGCATACAATATATAGAGTTTTGAATAGTATACAGCATGGCATTCCGCTGGCTGGACAGACAAAAAGGGCATACCTTTGGAACTGCTGCCTGGAAAACAAAATCTGCATATGCATTAGATGATAAATTGGTAAAGGTAGCCTGGATAACTGTTGTTTGTGGGTTTTCTGGTTGTTTTGAAAAATTGAATGTCATCCTTAAGGAGCTGCTCTCGTGTGCAGTTATAGATGGATATTCTGGTCCTTTGTCTTCTATTCAAAAGAAAGTGACAAGGAAAATCAGTCCCTTGACTTCATTACAATCAAGCAAAATGCCCCAATGTCAAAAAGGTTACCATGTTTTGGCGGGTTCGAGGCAAAACCATCCAGCAAATCCATCACAGGAGCAGCTCCAGCATTTGAAGTTGCTCTTGCAGAAAGGGAAAGAGATGAGAGGTCATCCAATGGTGAAACTGGTGTTTTGCCATTCATACTAGAGGATAACATGTCCATTGTAGATGGGCTGCTTTGAGCAGTTGGTGATCCAATGGACAAAAGATCCAAAAGAGCATCTGTGCCACTTTTTGGAGCTTGACCAGCACCTGAAATAGGGGGGAAAATCAGACATGTGTCAGTCTTGCTATCTAACAGGTTATTCAGCATCCATCAAGAACCCTAATAAACCAAAATGCTTAAATCGTAGCATATAGCATAAAAGCCCAGATATTATTTTATTAATATCTCACAAATTAATTATAAAAGAAGCGAACTTAAGCTTCCACAAGTCTGTCTTTCCATCTCTCCATATTTCCTACTCTAATACTCTTCTTCAAAAGTAAGTGGGTTGATTTGAGTTGCAATCTTATGGCTAATCTTTGGGCAAATAGAACAATACCCAAACCCTTTCTATTATCACTAATCACAACAGAACTGTAAGGGTTCCCAAATTCTAATTAAATGGTGAAGAATAGGCTAAGAGGTTGGAAACATGAAAAGGCCTTTAGAATGCTACTTTCTTTTGTTTTTCTGCAGGTACTGCTTTCACTTGGCTCTGGCCAGGAAACTTGAAAACCTCATCCTTGAAGATTGTAATACCACTAAGCCAAAACTCATTGGCAGCATACTGATAATTATACTTGCAATCCACAGATAAAAGATATTATCCTTCTCATGTATTATCTATCTATTACAAATTACAAATTAAATAATATGTAAGATGAACCACTTAGAAATACCAGACTGTTGTGAAGCTGGTGACAAATCAACACCAAGAAGGTCCTGAAGAATATCACTGCCAGAAGAGCTGGGTGCAGGAGCATCATCTGAACTTAGATCAAGCAGATCTACAAGAGGAGACGCTGAAGGTTTGGAAACTCCATTTGGAAGATTAACTGAAGGTCTTGCTGGAGTTGATGCTGTGTCTGATAATGAGCCAGCTCTTCTACCAACGAAAGTTGCCTCATCCAAAACTGGCATCCTTTCAACAAGTGCAGACCTGCATGATGACGAATATTTTCTCATACGAAGATATCCTTTGTGAAAGTGAGCTAAGGAAGTTAGAATTCAACTTCTAGATACTATGATAAAAAGTAGATAAACTTACCTAATATTCTGATGCTTCGCAATAATTGAATTGAACTCTAAAGATCTTTGCTGCAATTCAAGCACAAAGTTTCCTTTGTACTGAATAATTGTTTCCCTGATCCTCCTACACACATGATTTAAAAAGATGTATTATCATTTGAAATTATAGTAGGTGTAAATAAGGTTCAAATAGTTGTACAAGTAATTGGAGTGCGTAAATCAAATAGAACTCAAAATAATACTCCATAATTTGAATGACACTTGTAGCAAATGTTTCAAACTATTGAACCTGATTTCGTCAACTTTAACTATAATACTAATTATATTACATCCCTAATAAAACAAAGACAGGAAACGTAAAAATAAATTCACTCAGACCTATAGTGTAATAGATACTTAAAAAACAATCAGAAAATCAGAACATACTCTGAACAAGATGGGAAGCGTGAAGAGAGTTTCAAGAGTGCAACCAAAGCCATTGCTTTTGTGGTAAGATCTAATGAATGGCGTTTTATAGCAGTTTCAACAATGTCTACAGCATCTGATTCAGTCACCTGCTTGCATGAAATAAACAGTTTTTAAAAAATAAATAAAAAGATGAATTGAACTCTACCAAAGAAAGAGATAAATTGAAAACAGATTCTTTTAGGAAGTGTTATCCTCTGCGCAGCCATAGCAATGTACAAAGAGAGTGTATTAGAAGCAATAACAGTTTAGTTTTTGTACCTACAGCAGAGAATCTGATAATAAAAGGGGCATACATGGTGGATATTGGCTAATTATTATAAGAAAGAATCAAAGTAGGCAATAAGAAATCAAAAAGAAAGAAACAAGACAAGACCCTGTAACTCTATGGTTTTGGCACTGAGTACATATTACTGCCAAGATTGCATCAACTCAGCTTGTGGCTTGGACCTGTATCTGACTGATAGTATGTTCCAGATCCTTATCAGTCAGGCAAATAATATTCCAGAACTTGCCCCAATTTCTTGCATGAGTTATGAAAAACAATATCTAAAGTAAAAGAAAAAAGAAATTATGCCAGCTGCAAGCTTGGACAGAGACACATGGATTTCATTTCTTCATGATACTGTTATCCACCATCTATACAGAATCAATAAGCCTCTTCAGAAAGGATATTGTTGGAACATCTTTTACAAGTAGCTTCTATGACCAAACATAGACATTACTTGTTGCTACCAAGTAATTAATCATTTTCTGGCAACATTAAGCAACAGTAGACAACTAACAAGAAAATTTTCAAGCCGATAGCAACTCACAGTAATTGGATCTTCTATGTCAAGCATTCCAATATTATTGACTAACATTTCACCATATTCTCCAATGCACCATACTGTAACTCGGACAAAACTTTCCTGATGAAAAATATCAGGCAACGTTATTAGTTAATGGAGTAAGGAAAGAACCAACAGCAGGCATAGATTAAAATAGAATAAGCACCTGTCCAGTTGATGTTTGGATTGCCTTATATAATGCCCTTACTGTATATCCTTGAAGTTCAGAAGCATTGCTTATCACCACAATGAAGGCATGCCATGTTTCATCTTTTACAAAATTTCCAGCCTACTAACATTGCATAGAGATCAATACTTGCACTAAACAGAGTTAAATAAAAGAGCCCAAGATGAACACAGACATAAAAAAGATCATCTCAATACAACAACAAATTAATTTAGTCGAGATTGTGACTGATAAATGGAAGTCGCAACCAAGAAATAATAAGTATTCAAGAAATCATATATAGGATGCAGTTTGTCCATTGATACATTAACCACATAATCAGGAAGTCATAATATTATTAATGGTCTGATTGAGATTGCTGTGGATTACTGCTCATTTTGAAACCACTTTTTTTCCAAGAGGAGTTTTATAAAGCATTGTGAGAAATAAACAATTTGTATTTGGCAAAATCATTTGATAAGCATTTTTAACAAACTCATGCAATTTGGTAAATCTTTCAAAAATGTGCTTTTTACTGACAAATTACTAAAAAGGGCATGAATTTAAGAAAATAGGCAGAAAAGGGTGAGAGTTAACTATAGTAACTAATGATTGAGTTGGGGTAAATGGGATAATTGGGGAAAATCCCTCATTGTAAATTTAATTGGTGAGGAAGACCTGTTAAATTTTTATACAAACAGAATTTTGTAACCAAAGAGTACTAGTACTCTTATTTAGGTCCTTTTCACCAATTAATTTTCTGAGGGACTTTTCCCTAATTTTCCCCAAACAATAATCTTCTCCTTCAACCTATGCTTCAAAGGAGAAATTCCAATTTTCTGCCTCCTCATCACCAAAAAAAAAACTGCTTCTGCTACTCACCAAACACCTCATTTAACCAATACAAGTACTTTTTCAAAAATAAATAAATAACCAGCTTCTTCTAAAAACAATTGGCCAAACAAGATACAGTATAAATATATACAATAGCAAAAAATAACAAGCAGTCACTGTACTCATATTTCCAAGGATGGGAGCCAAATGAAGATAAATTAAGAAGAAATGGAACTATCACAAAGAAAGCATGTCTCAAATGATGCATATCCTAAAATAAATAGCATGAGACCACAGGGTAGGAGTTTCCTTGAATGCTTAAATTTACTAGAAAGCTATGTACTATAATTGTACCTCAGACAGAACCTTGAGCATCTGATCAATGTACCATATCTTCTCTGGGGAAAACCTGAAGCACCAAATGACCAAAGGTCAATCGTATTGCATTGATCAGAGAAATGTGTTACCCTCCTGTATGTGCATCAAAAAGAAGCTATACTAGGACATTATCTAATTAAAATAAATAAAAAACTAAGCCCTAGAACTACGGAATTCTAATAATTATTGCCTAAAATACAGCTGTTCTACACACAGGATTTCCCCTCATCAATAAGTTAATGTCAGTCAATATATGACATCTTATACATGCACTTTATAGAATCTCTAGAGGTACTAATCCTATCTAAATTGATAGAAATGAAGAATAAGGCCAACACACCATAAACATAAAAAGAGAGTGAAGAAAGGGCAGCAACATCGAAAATAAAAAAATTTGATTAAAAAACATATTGTAGACAGGACATCTTCCAACATGAAAAGCTGCATATGAAGCTCCTTAAGGAATTAATGATGAAAAACATACAAGAAATCAACTGGTTTCAATAGGGCACTGAACCATCTTAAATTAATTCAAGTTCTTAACTGCATTGACTATAAACACTAGACAGAGAATTCATTCAGAATCGTGACTCACTTGGCAACTATAGAGCAAATTTTGGCAGTAAGATCCCCTTTGAAATCTTGATCACTGACTTCAAGATAATCTATTAGCTCTTTCGTTAACGGTTTTACATTACTTTCATTCACCAGCACGTAAACAAGATCAAGGGCTCTTTTCCGAATTGAAGCATCTGCATCCTGAAGCAAAAATTCAGGTCACCAACTTCTCAAATCTCAAGTTATAAAACAATATATTTCAATCTCACTAAGCAATAGACAGCCTTGTTACTCAATGAGGGAAGGAACAAGCCATGCAGCTCATACCTTAACACATTCCAAAATTGTTGCCCGATGCCTTTGTACTGCCTGAGCATCAACAATTACTGCCTTCATCAGCATGTTTAATGCCACATATCTATAGGAGAAAATGAGAAGCATTAAATTTTACAAGGTAGTGCGGTGGAATCTCAAAGCATAAAGTCCTAAAATACCTAATATTGTTATCACGATTTGACAAGAATTTCCCCAGGATATTGATGGCAAGCACACGTAAGCCGCCATTATCTTCAATGCTCATTATTGTTTGAACACATTCATACAAAATAGCATTCCCTGCAACTTTGTTTGACTCGGTCTTTGTAGCCACCTAAAAATAAGACCAGCAAATTGAAAAATAATAAACACCAATCTCTAAAGTGAGAATATTATGCATTTATTATGATTATTATCTTATTATTATAATTAGATATAGGTATATTATATCTTAGGATATTTCCTATTATATCTCAATCAGTTTGATTGATTTTGATTTGATTAGATTTTATGAGATTCTAGGGTGAAGTCTAGGTTTGCCTATTTAAAGGCCTATATGTATTCTTTCTGATTTAGAGATTAAGAATAATATTTATCTCTCAAGTTCTCAACAATCACTAACAAAATAAGTAATAGTTGATTATAACTCATTAGTTCATTTGTAAAATTGAATAGAGATTAGTTAAGCACATGGAAATTTTTTTAAATGAAAATGCTAGGCTTCTTTCAAATAAAATCTGAAATCTTTAACAGGTAACAAATCAAGAATTCATAACTAAATCATAAATACTCTGCTGATATATGCCTTAAAGATAATTCTCTTCTTTTATAGAAGGATAACTGTCATTAGAAAGAAATATTTACAAGAATCTAGAAGATAATATATCATCAAACTTGGAAAAACATGAAAGGCTCAAAACAGAACACAGAAACCCTAAAGCCTGAAAATCTAGCAGCGCTGCCTGCTCAATCTCTTTGTGGATAATATGAAGTGATTTGCTTAGAAAAAATGTCCTTGACATCAAAGAGCCACCATATTCACAATTAAATTCTATAATAGAACAGGATCATTGGCAGATACACGCAGAAATTACAAATAATCCAATCATTGCAGCATGAGTACATAAACTTTGATCACTGACACACAACTGACCTGAGCAAGTATGTCATTCATGGAGTCACTAGCATCAGCATCACCTTCACCCAGCACACGCAACAGTTTAACCAGTCTGATGTGAAGAAAAGGGTCGGTGATTCCAGCAATGTCATACTCTGGTGCATAAGGACTGTTTGCTAGATCCTTTAGAGTTTTGACCACACCCTCTGTGCATTTCTACAATAATGGTTGACATTTTTTGTTACCACAAAGCTGAACAAATTCCAGGTACACTTTGTATAAGAGCTCTTCACATGCAACACTAGCAAAAGTAGAGTATCTATGAGCCTAGCTCAAGATGCCCTTCTTATGTGCAAGCCATTGATAGACACCATACTACCAACAAGTTATATGTTCTGCCATGCCCAAAAATCTTTTAGGAAAGATTGTTGAAGAACATGTAGTTTGCATAAACCATAATAATAAACATGAATGAAAGATCAAAGAGTCCAGTGCACAAGGCACCCACCAGGTGGGGTTTGAGAGGGATTAATGTACGCAGTCTTACCCCCACAATTGGAGAGGCTGTTTTTAGGATTTGAACTCGTGACCTCCAAATCACATGGCAGCAACCTTAACGTTGCACCAAGGCTCACCCTCAATGAAAGATCAAAGAGTATTTCAAAAAATTAAAGCACATTACAATTTTTGCTAGACATATTTCCAATACTCCATCCAGGAATCACAAATCCCAGAAAACAAGTTAATGATATTCAGATAAAACTTATCAAGAAGTAAACTCCGGCATTCATGAATGATTTTTACTCACTAAGACTGAATATATATTTAGATGATGTGGCCCAGGATGTTTTATCATGTTGAGTCAGCAGTAGGTAAGTTTACTAAATTCAATCAAAAGTGGGTGCTAAGAAAATATACAATGCTAAGAGTAAAATGGTTATAATAAAGATACCAGATTACCTTCCTAAAATATTCAAGAGCGTCTGAGTTAACTTTACACAGCTCCGTACAAAGCTGAACCCCAGAGATCAAAACTCCATGATGCTTCTCCCTGAGTAAGGAAGCAGCAGGATTTACAAAATTTTCTGCCAAGTCTGGAACTTTCTTTATGATTCTTATAGAGCACAATGCTGCCTATATAACAACAGGTATAGTCAATTCAGCAGAATGAATAACGACAACTTAAGCAGTTTAACTCAAAAGGTTAGTCAGAAACTCAGACAACAAATAATACTAATAGCTATTATGTCTTAATAAATGGGAGAGGAAGAACCACTAATTATTAGGGTCAAATTGGAAGTCAAGTACGTCATGAACATAAATTCAAAAAACAAAATGTTTTAACTAAAAAAAAAGGGAAAGAAAAAAAAAATGATGAATATGTATGACCAAAACACCAAATATTTAACACATGTAAAATAGTGATATCTAAAACACCAAATCTTTAAAACTTACTCTCGTAACTAAAGATATTTTTAGCATTCTTCAAAACTATGAAACCAAGCCAGAAACTAGAAGAGAGGAGACAGGTACAGATAGATTTATAGTGCACACAAGTTACTGGGCTACTGGTCATGGACCAGGCTCAATACATTCAGTATAAGTAAAACATATACTCTGACAGATCAATCAGCAGTTATTAACTTATTATAGGTCCCAAAAATTACTATTCTGATGTCAAAAAGGGTTGCAAAGGTCAAATGAGCTATGTAACCAAGTTTTATTAACATCACCTAATAAAATAATAGGGTCTCTTCAAGAATTGTTTTTTATGCAATCCCAGAGGAATCAATAGAAAAGGCAAATCCCTTATGATACACCATATCCGGCTCAATTATTGATAGAGTGAATTAGATCTCTTTGAAAAAATGTTCATACAAAAAAGAATCGAATGAAAATGAGAAAAGAGCATTACAAATTAAAATTTCAAGAAAAAGGAGTCATCAGCTCAAAAGAGATTTTCAACAATACCTCTGTAAATCCACAAGGGGAACCATCCTGAAGTTTTCCACAAAAAAAGGCTAAAAAAATATTAGATAGCTTTATCTTAAGTCTTTAATGTCCTATGCAGGAAAAATAGCATCCCCACAAGTATATAGACCAGCAACTTCACTATTGTATAATGACCAGAAATCCCAGATGAAATTTAATTTTAAATGTTATAAATTCTTTATTGGTCACTGCCTTGCCAAGTTCATGGGAAACAACAACAACAAAAAGCAGCTTTATACCACTGAATGAGGTTGGCTATGGATTACACAATGCCATTGTGCTCTATTAACACCCAAATTCAAGGAAACAGTTTCTTAAGTAAAACACCATTACCACAAACTATGGAACAAGACAAACTGGTCATTTTCTTGAAGGAAAAAAGATAGAGCAAAACAAGTTATAAAGGTAATCACTTTGAGGAAAGAACTAGAAGTCACAGCCATTGAGCATGGGTCACTGAAGCAATAGAAAACAATCAAATTTTCCTCTCTCCTTTCCTTAGCATACATCAACACATCAACATACATATATAAAACCCGAAGCACCTATCAAATTCAAATATCATTTCAGAGAGACACCAAAAAAAGAAATTTAAAAAGGAAATGAATAAGCTACCTTCTTGCGAATATTTGGATCTCGAAATTGCATCAACCTCTCAACCTCAGGTGCAAGATCACGAGCCATTTCAGCTGAACAAATGTTTCCTAAAGCACAGAGAGCAAGTCCAACAATATACTGATTTGTGTGATTAAGATCTCTAAGATAAGTTAAGGTAGCTTTTGCCCATCATTGTTTCAGAAAGAAAATAAATTTTGAAAGCACAAAAACAAGAAAAAGAGACTTGAAGCTGGATACTGTTTCAAAGAGTTTGTAACCAACATCAGAACTTCTTGTCTTTCATCAAGAAGCAACATAAGGCCGAGGTAACCTATCCTCTTCTCAGGAAATCCAGGTGATGCAATCAACTTGAGGCACTCCATTTGACCAAAATGTGTGGGATAGCCAAGCATGTGGATGAACATTAGCTTAGCAATATTCCGATGCCGATAATCTGGATCATTTTCATTGATTGCATCACGAATGGAAGCACACTCTTTTCTTACAACAGCTCGTTCTTCTGCTGCAGTTTTGCAAGTACGGATAGCCCGAATCATGTCCCTACAAGTATGAATATGAGCCAGATCATTAAAATATAATAATAAAATTTTACCATATAAAAAAAATGACAATTATCATCTATGGAAGAAAAAATTGCAATAAACTTAACTGCTTGCTTTTTTTGCAATCACTGGACATGTTGAACTAAGGGTTAAATGCAAAAAATGAAAAGACAAGCACTTACACACCCACAAACAAAAGTAAGAAAGGAAAATAAAACCTAATAAGTGATAATGTAGAAGGATTGAAAATTGAAATTCCAATTTTTTTTATTACCATGTTTAATCACATAGTTAAAGTTGTAATAGAAGGGGAGGACAAGAAAATCTTTCACTGTAAATTAAAACGTAAAATAATAAAAAAGTGCTTGCCAATCTCTTTCTGTCTCTAAACACCAGAATTAACCCTCTGAGACAGACCAAGAGAAGAGCACCATAAAGAAGCCTGATATACAAACTCTATCCCACAAATGCGTGAAAGGCATAATCTTTACACACCAACAATTTGAAGCATTTGAGTTTAAACTTCATGAAAAATTTCATATTCAATAACTCCCGTTACAATTTGAAGCATGGAATGCATTGACAGAAGATTTAAATCCATATTATCTTTAGTAGATGCAGAAGCCAGATAAAAGTCGCATATTATGAGAATAAGGAGCTCTAATAACCATGAATCTTACACTCACTCTTACAAAATGTCTAGTTGCAACTTGGAATATTAGAACCAGATTTCTGGAAGTTTGAGGTAAAGTTGGGATTTCATTTTCAAAATATTGAGATGTTTCCCTTTGCATCAATAATTTTAATCTTTTCCAAGTAAACAATAATGGAAAGAATCTATGAACGGGTACAATGTTCATTATAATTTGGAGCTTGATGACTTAGGTTAGAGCACTATGCTAGAATATGCAGAAGAAGGCTAACATACACCGGAACCCCTTTAACTTACATAAATGTGCACATTAACCTCCACCCCTAAAGTTTCTGATTTTAGTAATAATCTTCCTTGACAAGGCAAATGGTAGCAGTAGCAGTATAGTACCATTAGTAGGTTTGTATGAGCACAATTCCAAAGAATAATCAAGCAGGAATAAAAACTCATCTTATTCATTCTCTTTTAATCAATTGAGAGTATATGAATAACCTTCCAGGGCCTTTTCTCTCATCTATGATTATATCCATCAGGCCACATCTGCAACCATTTCAATCTCAAATTGTCTTTTTGAGCGAATATTAGAGATATGCCAGTATCGTGGGTCTTTATTTGAGGGAAACTACTGGCATATCTCTAAAAACTGAAGCGTGACACTAAATGAATTCTGAGCGAATATTAAGAAGTCTAGCGAACCCCATTTTACCCCCGTCTCCAATTTCTATAAACCAAAATCACAAACCATAACTGATAGGCCAACCGACAAATCAGAACTTTAGAGATATGCCAGTAGTTTCCCATAGAATTACTTGAGGTAATACAAAATTGAACAGAAGAAGCAATCAATCTAACCAAAAAAAAAAAAAAGGAGAATGGGTAGCCAAGAATCGAAAACTCTTAAGTCCTAGCTATAACTGAGCATGAAGAACAAACAAATAAAGACCCACGAGACACCTAGTATGTGCAAGCGTGCGTTACTTTTCTGCACACTTGATCCAACAAATGGGAAGACCAGTATTCATTGCTTACCTCAAGCTCGTTCCCATAGAGAAGGGATTCATGATTGGGTTCGTGGTGGAGCTCTCTCAAAGCTAAATCGGATCCAACACAACTGAGATGAAGCAGAACACGAGATGAATCACGAACAGACCTAGTGACGACAGAAAATCTCCGGCAAGAATATTGTGACTGAGATCTGAATTGCTTAGGCGATGTTCAACAGGAAGCGAAGCTCAGAAGCATGGAAGATTTGGATCTGAGAAGTATGTGTATTTACGAGCCTGTGAATTTCGGAGGAAAGAAGCATTTGATCCTCCCACTTACAACGAATTTATGGTTTTTTCCGTTTGCTGGAAATTTATGGCATAAAAGGGAAAATATTTTAAAAACGTTTACAGGACTTGCCACCTCAAAGAGTGACACATAAGGTAAAATTAGCTTTTATCTTTATAATTTCATTTATTGGTCCAAATATCCTCCCATAATTTGTTCATTTGTATACTTCAAACCCTTCTACTAAATTCAGGTAAAAAAAATATTTCTACTAAATTAATTAGTTAAATATTATGATTGTTAACGTAATAAAATGTGTATATACTAATTAAAATTTTACACTAGGCATGATGAATGTGAAAAAATATATAACTAAATTATTTGTTAATTTTTTAGCAATTACATGAACATCCATTTTGTGTTTTAAAAACAAATAAAAAATTTCTGAAGTTCTTAATAAGCTTTCTTGTGAGGGTTAGAATTTCTATTACTTTTCTATCTTAATTAAATAGATTTTCACTTTCAAGACATGCCAATTTTTGTTAAGGGATATAAGTAGAATTTCAAATAACTTAATACACTATCTTATGTTTAGATGGTAAGAAAAGTAAAATGAAAATAGGAGAAATGGATTTTAGAAATGAAAACTTTCATAAATGATAAAAAAAATATTATTATTATTGAGAGTTTTTCCTCCTAATTTTTTTCTCTTACTTTTCTCTCTTTATAAACATAGAGTTAAATTAAAAATGAGAGTAAAAGGTTGTACAAGGTTAAATTTTTTAAATGTTATTTATTTTAATTCTTACTTCCTCCTATGCTTTTTATAACTCATTTTTAAGATTAGGGACGTTTGTTAATATCTAGCTAAATGTAAAAATATTTTACAATTTTTTAAAATTACCCTTTAATTTTCATTCTTCATCATAAAAAGAATAGTATTAGTAGAAAATCAATACTGAAAAATTTAAAAATCATGTCATAATATAAGTGTCAAATCTCTTATAATGGAAAAAGAAAAACAGTACAAATTTAGATTGTCAGATTGTTTGTTCCTTTTAAAGATTGAAACTAGTATCCTTTATATCGGCTTATAAACAGCATTACTTCCTAGAAATTACTCCCTCGCTTAGGATAATATTTAAGAGTTAATTTTGGTTCTAATTATATAACAACGTTCTAATTTTTATCAATTTTTTCGTAAAATACCCTTATTTTATTCTCTCAATTGTGTTTGATTTTTTGTGGTATATGTATGTGGGTGCGTAAACTCTTCTGGTCAATATTTATATATATGTGTGTGTATCTATGTATGTATATATATGTATGTGTCCACACACACACATATGTGTGTATACATATATGTATATCTGCGTGAGTGTGTCAATATATGTGTGTAGATACACACCCATATAGCAAGACCATTATTTTAATTAGATAGCGTGTGAAAAAAAAAAATTAGGTCAGAAAGATATGTGGTATAAATTGTTGATTTACTTTTACTTATGTCATTTTAAATTTATATAAGGGCATTTTAAAAAAATGAGTAAAATTAACTTATTTTATTAATCTCCTCAAAATCGATTAAAATGTCCTATAATAAGGACCGGAGGGAGTATATATTTATATCGATGGATTACATCACATGTATATGAGAATACATACATACATACACATATATATATATATAAAAATAATATTAATCAATAAAAAACCTATATGATATTTATATGGTTAGAAAAGAACAAGGATAGCATGACTGTATGAGTTTTTTTTAGGGAAAATTTCAAATAAATATCGTTTGAAATTGTAAAACTCTCAGAAGTCTTCCGAATTTATAAAAAGACTGAGAGGTACAAATGACCTATGAGGGATATGCAAATTTGGGTGAAATTACCCTTTTGCCCTTAGTTTTAAATAAATCAAAAAATAAAATACCCTCCTAAGCCTTATTAAATAAACTTTTTTTTTTTAAAGAAAAGTTTTAAACATAGTAAAAAATAAAAGAATATAAAGGGAAAAACAAGACTAAGTACGGTTAGAAATAGCAAAAGTGCTGTTAAAAATAGTAAGGCTGGGCATTAAATAAGTTCAAGCACATATATTTTAATAACAAAAGTATATTACAATAAAAATAATTACAATATCATCCTTCTAAGCCTTATTTTTTTGGAATTTCATCATAATTGTCTTATTATCAATGCTATCAAATACATTTTTTTTCAATATAATGCATTAAACAAATGGCGAAAGTTTGATTCAGAGAAGCTGACTATTTGATTCTGCGATGCGGGATTCTCTAGTATTTGGATTTAACCCTAAATTTTTATATATATTTTGTTTACCACTTGGTTTTAAAGGGGGGCACTTGCCCCCCAAGTCCAATACTTGGATCCGCCATTAGGCCTAATCCTGGATCCCTTAACTCACATTGGCATAGAAACAAGAACTTGTATTCACAGGAGTGGGAAGCGCAATGGGATTAACGAGAGACAATGAATCACCAGAAATTGAGAATTAAAAGCCATGGTTAGCCGATGGAGCTCTTGCCGGGGCTATCGGCAGCCTTCAACGTCTTGTTGATGAGCTTTCAGGCCTTTCGGCTTCGGATCTCCACCTTCATGCTCGAGCTTTTGTCCATTTTGACGTACGGCTTCTTTGATTTCTTCAACGACCGAACCTTCGACAATGACGCTCCCGCTCCTCTCCTTCTCGGTCTCCAGCCTTCCGATCTCATCAACCACATCACTCCCGTCGATTGGTCTTGGCTCGATCAGATCCCCGGTGAACGTGGCGGCTCCATTCCTATTCTCCCCTCCTCTCTTTCTTTTTCATCCTAATTGCTCTTCCTCTTTCTCTTTTAGCAATGAGCTTTTTTTATTGTTTTCCGACTCTCTTGCCTTTCTCTGGGCTGTGGCAGCGAGGAGGCTGGAGAATTATGATTTGAGCCGAAAAGGTGAAGATGATGATGAAGTTATTACACGTGGCAATGTGTTTTGATGGAGAAATCAAAAGCCCAACTTCAGATAATGGTGTCAACTTTAGATAACGGAGAGTATGACTTTTGCTTCTAAACTGTAATCACGTGTGTATTTTTGTACCAAAAAAAAATATTTGGTGTTGGACGCTTCTGAGGGTAAGTCACATGTGTATTTTTGCACCTTTACCCTTTTTTGTGCAACCACGTGAAATTTATAATGTTGGAAAAGAAAAGGCACTCAGAGATTGTGAGATTGCAAAAAGAGTGTGGTCACTTGTAACTAGCCTTGTATACTGTTATATATTTATAATGCACTCAAAGCTAAATATAACCCTAGCGTGTAAACCATATGATGTCTGTTTGAGTGTGATAGCGAGGAATCCATACTTCATATTCTAAGAGATTGTGAGATTGCAAGAAGAGTGTGGTCATTTGTAACTAACCCTGTATACTATTATATATTTTTCTTTGGTAATTTGTAGGATTGGTTGGTGTGGAACATGCAAAACAACCCAGGAAGCATATTTGTTGCAATGTGGCCTTAGCACCGGACGTTTGGTACCATATGCTGACTTCTCTAGAAAAATAGGTGCAAGAAGGTGTTTGAGGGCATTTGTGGTCAGCCTAAAACAATTGCTCACCGATGTACATTGCATTTAATGGAGGGAGTAGAAAATAGACGCTTTCAACATAATATATTTTAGATACCAGACATATCAGAAGCGAAATGGTGTCCCCCCTCCTCAGGCTTTGTGCGTTTGGATGTGGATGGCTTCCATAATGCTAGAGGCCAGGTAGCTTGTGGGGGAGTGATTAGAGATGATCAATGCAACTAGATATATGGATTTCAACGGATGTTAGGGCACATTACTCCAACTGCTGCGGAAATCTATGCTATCCACATGGGCCTTATACTCTGTAGACAGTTAGGACTAAGTAGGATTAAGCTTTATACAGATTCTTTGGAAGCTGTGCGCTTGCTCTTGATTGATTGTGGATAGGTCATCCTTTGCAAGATGAGATTTAGGAAGTAAGATCCCTTATCCGGTCAAATTGGGATCTTGAGATCATTCACATGTACAGGGAAGGACTAAGATGTGCCGACTATCTAGTCTGAATGGTTTAGGAGAACAATCAAAATTTTGATGTCTTATTGACTCATCTTTTTACTTGTTTAGAGTTATTTAAGATGAAATGTGGTAAAATCTCTCAAACCACAATAGTGTCGTCTAATTAGCAGACTCTGTGTACTTCTTAAGCTATTTGTTTGCCTTTGTATTATAAAAAGAAAAGAAAGAAGAAGAAGAAAAGGCACACTTGCCGACGTGTTTTTATGGGCAGAACAAAAATGTATGTTGACTTTGATGTGATAGCACAAATTATTCGGTCTTCCACTTATTCTTAAGAGCGAAGTATTGGCCTCTTCATGTCTTTGTTTGGGGCCAACCTCTTGTCTTTATCGGATTCTATTCCCCAGAGACGAGTTACTTAAAAATTGGGATAGCTTGCTCAAGGGTTATAAGCGTATCCACCACTTCAATTTTTTTATCCCTAAATGTATATAGTATTTTAAAATGTCAGTTTAGGTGATTTAAAATGCTAGATATATCTAAAAAAATATTTTGTGTTAAATGCACTACAAAATAATTTAGGGTGATGAATACACTTTAAAAAACAATTTAAAATACTAAATGTACCACAAAATACTTTAAGATTTTAGAGACATCTAAAAAAAAAACTTTATAAGGCTAAATGAGGGTTAACATTAATAGTATTTTCTCTGGTCCATAATATAAGTCACTACAAGTAATTTATCAGAATTTGGAAATAATAGTTAACTCATTAAATTTATCTTAAATTAAAAAATAATATAATTTTATTCATATTAAACGAGGTTGAGAAGGAGGGAGAAAAATAGAATGAGTTATGTTTAAACTACATGAAAAAATTAACATTAGTTGCTCTTAAAATAGTTTATATTGTGGATTAAGTTATTCTTTTAAAATTAACTTATATTAAAGCACAGAGCAGTGAGCACCAGTGTTGGTGTGATAAAACAAGCAGTGAGCACCAGTGCTTTGTGCTTTCCAATCTCCATGGCCACCTCCTCTACATTTCTTACTGTTCATCTGTGTCTCCTTTTCTGCATCGTCTCAGTTCACGGTAACCATATTTAAATTATCATCACTCGAAGTTCATTTATTCCGTTTGAAATTTGATTTTCTTTTTATTCTCAAACTTCTTTTGTGTTTTTTTTTTCTCTCTCTTTAAAACCCTTCGTTTACCAGTTTCGGCGAACATCGTCCTTGAAGATGGCTATACGGTGACCACCATCATCGACGGTCACAAGCTCAAAATCAACCCTCATTCAGTGCTCCAGCTTCCCGGTTCATCCGATCTACTCATTCTCGATCATGACAGCAGTACTTTCTATACCGTACAGTTCCCCACATCCCAAGGTACCATCTCTCTCATCCGGTGGTGTTAAAGACTTTTTTCTCCTCATTCTGAATGAATACTTTTTCGTTGGTTTCTCGCAGATAGTGTTGTTAAAAGGCTTTCTGGTTCTCGAGGTGGATATTCAGACGGTGATGTAGCTTCTGCTGAATTTAAATATCCCAAAAGCTTCACTGCTGATTTGAATGGGAATGTGTATGTTGCTGATAGGGCCAACCACGTTATCAGAAAAATAAGCCGCTCTGGTAACCTTACGCATAACCTTACATCTATCACTCTACGCTTTTTGTTGCTTGATGATCCTATCTTATAGATTTAAGTTCCTTTTGTCCCTTTCATTACTTATTTTATCTGTTATTGTCATCTATACATGCACAGCAGATGCAAAGAGGGAGGAAAGTTGATTTAGACTGCATGGATTCTTGAAAGTAGCAACTATGTTTTTGTAGAGACATAATTAAATGGGAAATAACGAATATAATTAAAGAGATTAAGTGATCATGTGCTTAACTGCTCTTGCATAAACTCCAAACACTGTGATTCTGGGAATTGGTAGCCTTTGCACATGATGAGCTATTAATGATTCGTGAGCTCTTATATTAACTTTGCTTAAACTGGCAAAATACATGTTCTCAGATGCAATTTATGGAATTCCTTCGATGTTTTTGGATCCTGATTAGGTGTAACCACAATTGCTGGGGGTTTCTCACGTAAGGAAGGTAGCAAAGATGGGCCAGCACAAAATGCAACATTTTCAAATGATTTTGAGCTAGCATTTGTTCCTAGCAGATGCCTTTTACTGGTTTCTGATCATGGCAACCAATTAGTTCGCCAGATTAATTTGAAGAAGGAAGACTGTACCCCTCCTCATCAATCAGGTAAGACTTAGCGTGTGATACATCTTTTTACTTTTCACATTATCATTCCCCTCTATCTCAAATTCGATTTTCTCTATTTATGTATTTTTGCATTTGGAGGAAGAGGGATACAAAAAAAACGAAAATGTTATTGCATGTCTGTATTAAGCATCTCATCACTATACTCATCCATTATTTCTTCTTTATCTCTTTCTGAAGGTGCCCTCTAGATTAATCTTTTTGATTCTAAAATATCGGAATTACCTTTGTTTACCATATTTTCTACAAGTTCATTTTAATACTCGGTAAATCAGCACTTGTTCCTGTGTTTTGGGGAACAGAAGGCGATCTCTGAACCTTATGTCATGCTTTGTATAATCCCAAAATTACCCTTGGCCAGAAACTGTTCTCTCTACAACCTGTTAGGCAGTGTGGTACATGTTTGTACTTATGATACTGTTGCAGTTAAATCCGCATACCTTTATTTCTGGAGCAAATGAGATCTAGGACTCGGTAATTGAGATTGAAGGATCTTAAAAACTAAATTTCAGGACCAAAGGAACTAAATTTATCCTTGCGAGGACGCAAATACCTCTTGCAACTTTGGGAAGTAGCATTACTGTTCATCCCTTCAAATGTTGCTTCTCATGCTTATCAAGCCACTGCTCATTTCTCTAACAACGGTTACTTGTGTTTCTTAAAGTTATCAGTGTTTTGTGCTTGTTACTACTTCTTAAGTCATCTAAGTATATTTTTGAAGTTACTCCTCATGTTTTTTTGGCCAACTGTTACTCCTCATTCTTATAATATAACCATTTACGCCTCCACTAGTTATTGGAGATTTTTCCATCCTTGCAAGGTAAAATTTAGTTCGCCTGGTCTTTCAAAGAAATTTCAAATTTTGAAGTTCTTAATGTCAATGTTGCAGAATTTGACTCCTTACATCACTTTCCCATATTTTTTACTTTATCCAAACAAGTGGGTGGTATTACTTTGTCTATACTCCGTATTTCTCCCATTACTTTAAGCTTCAAACTTGCGCCACTTATCTTCTCTGAAGTTTTCTTCTTAAAAAATTATGAGATTCTTCACCTGCAGCTATTTCCTTTATTGTTGATGACTAGTTTAGAACAATTCATTTCCTTTTGGAGGGCTTGTTAAGAGTCTCATATGACTTTACTACTACTACAACAACAACAACAAACATTATCTCACTAAATGCGGTCGGCTACATGTATGGTCGGCTACATGTATTGCTCGACATCATTGTGCTCTATCAATAAGACAATAACCAAGTCTTGTATGACTATGCCTTGCTTAAATGTTTACTTGCTTTTTATCTAACTCTAGCTACTTCAATTTAATTTGAATGAATACACTGAAATTTTCTCTTTTGCCCAGGGCTTGGTGATGTTCCTGCTTGGACTTTGGGCCTGGGATTTGGACTCTTATTCCTGGGCGTAATATATTTTGTTGCAGTCCGTCCTTGGATCAATTCTCGTGTAAGTCCAAATATTTCAGAAAGAATTCTTTCTCAGCCCAAAGATAGATAAATCAAGTGAATCATAATTAAAATCTAAACTCTTAAGTGGGGGACCTGCTTTCACATTGCTATATTCATATTCATGATTGATTATTTGACCAACATATCTATGAAGGCCATGTTTTGCCAAAATGTCTCACAATTTTTGACTTGATGAAGGAGGATAGCTCACTCCTTATCTAACTGCACTTTGTAGACAGGAAGGCTCCCTGGCGATCTTAATCGTCGCGACATGGAAGCGCTGCCTAATCAATCTGGGGAAGATGGTAGCGACACACTGCTTCGCCATGAAAAGCGAAACTGCTAGCAGTAACATCTCCTCACTAGTCAGCCTCTTGAAGAAACTCTGGAGTTTGATTGTGTCTCATCTTTTTCTTATGTTTAGAGTAAACAGAGTAATAGCTTCTTCTCCTAGACCTTGGAATGATGAACAAAGGCCTCTGATAGATTTAGATTCCTACAGTTGTGTGGTTAAAGAGCCAAGCAAGTACGATGATCAATTGAGAGATTTGATTGGCGCAGAAAACATAGAGAAGGATGATGACGTGGCCTTTGCAGAGACACAAAAAGATATAGTTTTGCTGCCAGAGTCTTCTGTGTGTAACTATGGTTTGGTGAAGAGGAGATGAAGTTGTTTATAAGTCAAACTTTTAGTCTATATTATGTAACTTGTGTGCTTAAACTTGCCACCTTGGAGGACCATTAACTCAGAATTCTGTGCTTTCACTTTTCTTGGAACTAATTCAAACTATGTTTTCTGAATGCTCTTTAACCTTAATGTTAAATTTGATGGCATTATTGTGATTATTATTAGTAATAGTAATCTATATCTGTTATACACACACACACACACACACAAATTCTAACTAATTACATTGTTCTTGATCTTGATTAGTGTTTCATTTTTCAGATTCTATACTAGGACTTCCACTAGCTCATAAGTAATACTTACTCCCTTGGATCTTTGATGTATACATTTACCTAATTTGATTAAATAAAGGAAGTTACATAAATTAGTTCATATGACATGATTTTTTTAAAAACACCCTATCTTCCTTAATTCCTTCTGGCTTTCTCTCTCTTAATTATTGTGGAGATAGTATAAACAACAACAAAAGTTGTCTTCCATTAGATGGGGGGTCATTACATGGATCACGTGGTGTTAGTGTCAAAACAAATTTTTTAATAGATTATTCACCAAAAAAATCACTCATCAACCTCATTAATTGTTTACTACAATCTTCTTCTACCTCTTTTCAAACAACTTCATACTGCTTGACTCTCCTTACTGATGTATCCACTAGCCTTTTTTAAATGTGTTCAAACTACCTCAAACAATATTTTACCATTTTCTCCTCGATAGATGCCACTTCAACTCGTTATGACCATTACAAATCTTTTTTTTTTTTTGTATGACCACACATCCATCAATATCCTTATCTTTTCTTGTTTAGGGAATATCAATAGGAATAAATTAATAAAATACTAACACATATGAGAAATATATCTTACATTTAAAACTAAAATCAACCTTCCAATTAAGTTCTACATTGAGTGCTGGAGGGAGTAGTAAATTGAATAAAGCTACAAAAATTTAGAATTTTTAATTAGTTTTTGCTCGTTTTTATTTTTATTTATAAGAATTACTATCTCTTGTTGAAAACCAAGTCCAAAATATCAATATTATTTTAATTCTTCTGCTAACTTTTTGAATCTAAATATAACACCTCTATATTTGTATATTATATAAAATTTTATAAGTAATGCTAAGTATGATTTATGAATAATCAAATTCACATTCTTCGAAAGCCTTCATGGAAAGGTGCTTTGGCAGCGAGATCTCATGGTTGCGTTCATGTTAAAGCAAAAAACACCTATAAGAGAACTACTTCAAATCAAAATTAACAATACTTGAATTTGACATAATCAGATAGTCATATATATATAAAAAAAGTACACTCTAATTATTCACATTTTAGAAAAAAAAATTAAAATTGTCAAATATAAGTAGCAATAAGTGAATTACTTTAATGATAATTTATTTTTTCAAATAAATAATTGTGGATCCCAGGGGCAAAGGAAGCATAGATAGTCCTATCATTACATACAAAGAAAAATAAAGAGATAATGAAAGATCCAACATGTCACATCGCAATAGATTTTCTTTAGAAAATTGTAGCCACTTGCGAGGGTGGAAATTTAGATACCCTGATTGAGGTCGGTTGTCATGTTAGCATTATAACCCACCCTCAATTATTATAACCCTCACAGCTCCCCAGAGCCCGTCCACATCATAATAATGTTAAGTGCATGGAGGTATCTTCTGTCTTCATCCACCAACAAATATATAGTTCAAAGCTAATAGAAATAAAACATGAGAACTAAGTATAATATAATATTTCTTTCATAGATTTATGAACTTGACGACGACGACACGAAGAAAGAAGGATTCCAAAATTTCTTGATCCCACCCTCAGATTGCCAATTTTTGTCCAAACCCCTTTGATTGACCCAACTATTTGGCAAAACTGAGTAAACAATTCATAGTACGAGGATGAGCTTCTCCTTACTCAACATCCCATTACACTAACTGTACTTTATGTCCTCCTTTTCCCTCCTCCTCCTATATAATCAAGCTGGAACTCAGTCTTACAATACTCTTAAACTTCCTAATGTATATATACTCAATACCTGGGGGGATATCCCATATAGTTAAGTCTAGATCGAATGTTATGGTGATCGTACAATGACCCTCCATAATCCACAGGCTTGATTACCACAGATTCCTTCTTCACATTTTGCTCCTGAACTGCCCCAAATACGATCTCGTTGGTTGTCTCATTGCTTTGCTCGTAGTAGGTATGGGGGATTGATGACCTGTACTCATGGCGATGATGATGTTTTTGTTGCTGCTGCTGGTGTTGTTGCTGCTGCTGAGGCTGCTGGTGGATATCTCCATCCCATCCACTGTAGAAAGCTCGGCTTTGCCGAAGTTGTTGAATTTTTTCAGCATCCTTGGACATGAAAGGATAGGTTTTTCGAGGGGTCAGGGCTCTGGTGTCAATAGAAGGTGGCTCGTCTTCGTCGGGAATCACGAAACTTTCCTGCACAGGCCAAGCATTTGTGTGCTTTTGCGGTTGATGAAGCAATGGCTGGCTGTGAAATTGATAGATTGCTGGTTTTTTCCTAAAACCAGGAAATAATCCTCCCATGATCTCCACCATCGATGCCCCAGCATTGGCAAGAAGCTTCCCCAGAGATCCGAAGAAACCCTCTTCTTGCTTCTCAGGTTCGTTTTCAGATGGAATTAAAGGAGGCCTGACAGATTTCAACGGCTTCTTGTATGGACTTGGAGAAATTCCGGACATTGTTGGACTTTGATCCTACAAGAGCAAGGAATGAAATCGTTAGTGGTAGACATTTGTTTCGTCTTTGGGAAAATATCAAAGCAGATTTGATTATGAAGTTGCTGAATATAAAAGGTGGTCTAGATCTTCACTGCACATCGGCAGCACTACCCCTCATTGTGAATGGTATCACATAGTTAGGAAATGATCGCTTAAAAGCTATAACAAGATTCTGAATTGAAATAACAAACTCGTTTTGCTGTAAGATTGAAGCAGCATATTTTAAAACATTTCTGGACATCTACTTCATTTAAATTTAGTTATAATGGTATTACCATGAAGAATTATACTTATTTAACATCCACTAGGTCATTGCATTCGCCTTAACTGCCTCGTGTAGTATAATGCACCAAAAGTGAAAGTCGAGAGCTAAAGAACTCACATCCTGGGATGCTACAATTGTACCAAGTCTTCGTTGCAGCAATGCCAACATATAGCCAAAGAAGCCAGCCCCAACCAGCATTGCAATCCCTAAAATATAGAAAGAAATCAATCTCAATTTCTGATCACTAGAATTTCTCAGATATAGAACCTGGGCTGCATTACTTTACCTAGTGGAAACCCACTTCCATATTGATAAGCACAGTCATCGAAATGGAGTTGAATCTCTCTGATGGCTTGGTTTCCTCTGTCTATGACAAGAAGAGAACAACTGCTTCCAACATAAACCACATCAAAGTCATTAGAAAATTTAGCTTCTTCACTTGGCCCATCAACATGGCCTCCTCCACGGCTCCATTTTCCACCAGCAATTGTTGTTACCCCTGCAAATAAAGATCTTAATAGAAAGTTCTTACCTAACTCAACTCTGACAAAGTATACACAATTTTAATCAAAGCATTATTTAACCAAAAACCTCAACCAGAGGACCCGCACACACGCGCATGTTGTCAAGAATTATAAAGGAAGGGAAACTTAATTCATTATTAGCTGGGTAGCCATCTTTGAATTAAAGGGTAACATAGGTATATCATGCAAAGCCATACTTGCAAAGAGATCCAACAGGAGGAAAGGTTTAAAATATTATTCGAAGTATTGACAACCAAATGCCTACCTGAATCGCTGATTTTCCTAATTGCCATATTCATAGTATCTGCAACATAGATATTTCCTCGATCATCAACTGTTATTCCCTTTGGATGGTTCATCCTGGCCTCCCTGACCTTCCCATCAACATGTCCAGAGTACCCTTCAGCAGATCCAGTTACCAGCCTCGGTCTACTATCTGCAGAATTGATATGAGCATAATATACTTAGAAGTGAAGAAAATCTATACCAATAATGAGTTCAGCTGTCAGAGTAATTTACCAACAAGTCAAGTCCTATAGAAGTACACTACAGGTATGTGTTACATCATCATAAAGCTCACAAGCATGAATTAGAAAGACATAAGGTCATATTTGATATGTAGGAAGAAAGAAATGTAAATGATACAATCTTAGATGCACATTGCTTTTCTGATTGTAGGTTTTCTTTCCAAGCGGGAGGGGAAGGGAGGCAGTAAGCACATTTGCTTTTATGTTGATCAATGAAACAATAATGCAAGAAGATCTTAAAAGTTGCAGAATTTAGATGCTCAAAACTGATGGAATGGAGCATGTAAGAATCATCTTAAGACAGGTGTTAATCAAATAACTCTATCAAATAATTATGTCGCAACTGTAAATAGCGGTCTCAGAATTACAAAGAAAAGACTTCCGCCCAAGTTGCAAAATTACTCATTTGCAGGAAATAAAAGAGTAGTGTTGCGGTGACCAACGGAAAAGAAAAGGCATGTAGATTTGCAAGCGTTGTCCAGGCTGAAAGAACAAGTTCAGAAGCTGGTAAACTCCAAATTTAGATTAACTTTAGTTATATGTGGACATCAATTAGAATACAATGTAAGGACGAGATCAGGAAGAGGACAAGCTAGCTATGATCAAATCTCTTCAATCAAACATCAAGTCTCTCTAATTGGCCAAAAGAGGTCGTTTGGTTCCATCGCTGACAGAATCAGTAACAGTGACAAAAAAATTAGTGAACCTGGGCAATTAGTCAGAATGAAAAGCGATCACACTCGGTACACTTACACAGAGAAAGTGAGGAGGAAATCCTGTAAATGTTACTATTAGCTGAATCTAGAACCAGAAGCTCTCCATTGGGTAGCAGCTCAACAGCATAAGGCTCGATTCCAAGCTTGCTCCCATCAAACACAGTCTCGACAGTGTATCCACCCTCAAACTTCATCATCGGCCGGCCAGAAACCGCTTCCGTAGGAACAAAACAATCAAATCAGCATTTCACTTACTATCAACAATCACCGAACGAAGAAGAGGAGAAGGAAGATACGAGGAAATGTGAGCAGCATTGCTCTAGATCTACACCTGTTTTGGTCGTAGCTTTGAGAGACCACAGCCATTTCGTGAAAGCAGGCACGGCATTCGAGAGAAATCCACTAACAATCTCTGAAGAAAACACAGATGCAGAGCCGAAGAGAAACAAAATTTAAGCTCAAAAGCAAGAGTTAGTGAAATGTAACAAGCCTACAACACAGATGACGAACTTACTCGCAGGGGAAGTAGTAGAAGCAGCAGATGTGACGCCGCCAAATAAAACAAGAACCGTAAGACCCAACAGAAGCAGATTCCTACCCATTGATTCAACAGCGAAATGAAGCACGAAGCAGTAGCTTTGAAGCTGGGAAATGCAAGCTCTGAGCAATGGCGGAAACCCTAATTCATAGCTGAAGAAGAGAAGGGGGAAGCTTGAAGGTGAGAAAACAGAGTGGTTTTCTGGGGCTGGGAAGGTAAGCTGTGGGTCGGAGTGGAGAGTGTGGAGTGAAAGGTGAGAAGTGGGAAAAGGCGAGAGAGACAAGAAAAAAGGAAGCAAGAAAGATGGGGAAGAGCATGAGAGAGAGCGCACCAGTGACCGGTGGGCCTGTGTTGGACTGTTGGTAGAGAGAATCGTATACCCCCATTAATGTCTTAAATTTTATGATTATTCTATTTTAATAATATTTTATAGGTTATGAACGATGTATTAAACATTAAAAAAATAATCAAAATCTTGTTATTTGCGAGAATAATAGGATTAATCACAACAGTAATGCAATTGAAAATTTGTTTAAGTAGAAATCACCTATTTAAGATTTTAAAGTTTAAATAGTTTTTTATTTTTAGATTTTCTCTTAAATATATGACTCACAACGTCTATATATACCACTCTGATCCTATTTATAAGTCTATTTTGACCAAATTTTACATATTAAGGAGAGGTAGTTAACTCAATGATTGTAAGGGTAAATTTTCAACTTTGCCCTCACTTATAATTGGATATTTGAAAATTGTTTCTTCTCTCCCTATCTTCATGGGTGCAATTAATAGGATTTGGCTTCAGTCTTCTTCTCTTCCCATTCTCTTCCATAATCTTCCTTATTTGAGCCGTCGGATGAAGATCTGGACGGTGTAAATTTTTTTTAATAAAAAACCGCATGCGGTTCACAATACCGCGCGATTTTAAGTTGATTATTAGGCAAAATAGGGAAGTGGACGGTCCACTGCAGTGGACCGTAGCCGGATCCTAATTAATATAGGTAAAATTGTCAACACCTCATTTATTACATGAAACTGGACTTATAAATAAGACCAAATTTTTTTGGTTAAAATGGACTTATAAATAGAATCAGAGTGGTATATTACAAACAATTGTTTAATAAAATACAATAATGTTTTATTTGATAAGGTTTCACCCCAAGACTTTGGTCTGCTTGGCAAGAGAGAAGTGAAGGGAAAGGAAGTAGTAGGAAAATTTTAAAAAATTGGACAGATGGGCCTATAAATTATAATAAAGATAAAATGTGAAATAAAGAGTTACAAATATTAATTACAAATTTTTTACCCCACTTCTCTAATTTTTTTAAAATCCGAGTTATAAAATTTTCCCTCGCCTCTCCTCCCCTCTCGAATCCCTCATATCAAATAGCTTCTAAGAGTATGTTTTCAAAATTTTAAATTTGTCTTCTCCTTCGTAATACTTGGTGGGAGTGAGAAGGAGGGGAAAGGAAGGAGGAAAAATTTGTTAGAGTTAGATTTAAAAAAATTAAAATAGTAGGGTTATAAAAATAAGATGTAAAATAAAATACTATGAAAAATTAATTAAAAACATTCATTCCCACTTCTCTAAATTTCTAAAATCCAAGTTATAAATTTTTTTTATCTTCCCTCCCCTCCTCTCCAAACCCTTCATACTAAACCGTCTCTAAGGGGTAAATCTCCTTTCTACCTCAATTGACAGCTTATTGATTATTAATGTACAATATTACTAGTATATTAAATTACAAAGACTTTACAAATTCATGCAAAACAAAATATGTTTATCATATAAAATATTTATTTAATCATATTTATGACCCGCTTTCAATACATGTTTTTTCAAGGGAAAACCCTTATATCTTGTTAACTACATCTCAATTTTATCTTAATTAATATGAAGGAATGAATGAAAAATGAGAAGTACAAGGACAATAAATTTGGGGTAAAAATTATATATTTATATAATAAAGTTAATGATACGGCTTACAAATAGGAGAAAAAAAACTTTATCTCTCCTCTAAATCACTAGACGAGTAGATGAGAACTATGGTAACAAAATATTAAATATTTTTTACAAATAATTCATTAAAAAAAAAGTAAAAAAAAATACTATTTGAACTTTAAAATCTCAAATGAGTCTTATTGTCTATAAGAGTATTAGTATTCACTACAAGAGTATAACAATTAACCACTCATGTTAATAGAAAATCATTTATTTAAAATTTTGAAGTTCAATCAGTATTTTTTATTCTTTTTCCCTAATTCATTTTTTTTAATTGTAATCCACCTATAAATGCAACTAAGGATGACTTGATATTTCATCACATATATTGAAGTTATGAGAAATCGCATTAAATTATAAAGAGCACCTTCAAGTCTTGAGTTGCATGATATTTCGTAATTTTTTTTTAAAAAAAAATAAATATTTGATACAGATTCTCTTTTATCTCTTACACATTCATACACACATATACATATTTTGCATACGTAGAGGGATATGCTCTGTTGATAAGTTTGTGATTCCGTTTTGGACAGAAATCCAACACAAGTCCTTATGTAATACATAGTATTACCTTCGATCCTAAATATAAAACATATCTTATAATGTAATTTGTATTAAAAACTATATTATATATTTAAGACGAAAGTAACATCTCAATCATGCTAATTTTTTTAAATAATTCTAGATGTACAGAAACCACATGGTTTTTTTACTGCTGCTAAATAGCAACACAGCATGCTATTTAACGTTTTGTTGTGAGATTCTAATATCATAGCCAACCTCTCAAAAAAATTATGAAGTACCCTAATCCAGATCAGCTTATGGTAGGACCCATTCAGGCTTGAGATCCTACCATCTATATCACTGGATTCCCCAAAAAATCAAATATGTGACCTTTAATTAAATTGAAACAACTCCCACAAGTTGATTCAAGTACCTGTGGTACAGTGCTATTTAATTTAATAAAAATAATAACAAAAATGATTTTAATTTTATAATATTTTGACGGTGGCAATTAAACCTAGAGGTGTTGTTACGTATGGCCTACTTTCTAAATTTTCAAGTAAACCAAATTATTGTGTATTTGAATACTTTGCTACCTAACAAAACCATGTTTGGCGAGTTTTGTTTTGATAAGTAGAATGAGTAGTAGATATGATTTCAGGCACATCTTAAGAACATATATGGCGAATTTAGATTCATTAAACAGAATTTTCTTATGACCAAGCCATGCCAACAAACTAAAACCAACTGCTAGCTTTGGCTTCTACTGAATCTGTTTCTCAGAAATGGTTTTGTGGTCCAAAATTCCAGCAGAGTATTCAATGAATGAATCAAGAAGGCCTCTGTCACCAAGGGCGGATCAAGAAAATTACATAAGGGGGTATAATTGGCGGGGGGATTCGGGCTACCCCGAAATTTTTTTTTTTAAGGAAAATTTTAAATGCATTAAAAAACAAAAGAATATAATCAAGAAAAAAATATATCAAAAAAATATTTATGAAATCAAGTAAATACTGATGATGTAATAAGAAAGACGATTATTTTACAAACTTGTCATTTAGAAAAGTAAGGCTAAGTACGGTTAGAAATGCAGCTATATAAATTACAATGAAGGGTGGACACTCAATAAGTTTAAGTACATATATTTTAATAACAAAAGTATATTACAATAAAAATAATTACAGTGTCACTCTTCTAGACTTTATTTTTTGAAATTCCATCATAATTGTCTTATCATCAATACTATTAAATAAATCATAATTTTAATTCCCTTATTTGTAAAAATTTCATCATAATTTAGGGGGACACTTGCCCCTTGTATGCACTTGGGTCCGCCAATGTCTGTCATGTCTGTCACTGTCCCTCTCTCTGCGTAATTTTCCTGTCTTTTAGTTTTAACTCCAACTACTAACTAAAAATCTCCAGAAACCATAACTATACTGAAGAATCAACCTCAGTTTTCACCAACACTGTTCTTATAATAATATGAAGAATTTTTTCATGAAATACAATTATGACCATTATTATATTACACGTGAAGAAACAGGGAAGGAAGAGAGAAGTGGGAGTTAAACTTACTGGTGTGATAATGCGTGATGGTATTGAAGGGGCTATTATAGGGCTGAATCTGACAATGGCAACCCAGAACAGAGCAAGCTGGCAATTATGCCGTGCCACGTGATGAGACTCGTGATGTTTTTACAATATTCTGTCCGATTGGACTTTTTTATAATCCCTATAGGGGAAAAAAGAAGAAGAAAACAACAGTGCAACAACAACACAAACAAACATGGCCATTTCTTTATTTCTATTCCTTCCTCTGTTCCATAAGCATTCAAAAAAAAAAAAACAGAGGTTGTATTGCCCGGCTTCAACCACATGCAACAAACAAATCAAAATCGTATTGATCAATTGCTGCAGTGACCATCTTTATATATACTGAAATTCCTTGGGCTCTGGTGCATACTGTTCCAATGTATGGTCACGTTTCTAAGTTCCAAAGCATGCACAATTTTCATGTAACACTTCATACTATAGCAGCATGTTGAAATATTAAGCCTTTGTTTTTGCTCCCCTGTTTCTTTCCCAGATCTTTCTTGGTAAAAATAACATTACTTTTTTCATCTGTCTACTTTCTATATATATATGAAAAGTGCTTAAATTAAAAATATCACGAGGGATGGCTTTTTTCGTGGGTGACCCTTGAGATATATATACTTTTTTTTTTGCTCAGAACCTTGAGATATATATACAGCTAAGAGATCTAAAGAAATCAACAGTCTCTCAACTAGTTCCACATATTCGTCTTGTTGCTTTCTGTCGTTTAGTGACCTCTTCAAAGAAACCTTCACACCCATCAATTGAACTTTTTTTTTCTCCTTCTTGATTCAATTATTGGGGTTATCAGCTATTGATTTAAATATTGTTTTTTTAATTCTGGGGGAACCTTCACGAGGATGCAGGGACACAGGAAGTTCTTCTATCATTTGATCAAGTACCTTAAAAGTTCCAACCTTAGTTTGTTAACCTATCATGATAGGAGTATCATTTATCTTCAAACTCAGAAATTCTGTGTCCACTAGTTCAGAAGATATTTACTTCACCAGCGAATTGCTTGTGAGTACTTGTAGTATATCAAATATCGTGTGTCTCTACAGTAAGATCAACGAGGATGGACTGGAGTGGTCCCCTCTTAATGGAATATCCGCTTTGGTCACCTTTGCCGGTTGTTAATTGCCCCATTCTATATATCAGTGAAAGTTTACATCATTAATGTACCTTGTTGCCAAAAAAAATAAAAAATTATGTAACCGTGTACGACAATGCAATGCCTGAATGTTTCAACCCCATTCCCCCAAAAGTTGAGTTTTTTTTCAGCCTTAGATAACCTAACATATCAGAGCAAACAGTTGTCAAACCAAACTGACAATTTGTATTGTAACAAAAATAGTGTAGCTATACAAGAGGCTGGTGCCCACAATACTGACCAGACACAAATGTTGTCTAATCTAAAATCTGAAACAGTTTCAGCAGTGAGTGGCACCAGCAAGTACAGAAGTTGATGTTAACATATACAAAGGAAGAATTGTGGACTCATCCCTGAACCGTACTGTTTTTAACAAAAACCTTCGCTTTGAGAAGCCAAGTAAACCAATTCAGGAGACCAGGAAGAATTAGCTCTGCTACAGAGCAAAGTCTCCCCCATGTGTTCAGCTAACGGCAACCATAATTTTCCTCTCGCTCATGGTATAGTTAAGAAAAAAACTAAAAAAGAAAAACTAATTGTGCTTTCTTGCTCAGACCAACTCAAACGGCGCTCTCAAAAGAAACCTGGAAATGGGCTAAATGCCTAGGCTTTGGATTTGATGCAGTGTCAAGGCCCTGAAGTAGTTTTACCACATCAGCAGCATCATCGAGATAATACTTCGCCTTGCTAGGCTTCTGGCCAACGGTGCAGGCAAAGATCTCTGGAGCAACTGGCAATGATGGACAAGAGATTGTCCTTAGTATGCTCTCAAACATGTCTTCGTCAGACCTATCATCTCCAATGCACAAAACAAAGTCTGGCGGATCCCCATCATTGACCATAGTCATAAGAACCTTTTCAGTCACCAAACCCTTGCTAACTCCCTGCATAGAGGAAAAACAAGACTTTGATAAGGACGTCCCAGCTTCTGATATAAATAGAGTAAGAAGTCAAGGGTTAGGGAGGAATTAAAAATTTCCGCACCTGTGGCTTAACTTCAACAATATGTTGACCCCTCTTAACAACGGCTGGTTCATTAGCAAGCACGTTTTCAAGGTGATTCAATAATTCTTTGGCTTGGCAAGAACCAAAATCAGGGTCTGCATCTTGATGATGCCACACCAATGCACTTTCCTTAACTTCAATATTAGATCCATCAGTTGCCTCTATATATGACCTCATTATAGGTTCCACAACATTTTTCCAATCAAGGTCAGCAGAGAGTTGACTTGTTTCCCATGGGGAGGAACTGCTCCACCTGCAGATAACAAGGGAATAAACACCTTAGCAAATATATTTTTAGAGTTGGTATAGAAGATGATGATAAAAAGTATAAATCAATAATCTTTCCAGCACTCAAACGACAAACCTTAAGAAGTATCCATGTTCAGCAGCAATTCCCAGTAATTTGCATGAAGCAAACCAATCACTCAATGAATCTCTTCCCCTCCCACTAACAATGAACACAGTGTTCTTGGGATCATTGCACAAAGTATTCAGAATAGATATGACTTCGAGGCTGGGGATTTTATTTATGGAAGATTGTGGTACAACAGTGCCATCATAATCAAGAAATATGGCCCTTCTATTGGTTCTCTTGTATGCAGAAACAATGTGATCAACAGACAACTTCCTAAAACCAGGAGAAAGAGAAACAACTCTGAACCCTAGGCCTAGACCAATTCCCCAGTACCTTTTGGTGTAATGATCTTTGCATGCTCTCTCCAAATCCTGCATAAAACTGCGTGCCCAATAAGCCAAATCATGGGAGCTGACATACCGATAGTGCTTCTCATGCCGCAATTTCTTCTCTGAATCATGCATTGTAATTGCCGAATTCAAAGCTTCAGCAACCGCATCTATATCCCAGGGGTTAACCCTAATTGCTCCGCTTAAGGAAGGTGAACAGCCAATAAACTCCGACACAACAAGCATGCTTGTACGAGGAGCATCATCTTTTCTACCCAATGATTGATCCAGCTTTGAAGTTCCTTGTCGGCAGACAACATATTTGTAAGGGACCAAGTTCATGCCATCCCTCACAGCATTGACAATGCAACATTCTGCTACAGCATAATAGGCACTCTTCTCAAAACGAGGAACAGGACGATCAATGAGAACAACTGGTTGGTAATTAGGGGAACCATAAGTATCATTGATCCTCTGGGCAATTAAATATGTTTCCTTCTTTGCTTCCTGAACATCCTTCCCAGAACCCCTGGCAGGATTCACAATTTGAACTAGCACAATTTTGCCCAGCAAATCGGGATGCTGATGCAGCAGCAGCTCTAGAGCTAGTAGTTTCAAGCTGATGCCCTTAAAAATATCCATATCATCAACACCAAGAATCAGTTTCCTACCCTTAAACTCTTCCTGGATTTCTTTCATTTTATCAGATGTAGAAGAAAGATCTAATACAGATTCAAGCCTACCAATATGAATACCTACAGGCAAAATCTTGATAAATATAGTGCGGCCAAAATAATCAAGCCCTATATGTCCCCGCTTAGATTCATAGTCCAGACCCAGCATTCTACTGCAGCAAGAGAGGAAGTGGCGAGCATAATCAAATGTGTGAAAACCAATTAAGTCAGAATTCAACAATCCCTTGAGAATTTCATCTCGTACTGGCAAGGTTCGGTAAATTTCAGATGAAGGGAAAGGACTATGAAGGAAGAAACCAAGTTTAACTTGATTAAATTTCTTCCTCAGAAATGTAGGCAACACCATCAAGTGATAGTCATGAACCCAGACAAAATCATCATCAGGATTAATTATTTCCATAACCTTATCTGCAAATATTTTGTTAGCCAAAACATAAGCCTGCCAAAGCTTGCGGTCAAAGCGATCACCATGATCTGCACACATCGGTAGCATATAATGAAAGAGAGGCCAAAGCTGCTGCTTACAAAAGCCAAGATAAAACTTTTTCTGGAGATCATGAGGTAGAAAAGTAGGCATGCAATTGAAGTTTTCCATTAATTTCTGAGCAACTTCTTCCTGCTCACTGGACTCTATCTCAACCTTGAGGGATCCCACATAGATCACCTCAGTATCAGAAGAAAACCCATCTTTTAGTTGTAATAAAATTGAATCCTCATCCAAGCTGAAGCACCATTTAGAAGTTTGCGGGTCCTTTTTGGCCTGCAATGGCAGCATGTTTGCCACAATAATTTTCCGCTCTCGACACCCAGAAGAGCTGACATCTGAATCCCCATCATTACAACCTTGACGATCCAGTTCTGAAATAATTCCTGGAACTGTAACAATCCTTGGAAGACTTCTTGAGGTGTGAGCCAAAAAGTCTCCACTTGCTATGTCTAGGAGATTAGCATATGATCTTGATGCCATGGCCAGTAGTACGGAAAATTTTCTTTAATATCTTTCTTCTTCCTAATAACAAATACCAAAAAGCACAAATCTATTGAGGATCCTTCAGATAATTGTTCAGTGATCTCCAACTAACAAATGATAAGGGCATATTGTAAATTGAATGAAAAAATAAACATGCAATAATTATCTGTCACTATACTCACTGTGACCGTACATCTTCATAGTTCAGATCTCTATAGGCATGAACAAATTACCCATAATCTTACTACTAACTGATAATAGAATTTTACTTAATGGATAAAAGGCAAACTTATTGACAGAATACAAGTCCCTTGAGCATTTTGGCAGAAGGCATAGAAGACGCAATATAGATATGATGGCTACCGAACAACAAGCACCAGAAGATGACAAAAAAAAACTCATGTTACTGATAATCCCTCAAAGTAAACCTTTTTGCATGAGTCAAAATAGGGTTTGCAAGTATGCCAGATAAGCATAGCAATAGCATCTCTTCGATATCAACATTAAAGACAAAATTGGACATTCATGTCAAGAAATCGGGCTAGTTCAATATCATAGATATGACTTTGGTAAAGGCAATTAAAACACCTCAGGCCATAGCGTGATATTACCGAAGCACTTCCAGATTTATTGTATGCCGAACACTTCCTCTTCTGTAGTGGAATATATCTTCCACCTTAATATAAATCTCAAACCACAAATTGACACAAGAAAAATTGATTGACTTTGATCACCAATTATGCCACATCATATCGCTAAAGTATCTATATCCATAACTCATAGAGATTCTCTCACAGATAGTTGACACTGCCACCAGCAAATATTCAACCCAATTTTGTAGCATTGATTCGACAATTGAAAGCTGTCTCAGAGGCTAAATAATAGAAGTCCACTGACAGGTCAAAAAAGAAAAGGTAAAAACTACAAAAGATAAGACAGGAAAATTATGACAAATTGTTCAAGAAGTCAGATTATATTGCGAAATGCTAGATAACCTACTTTCTCAAAACATCCTGCCTTCTATCACGCCTTCTGGCGTGTTGAAATGACATGTCAACTCTCAAGGCCTTAAGGTCCAAAAGTAGGTTTAGAAATAGAAACAAAACGACAAGGATCGAAGAGTAGCATGGAATCACTGATAGAAAAGCACTTGAAGCCACATCTAGCCCGACAAAATCATATGGCAAAGAAGTTATGCGTTTTCCTATTTATAATTGTTCAAACGTGACAACATCGTTCTGTTAAACTTCAGGCATCTCTTCAACGAGAATTTTCCAGCAAGTTTTTTGTTCTAAAAAAGGCAGATAAAGTACTGATCCAGGGCATGATTATGACAGTAAGCAAATGAGAAATAAACGAGGACCGAAATATCCGAAGAAAACTCAAAATCATGGTAAGTCGATATGTAAATATGCTCCACCAACACGAAAATAAAGAAATGCAAATTTTGGGTTTTACAAATTAGTTCCCGACACCAGACTAAAACCTTACACACAAGTAAAAATACGAATTGAGACTCGCACCTTCAGCAAATTCAAAATCTCATCACATTACGAAACTTTCACAATGCTTGATCATCAACTCACTGGCAAAACGTCAAAGTCAAGCCACAAAGCAGAAGAATACCGCAAAAACCACAGACCATAAAAACACATAAACAGAATTCAAATCCAAAAGATCGCAAATAAAAACTGCTTGGTTGCCAAGGAAACTTTCGAGGGAAGGAAACAAAAATGAAACGCTCAACAACCATAAACACGAACAAAGGATTAAAACAGAAAACGGCAGCCCCAGATAAAACAGAAACTGCGAAAACTACACAGAACCAAACGAGAATTCAACGACAGACCAGAAACCCAGAGAAGAAAAACAGGCACTCGAGAAATATCAAGTTCAGAGGCTAACCTTGCCGGCGATCGACGATGGGGTTGAGAATAACTTCGATAGGAATATCAAAAGTGAAGAGAGAGAAAGGGGATGAAGACAATGAAGGCTGCTTTAGACATGGAAAGAAGAAGAAGTTAAGGAGAATGCGAATGAAAGAAGGAATAAACAGAATCGCTCGAGCGAGATTTTGTGGAACCCTGTGGCCTTGTGGATAGAGATTTACTTCTTTGATTTTTTTATTTTTGTTTTCTTTTTTCAAAAATGTTTCTTTCTGGTTGGCAAGTTGGATATTGTAAGACTCCCGATAGACTCAGATCTTTACTGCAGTTTGTTTTTCTAACCACGGTTGGTTTTAGTGATCTCTTTCAGTGTGCATTGACCTTTTTACCCTTTCTTGGATCTAAAATTGCATTTTAGATCCAATTAAGACTCTTTTTTTGGCCCGCTTTCATTAAGACTTTTTTTTTCTCGTTAGATAATTCCAATTATAAAGTTAATCAAGAATAAATATACAACGAGATTGTATGTAGGATAGTTTATATTTTTATTTCTTATTTATGCATATTTTTTTGCCAATGTTGATTTATGTCCATATATACAATTTATGCGACTGTAAATTTAAATTCAAATTGTCTAAAGGGTTAAGGTGCAATTTTACATATGAAGTTTATCCTCAGGAGCGCCCAGCACCACGAAGTTTTTTCAGGAGTAAAAGTACACACGACGCTACGTTTTGGGAGCAAAAATACCACGGGCCGTTAGTTGACCGTTAACTTGGATGGAAGTCAACTAACGGCCCGTGATATTTTTACTCCCAAAACGAAACGTCGTGTGTACTTTTGCTCCTGAAAAAACTTGGTGGTGCTGGGCGCTCTCGGAGGTAAACTTCATGTGTAAAATTGCACCTTAACCCTTGTCTAAATATAATCTTGAAAATAAAAATTGAAGTACTTTGATTGTAATATTGCATTATTACACTGAAGCATACATTCTCTTACATATATGAAATCAAAAATAAAAATAGTTCCATGAATAATTCAAAATAAAAATAAGTTCAAAAATTTGCCGAAAAAGGTAACTACAAAAAATAAAAAATGTTTAAATATTAAAATAAAAATTACAGGTATAGATTTTTTTGTTGACATTACCGTCATCCCAAATTTTGAATACAGCTAGGGTTGCTGGCAAAAAAAAAAAAAAAAGAATACAGCTAAGATTGTTCGTGGATTGAATAAATTTGCGAGGAGTTCAAATTTTTGTCATTAATAGTCTGATTTTAAGATAATATAGACAATCACGATTATTTTCTAGTATAATTATTATTACAACCTTAAAATGTTTGAATTTTTTATTGGGAAAATCCCTTTAAGATTCAAGGGACCAAAAAAATCCCAGAAAAAATTCTGATATTAAAAAGGTCTCATTAACAACCCTTTCAGTTTGTTTGATTTGAGGGAAGAGGATGAGGGGATGACTTTTACCAAATTGTCATTAATGAGAAGAATATTTATTTTTATTGAGAGTGTATTTTTTAAATATTAAAAAGTTTCCATAGGCAATTCGATTAATATGAGGTGAAAATTTTCTCTTTCCCCCATGATGGTTAAAAACTCGTTTTATTACTGTGATTTTACGTTTTTACGATTTTTTTTATTAAAACGATTTTATTAATTTTCCAAACGCTTTTATATTTTTACGATTTTTTTACGTTAGGTTTTCTGATTTTTCATTCTCCTTCCGTTTTCAGGTAAAATCTACGTTTTCACTACTATACTCCCCCTCCTTCCCCTCAAACCAAATACACATTTTTAGTATGGTATTGACAACTCCATCTAAGAGTTTTAATAACTCTTCAGGACCTTAAAAGGATTTTTCCTATTTTATTAGGTAATTTTAGTAGAAAAGAGAATTCGTATTAATACAATATAAATTCAAATATGGCTTGTATCTCGTCAACATACTTATCTTTTTTTAAGTGGGGTTGAATATTTTATTGCCAGTTGGTAAATAGAATTAATTTTTAATCAAGATCCCTAACCCTATAGCCATAGATATTGGATTTGTTTGCTTTATTACTAATATTTTTAACATTATCCATCATTGGAGATCTGCTTAGTTATTTAAGTAAACAGCTTGTGTTTCATGATTATTTGACTTAAATAAATTAAAAAATTATAGTCAAATTCACAGAACCCGGAGAGCGGTCCTTCCAAGATTTTTTGTTTTATTTTTAATGTTTGTCTAATTTTATTCTACCTTTAAACTTAAAACAAAAAATAAGTGGACAACTAAGACTGTATAATGACATAGTATTTAATTAGTACAAGTAGGGTTAAATTAATATTTGGTTGCACACACCATCAATGGCAGGAAAAAAATATGGATTTTTAAAATCACAAGAAGCCTAATATTGTGAGAATTAAATAATGTTTCGTCAAAATATAAGAGAGGATTCTCAGGCCTTTTAATCAAGCTTCCCCCGAAGCAGATCCTCTCCTCATCAGCTCATTTTGGGCCGTTGATTAGGAAGATGAGAAAAAAATCAAAGTAGTATTATGATTTTTCAGATCGATTGAACGGATATTATTTAGAGATTATGAGGGCTGATGAGAGAAACTCAACCCCTGACACCAATAACATCACCAAGTCTTTTTGAGTAAATACTAAATACCCTTATCAAGATTTGAACTTGTATTTTATCCTTATAGAGTGAGAGTCGAGACAACTCGCCACATTATATGTTGTATGTGTTTTGTTTTCTTACATAATTGTGCACTGTCTGAAATTTTTAAAATATTATGAATGGATAAATAAAACTAAAAAAAGTATTCGAATAAAAATCAAATAGGTGTGTGTAAAAAGTGAGGCGGACATCTTTATTTATTTATTTATTTTCGCCAGCAAAATCTTGGTGATTTATTAGGGAAACAATAATAACAAACGGGTAAATAAATAAATGAGGGGAGAAGGGTATAAAGGTAAAAGGCAAGAGGGATGGGTGAAAAAGGTAAAATGAGATGCGGGGAGAGGGAGAAGGTAGTCCACAAGGTAAAGAGATAAGACATGAGGGAGACCCTTCGATTATGATTTATATAGGCATAAATATATGAAGAATAATAAAAAAAAATATTTTTGGAAGAACAATTTTTTTGGACAAAGAAAGGGACAATTTTAATTACAATATGACAATGCTCTAATTCAATTAGTACTATTGGTCTTAAATATAAGACAAAGTTTATAATTAAATTTAAAAATACTTATTCACAAAAGAGGTGAATAATACATAAAGAGGTGAATAATACCTATTAACGAAAGAGTGTAAAATTGAAAAAAATAAATATCAATTTAGTCTATATTTACTAAGTTATTTAATTTTCATCTATATGTGATAATTAGATAATTTAGATTTATAAATGAGACTAAGAGGTATCTAAACATGTGTAAAATTGAAAATTTATTTTACTTTTAGAAAAAAATAATTAATTAACCATCTTTACTAAATTCTGATGAAATAGATAGAGACCTTTTGTACTCGGTCCACTCTTTATTATAGAACACTCTCATTTAATTCAAATGAATTATTAAATGATTGATAATTCACACAAACCAATAGATGACAGTTAACTTAATAAATTTTGTTTTAATTAAATTGATAAGATTGGTCAACTTTAATCTAGCTAATGAGATTTGAAATGAGAGGGAGCAATACATATAAATATATAATCACATTTAAAAATTAATCACAATCTTTAATAATAACCTACAATCTCATAAACCAGACTAGTTTGTTGTTAATAGTACCGGATAACGATAGATTAATCAAAATCATAGATGGGAGAAAATATTGGAGATATGGTTATACAGTACTACTACTATATTAAAAAGAGAATAAGAGGTGTCGAATCCGAAATTAGTCAGGGCGAAATTTTAAATACCGGATGGGTAAAAAAAAAAAAAGAGAGAATAAGAGGAAAAACCTAAAAAGTGGGAAAGGATAAAGGATAAAGAAAGGATAAGGAGCTGAGTCAGCTCCACGCAACAAGGCGCATTGGCCCACTCACTCCCCATCCCTGCCCTTTTCTTCAGCCCTCTCTGTCCTTTTCAAACTCGGACGGACCAAGCTGTTGCACGCCGCATTCTTTATATTTCTTCCATTCTCATTAATCCATATAATTACTACGATTATCCACCTTATTAAAAATCAATTACCGTAACAAACAGGGCTTGAGTTTAGTGGAATAGGCTAATCTCTCACAACGTGATAAACCAAAATTTGAATCCCCATTAAGAGAGGTACCTACATTTAGTACCAAGCAGTATATTTAATATGATCATCTCAAATAAGATGTTATACCTGCTTCGTAAAAGAAACAAACTTACCACCATTATTACAGTCTTAAGTTACTACCCCTCCGATTCTTTTTTATAAGAAATACTCTCTTAAAGTGGTGATTCTTAATAAAAAAAATCATTTTTATATGAAATTTTAAATTTAAATAGATGTTACTCATTATCTCTTTGATGAATTTCTACACATTATCTCTCATATACACTCATTCTAGATAAAGATATATTGGAAAGAAAGGAATGTAAATTACATATTTATTTCTTATAAATTATTTTTTTAATTTATAACCGTTTGATTTTAATAGTTGTCCGTTAGTAATAGAAGCAGAGAGAGTATCCTATGTGGGGGAAGAGCTTTTGTTGTTGAAGCAATTGGTTTCCAACTTCTGTATGTAAATCTGCGTTTACTTTTTTTTTTTTCTTTCTTTAAAAAAAAATACATGTCTTTGTCATTGACATATGATAATTATATTTTAAATGAAGAGTAGCATGATTAAAAGCTATCTCCATTCAAAATTATAGGACAATTTTTTTATGAAGTCTAATATGTATAAAAATATTAGGCTTTTTTTAGGTTTTTAAGGTTTAATTAGTAATTTTTTAAATATAAAAATGACTTTCAATGAGTATTAAAAAATTTAAAACCAGTCATTCTCATATGTTCGTACGAAATGAGGATAAACATGAAAAGAACGTGTATTTTTTTTAGTAATATTAACCAATTTATTGAAGTCCAACTTAAAAATATCTTATAATTTAAAACGAAGGGAGTATATCTTTTTATATTTTCACAAATACTCTCTGGTTCTAAATATAATGCATAGTTTAGAAGTGAATTTTAGTGTTAAATATAAGGTTTTTCCTTTTTTTTTTTGAACAAATAAGGTTTTTCTTATTTAGTCTCTTACAATTATCATTTTAATTCAAATTAATTTCTATAACTTATAAACTTATATATAATATAATAATATATCACATAAAGTATTATCATATATGTTATAATTAAATAATTTATTTAATTTTCTTAATTTTCCCTTAAATAAAACAGTTTTATATTTAAGATGTTGCCGTTTTTAGCTGGGCTGGGAAGGGAAGAAAAGTTATAATGGATTGGATGGTACGCGTCTTCCAACTACAAAGCATTTAAGTATGATTAGCAACAATAATAAATAATTAAAAATGAATGAGTGCTTATAATTAATTATTACCCATGCCACTTACCCGTAATTAGGTGTCAAGTGATAATATAATCCGGACAATGTGAGTTAAACACTACACAGGCGCACATACTTTTTTTTTTTTTTACAGGCGCACATATATTATATATACATTGACTGAACAGCTCACACATAAAAGTTCAAATCTCGATTCATTATTAAAGTAACATTAGGATAACGATATTTATTAATTAATTATAAATAAAAAATCTTAAAATGCATCAGGATCGTGGTTCACTTTGCTAAGCTACCTGTACGAAATTAAACTACAATATATTTCGTAGGGGAATAAAGTAAAATAATATGCTCTTGGTAAACTCTTTAAATATAAAATTTTCTGATGAGGTGATGGCATGATCGTAATTACGAACAAGAGTAAGCCTTTTTTTTCTATAAGGCCTGGATCGGATAAAACGGGACGGATATTCTTAGAGCCATTACAATTTTCCTCGTCCCAGCGAGGCTAAGCACGCGCCAACCACCATGAAAGAGTGACATCGCGGCACGTGTTTCATGACCCCGGAGAGTGGGACCCAGTGAGAATTACGCGAGTCCACGTCATTTGGGAGGGCGTTGATGACACGTGGCGACCACTTGATGGGGGAGGGTGTGCGGGGCAGGGTTTATCCGGTAGCCGCGTTTCGCGGAAATGATAAAAGTCGGTGAGATGATGGAGGGGCCCACTGTTTTTGCTCCCCTATCCACAACCTCGAAAGCCAGGTCAGGAATTACGGCGATGCCACTCAGTGGGGGACCCACACTCACCATGGAATTGGAATGTTCCAAACGTATCTTCCACGTATCTTTCAGAGTTCAAACAATCCAATTCGAAGCCTTGTTCCTTTTCAAACTTTGGTTTCCCCTGGCCAAATTGTTCGGTGTGCAGTAGAGGGCTGCGGTGTGCTTTGTTCGTTAAATCCGGTTTAGTTCTATTGAATTTGTTTAAAAAAATGAATTGGGTTTGATGCAGCGAACCAGAAAATAATTTTAGTTTGAACTAAAAAATAAATATATTAAACTACTCCCTCCGGTTCTAATTATAAGAACTATTTAACTGATTTTGGGGATTAATGAGATGAGTTAAATTAGTTAATTTTACTCATTTTCCTATAATGCCCTTATATAAATTTAAAATGACATAAGTAAAAGTAAATTACAACCCCACCACATATTTTTCCGACCAATTTTCTTTTCCACACACTTTTTAATTGAAATAATGGTCTTGCTATATAAACATATATGTATATACATATAGATCTATCTACATACATACATACATAGATACACACACATATATAGTCACACACACCCATATATGTACACACACATACATATATCTACACATATATATATTGACACACATAAACACAAATATACATATATATGTACACACATATATAAATACTCCTAATAATAAGTATAAATAGGGGTATTATAGGAAAAAATTGACAAAAGTTAAAACTTATCTTATAATTAGGACTAAAACCAACTCCAAAATGTATTCCTATAATTAGGACCAGAGGGAGTATTTACTAAATAATATCACATAATAATGAAAATATAAATAAATAATAACCGACAATTATAAATCAAAATAAGATATAAATAATACTACATTTTCAGTAGGTATCTCAAACAAAAATTTTACATTCTTCTTATAGTCCAATGAGTAATAAAGCAAATATTGTCCTTGTAGAGAAGATAAAAGATTAGTTGAGCTTAATAAATTATTAGCCAAAATAAAATAAAATAAAATAAGTACATATATATTAACAAATTTTAGAAGGTCCTCACCAATTTGATATGATCATGCATTTGCGCCATATTTTGTTTTTCTCACATCCACATTAGCTATGCATATAGGATTGGTTATAGGGTTAAAAGATAGTTTTCTCCCAGAAGTTGCCAACTTATTGTAATTTTGCTTTAGAAGTTTTATGAGGGTAATTTTTCTTTGAAAGTATAAAAAAGAGAGCAATTTTTCTCTAAACGTCATCCCAATAAATTTTAATTATTACTTGATCAAATATGCTGAATTCACAGTTCACAGTCATTTACGTCATTTTTATTAAGGTGCAGATTTGTTCTAAAAGTCTTAAATCTAACTTTGAAATGAAGTAGATGATGACACGTGAACTTCTGGGGGAAATTACACCTTAATAAAAATGACTTAGAGAACATATGGACTACCAGCTCAATACATTTGATCAAGTAACAGTTAAAATTAACTGGAACAAGATAGAGTCGGCAAAATTACACAATTTTTTGCATTTTCAAGACAAAATTACCCCCACAAAAAACTTATAGAATAAAATTACCCCTCAACTATAACTTATGGAGCAAAATTGTCGTTTGACCATATATGTATTTATATATGCATCAAGATTCAAGAGTAACTAAATAAATTACCTTTTTTTAGTAAAAGAAACTAAACAATTTACTTAATTTCAACATACGTGATATAATATTTCAAGGATATTTTTTATGTAAAATTATATTATAGTTTATAAGGTAGACTAACTATTTTGAGGGAATAAAAAAAGAAATAATAGTATTATTATTACTACCTCTTATCTTTAATGTAAGATAGGAGGAAATGCATAATGACATTGGATTAAAACAAAGGAAATGAGTCAACTGCGCTAAAATGCCTTAATGATAGTTTTACCCTGTTACGTTGATATGAGTTTCTGGGCTCAAACTCTGGGTTGATATGTTAATGTGCATTTATGTTTAAATTAAATTAAATAAATAAATAAATAAACAAAAGAGATTAATGAGTGTTTTGATGCGGGAAAATGATGGGGAAGAGAAAGTGAGGGTATTATCGATGAGTGTACGAGCTTGTCGCTTTCATGTAGGGAAGTTTCGCATCAGCGTTTTTGCTATTTCTTATTCTTCTGCTCTGCCTTCCCTCTCTCAAAACGACCTGTCGCTTTTCATTTTGAAATTAAACTCCCCCATTACATATTGTCTAGGGCCTTCCTTTTGGTCATCTTGCCAATACATGTATACAAGCAATGGAAGGAGAAATCTACTTTCTTATAAGCCCATCTGGGTCGTTGATTGAAAAAATAAGAAAAAATCCGGATGATAAGGGATCTCCGGATGATAAAATTGATGAAGAGAGAAATCAGACCAAAAAGCAATGACTTGTAAACTTTTAGATTGATTGGACATACAAAATTTATATATTTATGTAACATCATTATTGCTGTCGTTTTGTCAATCGAATTTTGAAGTTCAAATGATTTTTTTTTTAATCATTTTCCTAAAATAATATAGAAAAGTTTCATAACTTATTGAAGAGGAACAAAATGACATTATTAATAAATTATTAGACTTTTTAAATATTATTATTTTTGGTCGAGATTTAATATAATTTGCCCAAAAGAAAAATAGATCGTTTATAAAATATCAGTATCACTGCCACGTTAAAATTGAAATTATTTTTGATGAGGAAACTTTAAATGGAAGGGGGAAATAACAATTGGATGACAATGGTCCCTTGTTCTAGAGAATTCCGTAAGTAGCAGCTGAGGAATAAAAGGAATATTCCCCAGAATGGAGAATCAATGGCGGCCAGTGGGGGAGGGAATAAATAAGAAAAGGCATTATTCAATTAGTAATTAATAATTAATAATTGAAATAAATCTGCAACGACTGTGCAGGTGCGTGCCGGCTTAAACTTGGACACTCTCATGCTTGCAGGTGTCATCCCTCATCCCACAACACGATAATTAATATCAGACATTAATATGAGTAGTTGTAGTGTTTCAGTATAACACGTTTTTATTTGTTTATTGTGAAAATCTATTTCAGGGCCATTTTAATAAATAAAATTACAAAAAAGGCCTCAAGATTCTGACAATCCTAGAAAAAATGATTTTCAGAATTTTTGGTGAGTTGTCAATGGGGCTGATATAGTTGTTAACAAGTAAATTTTAACAACTAAATCAGCCCCGTTAACAACACTTTGCTAACAACTATATCAGTATCCTGTTAACAACGATATCAGCCCCGTTGACAACTCACCCAAGATTCTGAAAATCTTAGAAAATGCCTTGGTACCTTTTTTGAGATTGTCAGAATTTTGACGTCTTTTTTGAGATTTTCCCTGTTAAAAGGGTCCTGAAATGGATTTTTCCTTATTTATTTTAGTATTACCTTTTTTTGGTTTTTTTTTTTTTTTTTGATATGTTGCGTCCATTTTCATAATTAGGGTGTGTTTCAGTTCCGCATTACTACCTTTCATCTTTGTTCATGTCATTTTATTTACACCGGCTTGTCCAAGACGGTTTTGAGACCTAGTTAACTCAACCCAACCGGTCAACTCGAATCAAGCCAAATTCAAGAAAGTAGGGGAGAACTTGAACTAAATTTGGTTAAGCCCCAAATTGGTTTGGGGTTGGAATCAGACAAATAAATTAGAGGGAAATTCATTTAAGTGGAGCAAGTGAATTTTCAACGAATTTTAAAAGATTATAAAATTTCAATTCAATCTTTTTGACATTATATGAGATTAAGTTAAAAATGAAACTCCCAACATACATAGAGCTAGAGATGGTCTAAGCAGTAGAAGGTCTTGCTAGACTTTTTGTATCTCAATTTTGAGTCTTAAAAAAGACACTTGAACTGTGAGTGGTAGCTATAACCTCTGAATTGGACAAGTCGATTGGTTAGATATCCTGTACTCCTTTCGGTCTTAAATATAAGACAAAGTTGATTTTTTTTTAGAGAGATTAAGGAAGCTAAATAAATTATTTAATCATATCATATGTTGTGTATCATTAGATTATATATATTAGTTAAATTAATTAGTTTGGAAAAAAATACAAATATTATAAAGTAATTTAATTAGTTTCCTTGATTTCTTAAAAAAAAAAATCAACGTTCTCTTATATTTAAGACGAAAGGGAGTAACAAAATCCACACAAACATTCTCTCAAACAAACTATTTCTCCCTACTTGCCTCCACATAAGCTACTCCTTCCACTCCACTTTAGTAGAAATGTTTTCTTTGGTGATAATACCTAAATCCACTTTATTGTATCATAAGTTTTTATAAACTCCCATATTAATTGTACATATTAAGTATTAATCAAGTTAAATTAGAACATTCAAGTTAGGGCTCCATGCACATCATACTTTACATTTTGCAGCTTGGATTTTTGTTTGGTCAGACAGACAATTCAAAGTATGACCTAGTTGAGATGAACAAATAATAATCTAATTTCACATAATTTCTGGAGGGTATGTAAGTTTAACCGCACATTGATTAGCATATATTGCTTCTAGTCTTTAACGTAAAACCTAATTTATATTGTAATTCAAAATATTAAAAGCTAAGGACCCGTTTGTTACAAAGAATTGGTGGGGAGGGAAATGAACTTAAGAGGAGGGAAAGGAATATTTGAAAGATGAATGAAGATGTCTTGAGTTGTTTGATAAGAAGAAAATGAAGAGGTGGTAGTTGGTAAATAATTAGGAAATGTCTATTTTACCCTTAAAAGAAATTAATTCAAAATAAAAAAGAAAAATATTTTTTTTGCTAAAATATATTCTTATTAAGTTCGAACTCGTGAAAAAAAACATTCGTCAAATTCAAACTTTCCCGCCCAGTTTGAACTTCCCGCCAAGTTTGAATTTTAGGGGTAAATCTGTAAAACAAACACTTTCCTGGGAAGATTGCAGATTTCCCTCCATTTTCGGATGGAAAGCATATTCCCTCAAATAAGGGAAGATGAGTACTCACTGGAAGATGCTGACTGGATTTTCTGTCTACCAAACACTCAAAATCCATGGGAAGATTAGGATCTTTCCTTTCCCTCCCCACCAATTCTTTGTAACAAACGGGTCTTAAGTTTAAGGTTGCTTTCATTTCACAAGCTTTGTTGTATGTAAGTCATTTTGTTTCATTCTATAATGGGAAAACAGAGGAATGTTGATTGGATGCATCAAGTGCTATTGGAGCACGCGTGGTTGCCTTTTCCAAATATGTATCCAAATTATTATTATTTTTTTAAAAAAAGTAACAAAAGATGCCAAATGAAAAGTTTAATTAATATATCATATATTGTGGGCACCCCAAGTGCTTTCTTTTAATACACTCATACCTAACATTTCCGCATTTTCCTCACTTTAATATATTCATTACCCTTTTGAGCAATAAATAATAATAAAATTCATTACCTTAAATTAGTTGTCACTCTAAAAGTTTTTTTCCCCCCCTGAAAAAAAAGTAACTGATCTCATTGGCAACACATTATTTAGAAGTTAAAAATTAAGAGGTTGTCGTTACCCAAAAAAAAAAAGTATGTTAAACAATATTTTCACAAGAAAATTTACCATATGTATGTTAGCCCCCCCCCAAAAAAAAAAAAAAAAAACCATGTGTAGCTTGTCTCTTTGGTTGTATTGTCATATTCTTTTGAGGCTGAAATTGCTCTTACCATAATGTTGCAAAAACTCCTGTTGGGAGACTCTACCACTAAAGTCAAGTGCGCGACGTGGGTCGGATCCGGATTAGTCGGGGCGAAGCTCCGGTGAACCGGGTGGGCAACCAAAAAATAATAATAATGTTGCAAAAACTTACCTACAAGCCTGCCTTGTTAAGGTGAGTTATGATTGCTTGCATTTGAAATTTTGAATTTGAGTTCATATGAATACGAAACAAAGGTCTCTTAGTTAAATCCAACAATATTTAAATTTGATTCACTATTATATAGTTATACTCGTATATATATTTTTAAAAAAAGGTAAAATGTTTAAATTAATCGTAATGACAAATCCAGCTAATTTAAACTGGTTTTCTTTTGAGATATTTTCCGTGAGATTAAATAATTGGGCTAAACTTTTGAAGACGTTTTCATCAAAGCTCAAGGAAAGATCATTGGGCTATACAAGTATGACTTAAAGCAAAAGGTAACAATGGAGCTTGATGCTTAATGGAACTGATCATGTGAAGGTTATATCTGTCCATTAACTGACATAAATATTTTAGGACCTAATAATTTTTAAATGGGCTTTATCAAATTCATTGAGCTTGCAGCACAGATTAGCAAGACCCATAGCATAACATGTGATCCAACTGATGTTGATAAAGAAATGAGAGAATTTTGCAAAAAAAAACCAAGAGAGAGATTTCACTTTTTTTAGTGTTCATTATATTTGTTACTTGTAATTAGCTTAGATGGTAAATAGAGGAGTCGGGCCTTTAGATCCTATATAACCAAGCACCTCCCTTAAACCTTTCTTAAGTGTGAGGTGTTTGACTCTCTAGGTATGATAAGCGTGTGAGTTCCTTTCATTTTAAATGGTACAATTATCTTTAATATAAGATCTTATATTAAAGACAAGAGGTAATACATTATCTTCCTAGCGTTGATGTCATTAATCTTGTATGTTTTAAGTTAATTCTTCAAGTTTTTGTTTACCTCTAATTTAATCCCCTACGTTGAAAAAGGGGACAATATTTTGTCCAAAAATGAGATAATATTGCAACTTCGGTATTTAAAAACATTGGGTTAAGTACTAATTTTGTCCTGAAAATTTTTTTGGGTTCAATTTTGCCCCGGAAGTATCAAAAGGGAGCAATGTTACCCTCCCATAACAGTAGACTCTGACGGCGTTAGCGCACACTCAAGTGTGACCCCTGTGTACAGGTTTTTTTTTTTTTTTTGTATTGAAATGTGCACACTCAAATGAGTGTGCACCTGCAAGAAAAAAAAAAACGATTGTATACACTTGCACTCGAGGGTGAGGCCTCACACTCGAGTGTTTTGTAATTCCATTAGCGTGTACTGTTAGGGGAGGGCAACATTGCTCCCCTTTGATACTTCCGAGGCAAAATTGAACCCAAAAAAACTTTCAGAGCAAAATTGCTCTTAGGGGTATACTTCTGGAGCAAAATTGGTACTCAACCCTAAAAACATTCAACATGATCCATCTGTCATACCATTCTTTTAGGCCAACATCTGTCATATCATTTGTTCGATTTTTTTAACATAGCCTAACATTGTTGAGTTCACATCTAGTCAACAATCAGTTATATTTTGTTGGAGATGTGACAAATGGACAAATGAGAACTGCCTTTTGCTTGCTTACAAACTAGAAATCACCAAAGTGTTTGAAACTGAAATTCCTATCTGATAAATAGGAAGAGACAAAGGAGGGAGACGATATAAGCCACTAGAACAACAAAAATGACCAAAATTTGTACACTATTTTCATCCACCATTGCATGAAGGTGGTGGTGGCTTAGGGCCCTGAAAATAAACACATTTACATGATACACTGTAGTTTGTGTAAACTAAAAAGAAAAAGAAAAATAATTAAACTTGGTACATCATCCCTACTTCCAAAGATGATGCATGGGGTACGCTATCTACAAAGGAGGGTGATCTGCTATTCCTTCTCAAGAATTCATACCCAAAATTAATCACCAGCTTCTTCATCAAACTGGACCCTTGTTTTGCTCTCATATAAGAGTGCCCCATAATGTAGGCTACCCCTGATTCCCTTGCTTCCATCAGTTCCTCCAATTCTTCCTCAGCATCGTTATCAATCTTTGAACTTTCCGGTACGACAAATCTCACCCTTTTCTTTGGTTGGATCGCTTTCGGTGACTTTATTTCCTTGAGCTCTGTCAATGTTCCGGCTGACTCTAAGCTACTGTTACTGCTTTTATTGTCCATTATGTCTTCGTCACTCAGCAAAATGGGGTGGGAAGGACATGTTCCAATAACTGTCATTTTGTCCACCTTTTCAGCCTCTTCTTTTGAGGCATTGGATCCTTTGGTGTCGGTTCGAATCATCTCTGCTATGCTGCACACAAGGTCCTTCTCAAACTCAATGTCGTCCTTGTGGACATCACGGTATCCATATCGCACAATGCACCGGTAAAGTCTGAAGTTTCTTGGGCCTATTCGACCCACCAGGAATCGTTCCTCGGGTCTAACATGTGGAACTGGGACATGTTTGATGCAGAGGAAGACCACAACCTGATGGAATGCTGGAAGGTTGGTAACAAAATGGGAGAAGATTGCAGGAATTCCAGATACTAACTCTGTGTGGATGAGGCCGATGCCACGGACTCGAACAATACCTATGCTGGGACCCAGGCTGAGTAGCCAGTTGATAGAGACCTTGTTTTGAACATCAAATTCATACTTTTTGAGAGTTCCATAGTGCCAAATATACATGACAGTAAGGAATACAAACGCCAAAGCAATTGGCACCCATGCTCCTTCCAGGAACTTGACAAGAGAAGCCGAGAAGAAGAGAGCCTCAACCGTCCCAAAGATGAAAATAAATCCGAGTGCCAGAAAAACACTCTGGTGCCAGCATAGTACAATCACCAGGGACATCAAACACGTCGTGACCAGCATCACCGTGATAACTGCCAGACCTGTTGTGAATAGGGACATCATGTCAGATTCTAGGCTGAATAAGCAATTGCGTCAATTTGTTACAGTAGGCTATGTATTATATATTACTGGCATAAAAATGCATGAGAAATTTTCAGCCATTATGATACCTGATGCATTGCCTAACCGCTTTGTGTCTCTGAAACCAATTGTGACAGCCAAGCACAAGAACATCAGCAGCCAGTTGATCTCAGGGATATAGATTTGGCCGTGAATTTTTGATGATGTGTGTATCACTTTGACTCTTGGGAAGCAACTCAATGCAGAACACTGCTTGATGATTGAGAAAGTTCCAGTGATGATGGCTTGACTCCCAACAATAGCAGCTAGTATGGCTATCACCAGAACGGGCCATCTTAATTTCTCTGGAATGCATGAGATCGAAGAATACTAATCAGTCTAAGAACTTGTTCACCATGTTCATTAATTTAGTTCCTCGTAGAGAACAAGTTAGGATACCTACCTGGTACAGATACGTAAAATGTGTACTGATAATCATGAGCAACATCATGATGTTTAGAAAGATAAGCAGCTTGGCCCATATATGCCAGAATTAAAGATGGATAAACCACAGCTGTGAAAGCAACCTGCAGAAATTGAACATTCATCAGATTGGGTAAGAACTCCATTTAGCTCTTTAACCAAAAGAAACTGAAATGCCGTATTTACATCCAACTCTGGTGTTTGATGGCATTAGATTTGTTACTGGATATCCATCTATTTACAAAAGAAGGCCTAGTCAATAACATTTAGAAACTACAATTCTCACCCAACTAAAAAGAAAAATTCTAATGAAAGCATGAATACACAGAAGATAAGTACCAAGTCCGCTTCCAACTTCAGTTAGTATCAAATCTGATCCACTTAATCTTATATCAAATGAAAACTAGAAATAAAGTAGAATACCTTGATTGATAATTGTGAAAAGTGCCCGAGATCAGCAAACATGGCTTCAGATCCTGTAAAATTGAAGAGCTGCCTTAGAGAGCAATGTGAATATTGGCCAAAAAAACAAAGTTAATACATCAAGCAAACAAACGAACCTGTAATGCACAGCAAAATTCCTCCAAGAGACATCCAACCTCCCTTCTGTGTTTTCCGTAAAAATTGGTAAACATAGTAAGGAGACAGGGCTTTATACACATGAGGATTCCAGTAAAATATGTTGTAAACACCAATGGCACTGATGCAGAAAAGCCATGTGATTACTATAGGAGCAAACAAGAAGCCGACCCTGTGTGTGCCAAAATGTTGGAGGGCAAACAAGATTATCAGTATGATGCATGCGGCCGGGACTTCTACATCTGCCAAGTATAAACTTTTAAGAGTAAGTAATATAACAGAGGCTCGTGTATCTTGTCTCAGACAAAAGAAAAAGAGTGGGATTGAGATCAAAATTCAAAATCATAAGTGCACAACATGATGGATAAACACCATAAATCAAAGATTTATCAGAGAAACACCTTTAAATTTCTTTTCCCTTTTCTTTTAATAAAACTGTTAAGTAACTAAACCATTGATGCGGTTAAAAACCACCTAAAAAGAACAAGAAAAAAAGAAGACTGGTATTATATACTAGCAGTGAAAAGGGCATTGAAGGCATATCAGTCAGGAAAGACCCATCTAACCAGCTACATTTGCTTAGTCCCCACCAGCACCAATAAAATTAACAGAGATTCTCATGAAGATTCTTGCAACATCAATTAGGCTACATCAGTGGCCATATCAGAAGTCATCACATGATATACCCAAATTATGAAACCAACCGTTAAGTTACATGCAATCTGCGAAGGATTACTCATTGCAAGAGGCTTTTGAATATCTTTGTCTATCTGGTTTATCACTTTCAATATCACAAAGTACAAATTCAATATCGCCAAGTAACTTGACCTTCAAATTGCACAAATAATTAGAATAACTTGATTCAAGAGCATACACCAGCAGTATCTTCAGTGTATTCATCATATATCTTACACACTTTAAGATTTAATAGCTGGATTTTATGAAGAGAAAGTTTTGATGAACATACATCCGCGATGTTCCTTGGACATAGAAAGCTCAAGACCCGAAACGGCAGAGAAAACTGCAAGCAAATATCAAACAAATTCAGTGACTAAAGGATTTAAAAATTCTAACTCAAACTAATTTGATCATAAATATGTTAATAAAAAAATACCAGAAAGAGCAGGTGTGAGGACGCCATCACCAATCATCATGCAAGTTCCGATCAAAGCCAGAACAAGCAAAATCCTCTGCAAAACCTTGTGCTTCTCCAACGTGGCCTTCAATCTCGACGCAAAGCTTCTCTCCGGCGCCATACGAAAACCATCCTTCTTATACTCAGAGAGCTCCTCGTCGGCGACCTGGCAATTGGGCATTGAGTTAACTCGAGCGTGCCGACACAGCAACGAGTACAGAGCAAATGTACCCCCTTCGCCATTATCGTCAGCTCTGAGAACGATGAACACGTATTTGATCAGCGGGACCAACGTCAAAGTCCAAAAAACCAAAGACAAGACGCCATAAATCTCTTCGTTGCTCTCTGTGTGTCCAATATCTTCAGCAAATGTGCTCCTGTATACGTATAACGGAGAAGTGCTTAAATCTCCGTACACAACTCCGAGGCTCTGGTATGCCAAAGTCAGAATCGTCTTCCATGATTCTTTCTACGACAAAGAGAAACACAACATTCTGATTAAAAAACAAAGGAAGAAACAAGAAAAATTTTCCAGATTCACAGATATTCCCAACTCACCTTAGCAACATAATTTTTAGGAATTCCAGCTTCCAGATCCATGGTATGAGATTCTAGAAATCTAGGAGAAGCATTACTGCTTAAATTTAAAAATGAAGCCCCCAATTGCAGAAGAAAGGGCCTCCTCGGTTGAAGACTACAGAGGAAACACACTGAGCTGTATGTATAAATAAAATAAAGTAATTAATTAATTAATATAGATGACAACTTCAGGAAGATTCACTATTTCCTTAATTTATAATTGCAGTATTATTTTCTTCTCCAGGAAGCAGCTTCCCAGATCCATGACGGAAGATTTGAACAAATTCAAGGAACCCAACTTTTCCTCGGTAAAATATAAAAAGGCATTCAACAATGAACGACAAATGAAAACGGACCCTTCTCGGAAGATACAGACGAAATATCAGAACAGTATTTTTAATTAACAATTTTTTTTTTTAATAAAAAAAGTACAAAGAGAAAACGGCTAATTGTCTATCTTATTTCAGGAGTAATCTCAAATACAGTTGAACAACCCATCAATGACGAAACCAGAGGGTAACAAACACGAAAAGTAACAAAACAGTGAGATGATGATGATAACAAAGCTGCTGGGAAAAAAATCTCAGACTTAAAGAATATCTTGCGTGTGATGTTTAAAGAGAGAGAAGGAAAGAGAGAAAAAGAGAGTGAGACGTACGAAGAGAGGGAGAGAGAGAAAAACCAGAGCTTTGGTGTGTAGTTGGTGGGTTATGGTATATGATATGGGGTTTTGCGTCTTATTGAGAAGAGAGTGAAGATTCACACATGGGGCATGAGAAAGGGAAGCAGGGAATATATTGCTTCTGAAATTCTGCCGGCAAAATTGGTTGTCTGCAATCTTTTGCTGTTATGAGACTAAAAATAAAAATTGAAGATTTTTGAGTAAAAATCTTTAAGTAAGGGAGAAGAGTTGGTTTAGTTATGTAAGACATAATTCATTTGATTTTCAAGTTCGAGTTATAGAGGAGATAATTGGGGTCTGTTTTTTCTGATTGTTTATTTTCTCATCATCCCTTATAATGTTTGTCCAATTAAATCTGAAAGGTAAAGAATGAGTCACGTCATCAAACTATCATTCCTTTGACTTTTCTTTTATATTTCCAATCAACTCTAGATTGGCTCCTCTTTCCAATTACGGTCTAGATTAGCTCATCTTCCCAACCAACCATCTATTTAAGTTTACTAGGAATTATGAGAAATTGAGATAATGAAAAGATTTTCTCCTAAAACAATTGTGTTAAGAGTGGCGGTCCCCAGAAGGTGAACCAAATGTCAACAAAAAAAACCCAAACTATATTTTTTTCCCCTAAAAAAAGCTGAAAAGTATTTGGTATTTTCTGGAAGTTATAGCCGTGAGACAGAATTTGAGTGCTTATATGGTTCTCCTTCTTGGTAATAAATTAATGATAAAAAATTATGTTAAAACCATCCTCCCTAAGAAATCACATAACTCCACTATATTTTACTTTTTCTAAGGATTTTCGTTATGGGGGAACAACTTTTTCAGTTTACCCGTTTCAAAAGGCAAAGGTTTCTCTCTGATTATAAATAAAATAAAATAAAATAAAAAAGCCACAAGGATTTCAAACCGCGGGTCCTACAAATAATCAAGTTTAAGAAATGACCACAAAAAACTAATTTTTTTAGATATTTTAAAAATTGGGTGATTTTAGACCAGTAATGATCAAGTTGCTCCGTCAAATCCAGATTTTGCCAGGAACAAAGAAAAAAAGGAACCCTTTTGAATGAATGTTGATTTGAGAGGGTCAAAGTCGGAAGCATCAAAATTAAATGGAGAAGCTGACTAAAAGTCTTCAGATCAAGTAGTATAATTAATTACTCATATATATATATATATAATAAGTTAATTAAAAAGGGCAAAAAAATAATAAAATTGATGTTAGTGCTTCGTACTATATAAAGTCAGTAGTATTTTGTAATGAGTAAAGCAGTTTTTGTGTGGTGATTATGGTTGGTTTGAATGAGACGGTGATTGAGTTGACTAAGATTTTTTTTTTTTTTTGGTAGGGTTTTTGATAGGCTATCAGTAGAGCAATAGGAGCATACTAATCTTTCGCTATAAGCGCACTTTCATTTTTTCTTCTTTCTTTTCATGTTTTTCTATTGTTTGTTTTTTGGCGAGGAATCTCAAAATATCGTCCAAAAAAAAAAAAGCATATTATTCTTTTTTGATGTGGAAAAGTCTAGAACAGATTCCTCTTCACACACTGTTTTTCCCCTTTGTTTCAAATTAGCGGCTTTTTTTTTTTTTTTTTTTATATACAAGGAATTAAATTCCTTTTAAAATTATGTGTTCGTTTGGAAACTTCTGAATGCTTCTACAATCCAGGACAAGCTGTTTTTCTAAAAAAAAATTGGTTGCATGATCATCATCATATTCAGATTTTGTTGTTTGAATCAATTGATAAATTGTAGAGTTAAGGTGTAAAAATATATGTAAAATTATTTCTTAATTTGATAACATTAACTTATCTTTTAAACACTAATCATCATAGAACTAAAGTTTAATAAACCATTTAAGAATCTACCATGATTATAAAGAGTTTCCCGTTTCAAACTAAAGTTATCCATGATAGAAAAAATATAATATGAACATTCCAAGCAATCAAGAATAATCACACCTTTCTAACACTGATATCTAAATAAAACTTCTTTTTACTCGGATTTATAGAATAATACTTGAACCTTGAGTCTCTCAAAACTTAGAATACACATTTACCATAAGTTTAAAATCAAAAATCCAGTTTTGCATAGTATGACTATCAAAAGTTTCCAAAATGAGTTTTTGGATCCATATCCAATCACATGCAATTCTAAAGGCTTCAAACCTTCTACCGGCACACCATCCAGTGACAGTTCAATCAAAAGTATGCAGTTAAATTACAGTTTACAAAATATGGGCCATATGAGTGGCAATATACATCAATTTATCACATAAATAACCAATAGAGGCAACACACACACACACACTAGTGCAAAAAAGAGCTTTAAGACTGCCTCATTTGGAGCGGATAATCGACGCACCGGTCTTAAAGGTGTGACCGGTGGCAGTTTTGTAAATAAAAAGAACTTCTTAAACAATGAAGGGCTATAAGACCGCCTCATTTAGAGCGGATAATCGAAGCACCGACCGGTCCTAAATATATGACCGGTGGCATATTTGTAAATATAAAGAACTTCTTATTCGATCAATTTTTCATAGATCTTATCCGCACTGTTAAAATAACAACCGGCCTTAAAAATGTTAATAAAAAAATTGAAATATCAAATACTTTTATGTAGAAATCTCATCAAGGCGAGACTTATATTTTCTACACTCCAAAATAATACGGAAAAATATAAATATAAAGGTATTAAAGTTTTAAGACCGAACATATATAAAAGCCGGTCTTAAAACTTTGATTTTTAAGACCGAACTTAAAATTTGTCCGACTAAAGTTTAAATAAAAAAGTAATAAATGTTAAGACCATTGTTACAGAATGACCGGTCTTAAAAGTAAGACTTTTAAGACCGGACAAAAATTTTGGCCGGTACTAAAGTTTGAATAAAAATTAATTAATTTTAAGACCGGACATATATAGAGATCGGTCTTAAAGGTTATCTTTTAAGACCGTATATGTGTATTTGTCCTGGTCTTAAAAATGAAGCGCCAAACGTTAACTTCGCGCGGACGCTTTTGTCACTCTCACACTCTCACCGAAGAACCCCGTTCACGTTGCGAAACCCTTCCTGTTCCATTACCTCTCTTCCTCGCCCGCGTCACCGTTAGCCTCTGTTACTCCCTCATTTTCTCGGGCATTCCTCTCTTCTTGTCTTGAAAATGAACGGTGAAAACGATTCCACTCGTGTTCTTGAAACTCTAGATACTGGTTTGACTGGTGAGGGTCGGACAAATGAACCCTCTTCATCTCACATTGAACCTCCTCAGCGCCGTGCACGCCGTGATAGAAGCGGCACACGAATGATGGAAGTATCCCTTAGTCGGAATACTGGGACGAAGCTCGAGATTCATTTTGATGAAAATTTGCAACCTTTCGGTCCTAATAAAAGCACATATACTAGTTTTGTCGGCGCTCTAGTACGCAGCAAGGTTAGCATTTTGACCGATGAGTGGAAAAATGTGGACCAAAAACAATAAAGGATCCTATGTGGGACACTATCCGGCTTACATTCACTGTCCCTGAGTCTGAGAAGTTCAAAGACTCAACATTGTCTTATTGTCTTTGAGCGGTTCGGAAGTTTAAGACCTTTCGGCTAACACTTATATTTTTGCCGAGGAGAAGCGACCATCAACCCCGGGACAAGTACAAATTTATTGATGAACAAACTTGGCAACAATTTGTTCGAAGCGGACCACTCCCGAAGCTCGGTGAGTTATATTTAGTTTTGTTTGCACTTTTGTTTGCTTATTAACTGTGAGGATATGTGAATGTTATTGTGTACATCTAATCCTGTTAGTTAAATGGTTTGGTGTGTGAATAGAAGTATACATTTGCTGCCTTTGTCTCCGCATGAGAGGAGCATGTCCTAGTTCCATGCAAGTTTGATATGTAAACCGTGTAATGGCCATGGTTAGACGTTCTTTGTTAGTTAGTTAGTTATTCTAATATGTGTAGGAACCATTTATGATGAATGAATGAATTGACCGAGTTGGCGGCATTTCTGCAACTCCCTTTCCTTTGGTTTTCCCAATTTCTTTTACAATGCTACATCTTCCTTAAGTAAAATGTTGAAACTTGATGAAGTGAATTTGACTAATGTTTGACGTTCATATCAAGCAGAAGTTCTCTAATTTTTGTTAGTGACATGGCTGGAATTCATAATTGATATATAGTTGTTTTCAATCCTGATTCACGTAAAATAAGGGAAAAATATCAGAGATTGGGAGAAAGAATGATTGCCCACACAGGGCTTCTCGCGGCGGATATGAAAAGGCCGAAAAGATTTGATGGCACCAAACGGAAGAGATTAGAAGATGAAGCTGAATCCAATCCTTCTACGGTAGTTGACCGGCCGCCATCTCCAATACGTCGCGAGGAGCTCGGTTGTATATTCGGCAAAAGCCAAGCGGCGCCTACACGAGTGAAAAACTCGTGTAGTTCTTTGAACGAATTGTAAGTATCGATATTGTTATTTTTTACTTACTAAACATGTTTCATCACTAAGCTTCTCGTTATCGTATCTTACGGAAGATCTTAAAAAGAAAGAGGCGAGAGGGATCTTTGCGTCGGACGGGAGGAATGATGTTCGACCGCCGCGGCCGGAAAACCGATCACGCGGGCGTGTAAGGGGATTGGAGGACGGGTAGGCCTAAAGCAATACTTTGGTAAATCCAAACGCCACGAGACAAAGTATGGTTACCCGGGAGGAGATGGATCGACGCGGCCAAATTAAGTGAGGAATCGGCGGCGAAAGATGCTACATTGAGGATGTTTCAATCGAGATGAGCAAGATGAAGGAGGAGATGGAGAAAATGAAGTTCCTCCCGAGCTCTCGGCCGAGAGACCAGTGTGGATCCCTTGACACCTTCACCGAACCTATGCAGCAGAGAGCACTAGAGGAGCTGCATTGTTGGACGATCGAGTCGAGCAACCTTGTCATCTCGTATGTGGAGGATCGTGATGGTCATAGACAATTGGTTGCTAAAGGGACTGTCCACAACTTGGGATCAACCGTACACCACGAACAAATGGTCGATGATGAAGTCGAGTGTCGGTTGAAGAGGTGATCTTTGATGCACCTGTCCCTCTCCCAACTGATGAGCTGAAGGTTGTGAGTGATGTCAAGGGAACCTTCATCTCTTGGCCAGTGAAGCTTGTAGATGTCTCTACTCCTCATCAAGCTTCACCCCCTCATCAAGCTCCACCCCTTCCTCAAGCTCCACCCCCTCCTCAAGCTCCACCCTCCTCAAGTTCCATCCCCTACCGCTAACTTGACGGCCAAGGAAAAAATAAAAGATTTGGTAGCCAAAAATGGTTTAAAGATAAATCGTGGCTTTGTCAATGAAGTAGTAGGCCTCCTCATCCTCAACCGCTTTTAGTTGATAATGAAGATGTAGAGTCCATGCTTTGCTTCTGGAGCTGAGGTTACTAGTGCATGTGTTCAACTATTTATGAAGTAAGTATCTTCTTCCTTGATTACATAATTGAAATGCACCGTTTAGACACACATATATACATATATACTAATTCCCTCATCGATGTCATTCTTGTAGGTGCATGCACGAGAAACCGGTTCAAGAGGCGGAATTTCGGATTTTGGATTCTTGTGCCCGGTGTATGCAAGCACAACACTACCTCTGGAATTGAGACAGAGTACATATCAAATAGGTTGTGTAAAGTGCAAAGAAAGGTGTACTTGTTTCCACACTGGCTCGGGTATACATATATACTTGTCTGCAATTCACTTAATATAATTATGCTACATATATATATATCACTGAGTACTTTATTCTTGTGAATTTTCAGCAACCACCGGCGGTTGGTCGTCATGAACATGGAGTTCCATTATGTTATCTTCTTATGCTCCACTCACGGCGATCCATCGACTACGTTGAAGCCGATGATCACCAAGTAAGAATGTCATTTTGATTGTCTTGTCTCGAAATCTCTGTTGTGAATTTTCGGTGAACATTACGATAAATTTCGATTTTGATGATAGTGCCATGAAGACCTTCCGTGTTGAGGTAAAAAAGCGTGGTGCTCACTCACGATCCTAAATGGCACAAAATTAAGGTTAGTACATAATTGGACATGACATAATTGCCTTCGAAGTTGGTCGATAAGCTATATATGCTCTTATATATATTTATTGTTATTTTTAGACCCGTCGGCAACCGAACGATCGAACTTATGTGGCCGTACGTCATGAAACACTTATATGATATTGTGACGGAGGAAACACTAAAGTCACTTTAAGGGTAAGATGTTATGGCTGAATTCGATCATCGATGGCTTAATGTTACATATGAAATATGCACATAATATGTTAATTACATTTCTGTCTTTGATGTTACGAGGTTTGCTGTGAAGAGCCATTTGATGATGATGAAATCGAGCACATACGCGAGGTTTTTGTGAATATCTGTATAAACTAGTCTTAGAAAATCCAAGTCAAGACAATAATTAATGTCCTAAATTAATTCATTTGTAAATAATATATGATCTTTGTAGCAACAATAGCCTTCTCGTACATTTGTTTATTTTTTCGACTAGCTAATTAATTCATTTGTAAATATAGCAATGTAATTCAATAATAAATTTGTTTATTTTTTCGAACAATTTGTGTGTGTCCATTTTGGGTTTCGAATGAATGGGATGGTGGATAAAGCTATTTAGTGCTTGAAATTTGAGGTACGGGCGGATGTTGAAAATGAGCCGAGATGAGGCTCGAAAAGTATTCGCGACTTTTAGGACCGTATATTTTTAAAAGTGCGGTCCTAAAGGTCTTCGTCCATTTTAAGACCGTATATTTAACAAATATCCGGTCCTAAAAGTCTTCGTCTAATTCTAAAAAATTTGGGTAGAGACTTTTAGGACCGTATATTTGTTAAAAGTACGGTCCTAAAGGTCTTCGTCCATTTTAAGACCGTATATTTAACAAATATCCGGTCCTAAAAGTCTTCGTCTAATTCTAAAAAATTGGGTAGAGACTTTTAGGACCGTATATTTGTTAAAAGTCTGATCCTAAAAGTATAGAAAATATACGGCTAAATTATTAGGACCGTTTATTTGTTAGTAGTCAGGTCTTAAAAGTCTTCATTTTATTTAATAGATTGCCGAAACCTTTAGGACCGTATATTTGTTAGTTGTCCGCTCCTAACTTTAAATTTTAAAATAAGGCTTAATTTTTAGGACCGAGGATTTATTAAACGTCCGGTCCTAATATTCTTCATTTAAATAGAGTTGGTGACTCGATTTTGAGACATATCGTTAGGGTTCAAGGCAACCATGTTTCTGGCGTTCTTCTTAAGTTTTGTGCTTCGTTGTTCTCGTTTCAACTTTTCTGGATGTGAAGAACGTCATCGGTGTCCCTTTTCTTTTGTCGGAAAAAGAAAGAAGATAACGAAAATGACACCGAAAATTTTCATCACATCCGGAAAAGTTGAGGGAAGACAACGATGGTCCAAACTTGAGAATAGTCGTCACTCTGTTTGTTTTTATTCGAAAAAGGTAAATAATGTTTTTGTTTTGTTTTGTATGGTCGCAATTGTTAACTTTATTTTGCAAATTTTTAAGATTGATCACCACGAATAGGACAATGTTTTGTTTGTTCTTGTTGTCGGAGAAAAAGAACATAAAGTTAAAGACAAACAAGGAAGGCGATTGGGAAATTAAAATTTAAATTAATAATATTTTTTTCTGCTGCCTCGTGAGGCAGCAAAAAAAAAAAAAAAAAAACTTAAAAATTTCTAATCCTCCCCATCGTTGTCGGAGGGGAGGGAAGGGTCGGAGACGTCGTCATCAGAGATATGGTACTCAACGTCATTGGCGTCGAGTACCGCGTCCAGCTTGATATGGAGGTGCCTCTCGCCCGGCCACGAGGACCTCGTCGTGGTGGAGGAGCCATTACGGTGGAGGTTGTAGGAGGAGATGGAGATGAATGTGAAGAAAGTAAAGTAACAACGGGTTTAAATAGAGAACCCATCTGAAGAATGTGAAACGCGGAAACATTAACGAGGAGACGCATATTTGCTCAGAATACGAGGAGACGCCTAGTTGGGAAGTTTATGTGGAAGCCGAGGAGACTCTGAATTCATTTCAACAATGGGGAAGGACTCTTGAAAAGAATGAACTTTCATTTCAACAATGAGTTTTAGGACCGGATATTTGATAAAAGGACGGTCTTAAAAGTAATTGAATTAAAAATTAGTTTTAGGACCGGATACCAAGTAATATATCGGTCTTAAATGAGTTTTAGGACCGGATATTTGATAAAAGGACGGTCTTAAAAGTAATTGAATTAAAATTAGGACCGGATATAAGATAAAAGTCCGGTCTTAAAAGTTTGTATAAAAGTAAATTGACGAATTCATCATCGACGTTTATCTCTCCCGCCATCTGTCTTTATATACTCCACACACTACCTCCTCTTTGTCCTTGTTAACTCCTCACTTCCTAGCTCTCGCCCCAACTTCTCAAAATCCTCAAACCATGGTTAGATACAAGCAAGCGCTCGTAGGGGTGCATACACGCCTCACTCTCGTGCCATGGCTAGATCATTATATGGTGCGCCTCCTCCAGCGACAGTGCGTCGTATTGTTTCCGAAGACTCTCGGGTCGTTGGACCCATTGTTATTTCTTCGGATGATGAAGAGATTGCTCATGCCGCACCCCCCCTCGATCCTTCTGCCGATCCTTTTCTTGCCGAGTTCAACCGTCATCTTGAAGGCGGCCATGCAGATGTTCGTAATCCCCTCTCCAACCTGTTGGCCCAGGCGCGCCTACCTCGACCCCTCTCCGCTCTCTGTAATGATCCATTCATATTGCGGGTGGAGAGAATAAGACAACAACTTGCTGATCTCCGTGGAAATTAATGCTCTTCACGCCGAAATCGCCGAGGTTGTTGATCAGATTCTTGTGGATGATAATATTCAGCTTGTTTTTCATTTGTGTTTTTGTTGTTGTGTATATATTCGAAGTAATGTAAGAAACATTAAGAACACTTGTATGAATTTTTGGCTCTTCTCCGGTAATTCATTAAAGAAACTTATTCTCCAATTTTGCTTTATTTTTGTCAAAAAATATCATTTATTTTATTGATTTAATATACCAATCACGAAGGCCATTAAGACCGGACATTTTATTTTATAAGTAACGGATCTAAAGATAATTTGAATTTTAGGACCGGATGTTTTATAAACCTCCGGTCTTAAAACTTAAAAATCTAATAAAATTTTAGGACCGGATAATTTTAAAACTCCGGTCTTAAAATGTTAGTTGTATCTTTAGGACCGGACATTTAATTAATAACCGGTATTAATAAAATCCAAAAAGCTAAATAAGGTATCTTTGTCGCGCGGAAAAATTAAATTTCCCTCTCTGGTTCCTTAGCTAAACGTCTATAGACGAAGCTGTAAGAGATGTTTCGGTTAAAACTTTATTACTTTCCGACTTATCGTTCTTGGTTTTCATGGGTTTAACGAAATCGGTGTAATGTTGTTATGGGTATTCTCTGTTGTTAACGAATATTGTTTTTGAAGATTATATTTGCACTTTAGACCTACCCAACCGACCAACAAGTGTTTTTAGGTTACTCTTGCTGTCTTGTCCGCAACATCAACGTTCGTGAGCGGAGAAGTAAGACGACTCGGCAAACGCATATGCTACGAGGTTAGTCCACAAGACCTTCATCCCTGCATTTAATTTCCTCGTCTTGCATTTATTTTGGTTCTTCGATTCAACGTGATGCATTTATGACCAAAAGTAATTCTTAATTCGTCTAAATAATATATAGGAATTCTACTATGGATCACGATTGGATAGATGCTTTACGAACGAGTATTGAATATCGAATGGGGTTAGGGAATTTATAGAATTTGCTAAAAAAATGCCCATGATGATGGGGGAAGTATTATTGCCCTTGTGTAAAATGTTTGAATGAGTGTCGACTATGTCCCGAAGTTATACGCACACATTTAATTTGTCACGGATTTTGTAAGACTTATACGGTATGGGTATGGCATGGTGAACAAGTGCCATCAAGTGGGAAACAACATGGGAAGTGGCCTTTGATGATAATGACACGGATATGGATGATCGCATAGAGGACATTATCCGTGATGTAGGAGAAGAGGCTTTTGAGCGATCACATGCATATGGTAATATGTGCGGTGATGCGAGACACCGCTATACCGTGGGTGTAAAAATACCAATTGTTGAACGCTGTATTGAAATTGGTAAGCTTGAAGGCACGTCATGGATGGAGCGACAAGAGTTTTTCGAATTGCTTGAGGCTTTGAAGGACATGCTTCCGGATGATAACGTGTTGCCGCATCGCTACTATGATGCTAAGAAGATACTTTGTCCACTTGGGGATGGAGTACAAAAAGATCCATGCATGCCCGAATGATTGTGTATTATATAGAAAAGAGTTTGAAGAGAAGCGAGTTGTCCGATGTGTGAAACCCCACGGTACAAGTCGGATAAGGGGCTGCAAAAGTGTTGTGGTATCTTCCAATCATACCAAGGTTCAAGCGGTTGTTTGCGAATGAAAATGATGCAAAAAATCGAGGTGGCATGCGAGATGAGAGGATTTCGGATGGACGGCTTCGACATCCGGCCGATTCTTCTCAATGGAAGAAGATCGATCAATTATTTCCGAACTTCGGCGAAGAACCTAGGAACCTCGGGCTTGCCCTTAGCACGGATGGAATGAATCCCTATGGAAGCCTTAGCAGATACATAGCTCATGGCCCGTAGTCCCGATTGTTTACAACTTATCTCCTATGTTATGCATGAAACGAAAGTACATCATGTTTGTCTATGTTGATTTCGGACCAAAACAACCCGGAAATGACATAGATGTTTACCTAGAGCCCTTGATCGAAGACTTGAAGGAGTTGTGGGAAGAAGGTGTCGATGTTTTTGACTCTTTCAAGAAGGAGGTCTTTAGAATGAGAGCCATGATATTTTGTACTATAAACGACTTCCCGAGATATGGGAACTTGTCGGTATAGTGTAAAAGGCCATAAAGCATGTCCGGTTTGTGAAGAAGGCACATGCTACCATCAACTTCAACATGGAAGAAAGACGGTGTATCTTGGACATAGGAGATTTCTTAGACGGGGCCACCCATATCGTCGATTAAAGAAGGCCTTTTTTGGTGGCCAAGAGTATGAAGAAGCTCCGGTGGCATTGGTGGGGAGCAAGTGTATGAAAAGGTTAAAAATATCGAGTGTCATCTTCGGTAAGCCTGGAAAGAGTAGAAAAGAAACAAATATATGGAAGAAGAGATCTGTATTCTTTGATCTTCCCTATTGGCGCAATCTTGATGTGAGACACTGTATTGATGTCATGCATGTGGAGAAGAACGTATGTGATAGTATTGTGGGCACGCTTCTCAACATACAAGGTAGTTCGAAGGATGGTGTGAAGGCAAGATTGGATTTGCAAGCAATGGGAATACGCGAAGACTTGCATCCAAGGCCATATGGGAAGAGAACTTATTGTCCCCGGCTTCTCATACTTTGTCTAAGGATGAGAAACGAAGCTTTGTGAATGTTTACATGGCACAAAAGTTCCCTCGGGGTATTCTTCAAATTTTAAGAGGCTTGTCTCGATGAAGGACTTGAAATTAGTAGGCCAAAAGTCTCATGGTGTCATGTCTTGATGCAACAACTACTCCCAAGTAGCTATTCGAGGATCGCCGAATATGATCTTCGGGTCGTTTTGACTAGACTTTGTTTCTTCTTCAATGCGGTTTGTAGTAAAGTTTTCAAGATTGAAAAGTTGGATGAATTGGAGAATGAAGGATATCTTATCTTGTGCCACCTTGAAAAGCTTTTTGTTCCTTCATTTTTTGACATCATGGTTCATCTCATTGTTCATCTAGTGAGGAGATAAAGTTGTGCGGCCCTATCCATTTACGGTGGATGTACCCTATTGAAAGATCTATGAAATTCCTAAAAGGGTATGTGAAGAACGCGTCTGCGGCGGAAGCATCAATTGTTCGAAATATGTTTCGAAGAGGCCATGGAATTTTGTCAAAATTATTTGGCCAAAGTAAGACATATTGGGCTTCCAAAACGTCGGCATCTTTGAAGGGGGTAGACGTGGGGCTTCGGTAAAGAGTGTGGATCGTGATGAATTGTCACAAGTCCACTTATACATCTTGAATAATGTTGATGAAGTTCAAGCCGCATATCTCGCACATAAAGAGGCTGTAAGGAAAGAGAACCATCGAATGACCGAACAAAGGTTGATTAGGGAGCATAACGTAACTTTTGCAAACTGGTTCAAACAAAAGGTCGAGGGATCTGAATGTGTTTCTGAGACAATGAAATGGTTAGCACGTGGTCCTGAGTTTGATGTCATAAGTTGGAATTCGTATGTGATCAATGGTTATACATTTTACAAGAAGTCCCTAGATGATAGGAGCACATCCGAAACAAAGGTGTTATGTTAGAGGCCGAATCTATGCACTTCTCCGGTTCGAAAGACAAGAGGCCTAAATTGGCGGTCATGCCATATTATGGGGTTATTGAAGAGATTTGGGAGGTGGACTATGTCAAAGTTAGATTTCCCATCTTCAAATGCAAGTGGGTTAATGTCAATAATGGTGTTCGAGATCGATCGACTAGGATTCACTTTAGTCGATGTCAATAGTAGAAGTTTTGGAGATGAACCTTTTATTATGGCGATCATGCAAAACAAGTGTTCTATATCACCGATCAAGAAAATAAAATGTGGTCCGTAGCTCTCCAAGGAAAGAGGGTCATTGATATTGATGAGGAAAGTCATTCAAATTATGGTGATCTTCCCGAGAGTACTCCTTTTACAAGGGGTCTACCCGGACATGAACGAAGAAGATGAAGCGGATAATGAACCCGGCATAAGAAATGATCATCAAGAAGGGATATGGGAGGATATCACTTTATAAAAGTGTCAATTCATAAGGTAATTAATATTCATATGCAGTATTCTTAGAAAACTTTAAGGTTTTAACAATTATTATATCTTGTCTATGTTCTTAATTAAACAATGTCATCATTGAATATGAATTTGTTCTTGTTTTGTTTTTGTGGCGGGATCCGTTTCAAAGGGGCATGTTATAAAAGAGGATGCATGTTACGTTGTTGGGTGGGAATCAAATGAAGGCATGGTGAATAATATATTGGACTACATTTGTATGTTGAATTACGTGCTTTGCATGTATTGTAACTCATTGCCTTTGTAATTAGTTATATGTTAGCTTATTGTATAAATTACTTTAGTTGTTTTAGACTTAATTAAGAGGCCATATAACTCATGGTGGATAATATTTGTATTCTTTTTCCCAATTCAATTTATTCATGTTCATAGCTTGTAGCTTAAAGTATATCGATTTTTATGTGCTGTTTTGGATGGTGGATTTGTGTATATATATTGATCGGAAGAACAGAACGGGGAAAAAATACGGAAAAATTTAGACCGCAAATAAAAATACGCTCTTAAATGTTCAAATATTAAGACTGGATGTATATATAACACCGCTCTTAAAGGTGTTAAGCCGGTCTTAAAAGTTGGTCTTTTAAGACCGGTCCATTGAAAAAGTCGGTCTTGAAAGTCGGTCTTTTAAGACCGGGTAATTGAAAAAGTCGGTCTTAGAGTCCTCTATCTTTAGGACCGGATTGATATTTGTCCGGTCTTAATATTTGGATCTTTTAAGAGCGGTCGATATTTATTTAGTACGACTTTTAAGACCGAAGGTTTAAAATGTCCGGTCTTAAAGAAAATCTTTAAGACCGTGTAAAAGTCCGGTCTTAAAGGTCGACTTTTAATACCGCCTGGAACAAGACTGCTCGCGGGTCCGGTCCTAATGTACCTTTTTTGTCCGGTCTTAAAAGCCTTTTTTCCACTAGTGACACATATATATATATAGAGAGATATATGTCTCAAGAGCTCTCCCGACGTCCCAACACGGGAACTATTACATGAAAAAAATTAAATCAACGAGGTGAGACAAAAGCCTAAATAATCAGCTATCCAACTCATTACACATGCTAATATGTGCTCATGAGATACCTTATACAACAATTTATATAACAAAGTATTATAGATACAACTCACAAAGTTCAATAACACAAGGTTCTCGTATCACAAAATTCTATATCACATATCACATTTTTCAAGTTGTCTCCCATCAATCCAATTGAACCGCCTTATTTCCCCCGACTAGACCTATGAGCTAAGTTGCTATCTATGTCACTAGCCACTCAAAAAGTTCTCCGGTCACGTGATGAAGATCAACCAAAATTCACATAGCACATGCTTGGACTATGGGCCTTTTCATTTCATTGAACTAGTGGAATGTCGCAGCCCCTCGTTAAACTAGTGAGACAGTCCCTCATTGAACAAGTAAAACAATAGAAAGTCAACCATCATGCTCCAATGGAGACTATACCACGTAGTAGAGCTGGGAATCAGGGTCGGCCTGGCTTGACAGGGCCTGGCCCTCCTAACAAGGCCGGCTCTACAGGGCTTGGGGTAAGGAAAACATCTTTTTTCCAAAGCCTAGCCCGATAGTACCAGGGCCAGGGCTGGCCCTACATGGCCTGAAAATTGCTATTCCAAATTTTAACTATTTTTCCTTCGATTTTTTTCAAAGAAATATAATTAGTAAATTGCAACCATTAAAGTTCTAATCTATCAAATAAATGTTATCAACATTAATATCTAAACAATATAAATCATTCAACAAATAAACACATTCATTAATTTGTAACAAATAACAAATAAACACAAAGAATATATTTTTTCCTTTTTTTTCAAAAAATATTAAACAAAGGAATTTCTTTATGTATATTCACGACAAAATGCCTTTCCCTCTCGTAATTTTATGTGTGTCTGCAGATTCCTTCGGTTCATGCATGATTTTATTGACAGGTAAAAATAATTATACTTATTTTACACAAAATATATTTATAATTTATTAATTATATAATATTGCAATACCAAAGTATGTGTTTATTTAATATGTAAGCATCCCTTCTTTAAAATTTATAATAACTAATTATGTGTTTTAATACATAATAATAATAAACATAAAAAAGGGTTATAGTTTAAACTAAAAAAATCTAAGTAATTACAAATAAACACATTCATTAAGTGGAAGTCTATGTAATTATTATTATTTTTTAAAAAAGCTACAGTTAAACGGGCCTAACGGGCCGGCTCGATTAAGCCCGAGGCCCTACAGGGTCAATTTCAAATTTCTGACCTATTTTTCAAACACGATTTCCCGGCTCTACACGTAGTAAAACAAACTACTTCATCTCACAATAATCATCAATAAATAGCTCAATGAAAATTTCTCAAGATTTTTACATTCATACAAAGCTAATCAAATCATATCCATATACATGTCATAATATCTCAATTCTCAACTCATACCTATATGTTTCACAATTCAATCTTAAGGTTCCACGATGCCATTTCTATCAAAATACTCATCAATGTTATGATAAATTTTTCAATCTCAATAAATATTTCAAAGTACTCATTGAAATATCTAATCAATATAATATCAATATCTCATTTTCATTATAATAATCATTTCACAAAATACTCACAAATAACATACCAACACACATAACAAATGAAAAGTAGTTACCTTTCGTCAAGGAGATGTTACCACGAACAAAACGCCACGTGCTCAATACCAACCATTCACTGTCAATATAATCTATACAATTATATAACCACACATTAATATTAACTCATTGAGTTATTTGAGGTAATTTATTACTAACTTCTAGTTTCCAAATTGATAATTAATCATTGTTATCTTTAATTATATATATGTGTATGTGTATTAATCAAAATACCTCAACCATATATTTACTTATATAGTTAGAGTTTGTGCTCTCCACGTAGGGAAATATTCTCAAATCTCCCATAGACCATAACTAATTATTTTAACACGCTTTCCATTTTCTCTGACTATTCAAATCATTCAATTAAATTCTTGACAACCCCCAAATATCTTACTTTAACAAAAATCCCAAAGTTCTAAAAAATCTAAAATTCCAACCCTCAAATTTCAAGCTTAAATCTTAAAACTAAACCACCAAAAATTCAATAAAACCTCCGACAAACCCAAATAAATTATTTAACTCAATTTTAATTGTTGAAAAATATCATATATCCCAAAAAGCTGTAAAATTTTTAAATAAGAATTCTAATTTTTAAATCTTCAAAACAATCAAGAAATAAATCTAACTTCATAGAGCATGACACTATTAAAATAGCTCTACAATCTTTTGGTCATATATTGTTAAAACTCAACATTTACTCCAAACTCTAATCCAAATTTTTTCTCTAACTATCTCAAAAATATATCCATTAGAAAGAGTTAGTTGAGTAGGTTGAGTAGGGACTTGACAGCTGTGATCAAGCGAGCGAGGACATCATTGTCCACGCCATCACATTCAATGCAAAAAAAATAAACTAATAGTCAATGAGTACTTTTGTACATATTTTGAAACCACATAGTCACTTTTACCTCTAAAAATTTATTTGATATTAGTGCATCTTGGGGAAAATCATATATTTATTTTTGCCCCTTAACCCTAAATTATATTTTAAGGTTTGAATGATATTTATAATTTTTATCTTGCTTTTTATGATTAAAAATGTAAAATTAAATCACTTCATATAAGTAAAATATAGTATTAAGGCTATTTAAAAAAAAAAAAAAAATTCACAACTTACACTTTCATGAAACTATCCATAAAGAGGTTCGAAGTTCGAACCCACAAGATTACCTTTAAGAAAAACTTATGACAAGCGCATTATGTCAATGGGATACGGGAGCCCGACAAAATTTTCAAGAAAAATTAATGTTACAACTCATAATTTTATAAGAATGTGAAAAAGTGAGGTAATATTTGTAAACATATACAAACTTTAAAATTCCGTTAATTCTATTATATTTTCAAAGTTTTAATTGATAACTCTTAATTCTCTGATTTTTTTATATTAAAAATGAATCAAGGGTAAAAAATTAACATTAAGATAATTAAAAAGAATTGAGTTTTAATTAAAAATACAGCAGCTAGGAGCCAATTTACTTAGACTTAGTAGTTAGTATCATATAGTTCACATCTAACAAGTTACATTTAATAAGATTTTTAACAGATAATCTTAAAAAATATTCCCTCTAGTCCTTATTATAAAGTATCAACTAACTTTTCTCACAAAACAATAAAAGTAATTAAAGTCAATAAAGTTGTCCTAGAATCTAAGTAATTTCCAATATTACTCCTACTAATTACACTGAATTCTAACATTATATTAATTATTACTCTCACCCATTACCTTTATTAATTAGGGGCAGACATAAAAAAAATTAATCAATGCTCAAATTGGGAACAAGCAAGTGCCTTATAAAAAGGACCAAATAAACTTGTTAGTTGATGCCTTATAATAAGAACAAGAGGGAATATAATTGAGATGAGATCACAACCCAACCCCGTGACTTATTAATTACAAGTATGCATCAACTTTTTCTTTTTATTTGGTCAATGATTTCTATTTTCGAGGCTTATGTACGTATGTGGTATGAACATTTGACCACTTGATAATGTGAAACATGCAAAGCAATACAAGAGCAGCTTATTAAAGTTAATTATTAATCTCTTAAATGGCCGACCAAAATACTTTTTTGAAAAACGTCACTTTTTAAGAGTCTCACACCTAAATGTTCCATCAAACGTCAAGTCCATATTAATCAAATTTAAACTTAAAGAGAGAAAAAAAGTAGACCAAATGGAGCCGCATGAATTAACAATTCAATCTACTCACCACAATTTTCGTTTGCTTCAACATATATAAGCATGATAGGTTATTATAATTTGTTAGAATGATGCTCACCCTTTTTAAATTTATAGCTTTTTTTTTGGATATCTCTACATATTTCATAATATTTAATATTATTTCACTTAAATTATATCTAATAATGAATTCAAGATATTCTCTTTGGACACCTTTTATAAGAGAAATAAAAAAAAAAGTCTTTTTAAAGTTTAACAATATAAGTGTACCAAAAAAAATCGTAAAGATAGGACCGACTATTGTCGGTTATTAAAATTCTTCTTATTCCATTGAATTGAAATTACTAAAATTAAATATATTATTGTGAATGAATGTTGGTCTAATTGGCATGAAGTTGACTTATAGCTCTTAAAATCTTGACTTTAACTAATAATTTTTCAATTTTACTCATATTTAATACTCTATACACTATACCCATAAAAATAAAGTTTGCACAATAATTTATATATATAATTGAAGCAGTGTGCACACAAGCACACACATATTTATATAAAAATTTATTGATGCAGTAACTTATAAATAGGATTAAAAAAAATCTATAGATATAATTGGAACAGTGTACACACAAACACATGCATACATAGATATATTATACACACACATATATATATATTATGTTGAAGGAGGATAAATAGTAAAATACAAATTATTCATATTTTTTTTTGAAAAGGATGGAGACGAAGTTAACAAAACCAGGCCACCACTCATAATTATTAATAATATTTTTATTATTTTGGTATTAATGGATATGTTTAGAGATATATATACAGGTGGGATACATATATTTATTTTCATATTTTGTTTTGAGAGTTATATGTTTATACGATACCGATTAATTATCTAAATTACTGACACATTAATTTGCATTTCATTATTATTTGCCTTCCATCTGATGTGATCGACTCAGCTTATTCCCGTCTGCCTTATTATAAATATAATAACAATTTTATACAAATTAATCAAGATAATTAAAATTATTAATTTCTTGCAATATATAAAACTTACAATCAATAAAAATTATTAGTTAAAAGTGTTTGGCTCATTATTAATTAATTTTTTTTTTTATAATTAGTTGGGACTAAGTGAAAAAATTAATGTTCTAAACAAAACATGCCAAAAGTTCTTATATAGAACAAGTATCGCAAAGAGAATCATTTTAAAACCAAAGCAATTCCGACACTCTCTATCTAAATTATCTTGAAATTGCTTTAATTTTTATCTTTAATTTTGTCTTTAATAAATATTAATTTAAAAAAAAAACATATTTTATGTTCACTAAATATATATTTTAAAAAATATACTCTACATATTCTATAGAATATAATGAATTATAAATTTCTTATACAAGTTGAGTTATTATAAAGGAGCAAGAAACCAAATATAATTGAATCCATCAATTTATTCATTAACTGGCACTCTGCGCAGGTAACATTACACGTACATGCGATCCACGTGTAGTTTGAATAATTGTGACACGTGGGCGACAGACAGTGGTGACAATATATAAACACTTTGAGGGTTGAGACAGACCGTATTTAAGCGTAGATACGCGGTTTTATGATTCTTCTGGAAATTATATATTTATACACAAACTACGGAGGTAGCATATAACTAGCTAGCCTCCAGTAATGATTTATATTATACAGTGAAATAATTTGTAAATTTTATATTATATACAGGTTATTATATATAATTTTTGTTGATATTGGAATTAGAAATTACAAATGATATATAATTCTCGTATTTTTTATTTTGATTTAAAAACTTATAGTTTTTATCAAAAAAAAAAGAAAACTTATAGTAGAAATATACTTCATTAAGAAAACTATTCCCGAGTTCAAAATTAAACTATTGGACCGAACAATTGTGATATCATAGATTGACTTGGACCACATACACTAAATTTGGCTACTTATATTAATTACTTCTAAAAAAACTAAGATAGGTGATCATCAAGGTTCTGAACCCCAGAGTAGTTGGTTTAGACCAAAAACCAACGAGTTGGTCAAAAAAATTGGTCAGAGTTAAGGGAAAAACCCAGGTTTTAAGTTGACCCAACTCAACTCGGCCAACTCGGTTTGACCTAACCAAGTTGATTAAGTCACAGAGTCAGTTCGTAGGATTTATTTTTATTAATAAAAAAAGTCGACTAAAGTTTAGTCGAGAGTGTCAGCAATGGCTCCTTCCATAGCGGTGAGTTTCATACCTTCTGACAATGAGAAAAGAGCGAGTGGAGCAATGAGTGATGGAGAAAGAAGAAGGTGAAAGTCCGATTGATTATTAGTGATTGAATCCATTAGAAATAGAACTAATTCAGCGATGGAAGAAAGAAATGAGTATGAAGTAAAAATACAAGAATATTGAGGATTTACTTCTAGAGAGAATTAGAGACTCTAAAGTATCATTTATGGGCCCAACTGAGGGATTCCGGAGAGGGACGGGGGAGGGTCTAAGAATCCTAAGAGCCTCTAAATAAGTAATCACGGCCTTCGGAGGAAGGAATCAAAAGAAAAGCGAGCATGAGACAGAGTAAGAAGGACGCATAGGCTGGATATTAACGGAGAAGGAAGCCATTATTGATGGTTTAAGGGAGGAGACAAGACGAAGAAGAAAGAGAGAGTGAAATACTGGACGTTATGGACCGATTGAAATGAAATCTTCAATGCCTGAGAGAGAGAGAGAGAGAGATTGAAGGTGAAAGAGATCTTCAATACCAGTGCATGAAATGTGACCTCTCTGTTTTTTTTATAAAAAAAATCAATATAATATTACACATCCTCCCATGTTGTCCATCATTACATCACATTCCCATAAAATATTTTTTTTTATTAAAGTGGAGTATGAATATTTTTACATATTTTAATTAAATTATTTTTAATTAATACCAATTTGACCTACTAACCCTTAACCTAGTACTTCCACCAATTTATGACCTGTTCGGGTTTCAAAACCTTGATGATCATCATGACCTCTTAAATATGAAAACTCAAGTTTAATAAACATGTGAGTATAAAATGCCTCTGAGACACGCTCATTGACTTAATGATATTGGTTATTAAATACTCCTATATATAGTCGTATAAGTCTCTTTCAACCATCTTACCAAAACTAATAAATAGTGTTTGACTTATTGAATTGGTTTTAATTTTTTTTAAAAAAGAAGTTAACTTTACCCAAATCTATTAAATGAGGTTTTGAAATAAGATGGAGAAAAAAAAATATGATAAACCAAATTTAAGAATTAATTATACAAAATTGGTTAGTAAGCAATAGTTACTCTTTAAGTGACTTAAATAATATATGTCAATGAATTCTTCTGGCATAAAACTTATATTTTGGATAGAACGGATTTATGTTAAAATAAGTAATGTAGCACTAGCAGTCTAGCACATTCTAACCTTCACTAAATCATTAATATATCAATATATAAATATAGAATCTAGAAGAACATTAATTATTAGAGTTATAAAAAAAGAATAAAACAAAGGAAGAGATCGAGGGTATATATGTAGGTAATACTTGTCGTGAAAGTAAGTAGAAAATGTATTTTCAAGATACGTGGTAAGAAAAGGCTAAAGATGATATATAAGTGGAATATTAATGAAGTCATTAATATTTTCTTGTTTCTTGCAAGTTGCAAAAGCGTACACACAGAGATAAATTAAAGATAATTCTATTTTAATGGAGTTTGTTGAGTCGTTCTTTAATTTGTCTTCTATTATTGTTTTAAAAAAAAGGGAAAAAGGGCTATTGCCTTTAATTATTCCCACGTTATATCAAAACCTAATATTGCACGACCTTGAAAATGACACCCTCCTTCTTCCTACACCACTATTTTTGCTTCATCTCATTAATTAAATATTAGCTCAACTTATAATATCTTCTCGTATCATGTTAAAAAATATGTGGACCATGATAAGCAAGATCCCCTTTAAAACATAAGAGTAATTTGTTTTAAAAAATAGGGTTAAGTAGTAAATTTGTTCCAGAAGTTTTCGCTGGAGAATAATGTTAACCTGAAAGTTTTTTTTTTGTCTCAATGTTGTACGCGAAGTTTCAAAACATCGCAATTTTGCCCATTTCTGTTAAAAAATTTAACCGTCAACATCAATTTTTTAATAGTCAACATTAGTTTTTTTAACGGGTAGGACAATATTGTTATGTTTTCAAACTTCCGGGGCTACATTGAGACAAGAAAAACTTTTAGAGTAACATTACTTCTAGGCCTATACTTAATGAACGGATTTATTACTTAACCCTAAAAAATAAGAGTAATTACATTCCCCTCGTGGCCTCATGTTTAAAAAAACAAAATATCTGGTCTGTGATTACCGGTGAGGTTCAAATACTTATTGGGAGATATGCCCACATTTAGTGTTAGTTTGACAGTGTCTCGAATATGATTGCCTCTAATAAAAGGATACCTATGTTTAGAAAAAAAAATTGTGGTTTATATAAATTTTACATTTTATACATCGAAATTTGTATTGATTATGAAAGTTGAAAAATTACATTATTAATTATTATATGTGGATAAGCACATGGAGGTCCACTTTAAGCTAATAAATAAAGAAATTAATTAACCTAAGTATGTAACTAGGTGCTCGATTAGGTAAAGCATGATTATAACCATTGATTAACTTCATTAAATAATTAGCTGGCCAGCCCATAATCCATATTGTTAATTAGGTCAATGAGCACAAAGCTACAAGCAAATAACATACCAGCTCAACACCTATAGCTAATGAGTAATTATCAAACAATAGAGAAAAGGACATGTGATCGATCTCATCAGCACATGCATGTACAATAAGTGATAATTAATTAAACGTATCTTTCTGGTTTGGCACTTGGCTACTAATTAGAATTTGAACAGAAACTTTTTCTTCCTCAATAGGTTAAATACATAAGAAAATATAGGCGCAAAAATGCATATTTAGTTGGTTTTCTAATTTTATACAAAGTTTCAAGTTTCAATCTCATCCCTTGATTTTAAAAGAGGGTCAATACCATTTTTATCCCTCCCAGAAACCTACCATTATTTTGGTTTTAGTCATTCTAGGGACAAATTTATACTTTAACAAAAATGATGTTGATGATACGTAGACTCTCAGCTCAACATATAAGGGTCAAAATTAACTAATGACAAGGACAAAATTGCAACATTTTTTATACTTCCGAGACAAAACTGCTCTTCAGTAACAGCTTCCGAAGCAAAATTGCCCATTAATCCAAAAACACCCTTGTAGTATGATCCTCTAATCCTAATACTATTAGTTTCAAAGAATAAATTTTTTTTTGTAATAATCATTGTTATTTTAAAAAGTAAACTTAATATATTAGTATTTGAACATACTTAATCAAATTTAAAATTTTAATTTCAACAATTTTTTGTTAATGACATTAAGATTAAAAGACTAAAAAGACAATAAGGGATCAAAATAAAAACTTTAGTGAAGTCAAATGACCAAAGTGCATTTTTAATTTGTGGAAGAAATATTATTAGTTAACTGGATTTGTCATCTTGACTGAAATTCTAAGCGAGGAATTTTGAATAGGGGTGGTCATAAAACCAAATTAAATAAATTGAATGGATCTGGTATGCAATTACACTAAAATTTAAAATAGATTTCATCATTCACATCTCTTTTCATATTTTATATTAATTGATTCTTTCTCAGAACACGAGGACTATTTTATAAATAAAAAGCCAGCTGCCCAGCTGGTTGCTTGCTGCTACGAGTTAGATGTTATTATTTTATTGGAATATAGACAAGTACATTATTAAATTAAAGAATATGTTATTAATCTGTAAACATTATACATACTCGTCATAATTTAATAAAAAAATGAACAAAACCAATATAAACAAGTATTTCCTCGTAATTAATATATTGATGAACAAGTATAGTCGGTGTTCTTGATAGCAGGATCTTGCAAAGTTGTGTTTTGTTTCTTTTTGTTGGTGTCCAAGCCGACCTACATATAATAATAACATTATCAAATATTAAATGTTATTATGTACATATATAATATTATTATTTGTAACCGTGTCCATTACGACAATTTTTTTTTTTTTTTTTGCTGATATAAAATTTATTGATTTGCTATCAATTCAAGTTAACGTAAGTTGTATGGATTCTCATTTTCTTATTAGATGGTTGTAAGTTTGATTTATAATGTCAAAAAAGAGATTGGTCTCCCTTAAAAATAAAGGTCTAGTTGAAAAGTCAAAAAAGATGTCTCAAATTTCAATGTGTTTTATTGCATGCCTATGATAGTTGTTTAAATAGCTAGTAATAATTTGTTGAACTTCTTTGGACTTTCATATATTTCATATGTTTATGAAAAAACTTCTTTTTTTCAAATTGAAAATTTATTAATTTTAAAATTTATTTAGTTATTTTTTATTCTTGTTTATTAACATATTATTTTATTACCAAAACATGCTCAATACCAGGTATCCATTAAACATTTTATCGAGTGTGCTTGTATCACTTGGATGGTATTATCATTCATTTAAATTAATACTATAAAAAAAATAAGTACATGAAAAAAGTTTTATTTCATAAAATACAATGATGATTATATACTGGTAAATTTAGGGGTGGAAACAGGTCAGACCAGATTTTACTGGCTACAAAGTGGTTTGAGTCTGGCCTATGGCCTGTTACAGACCCCTTTTTTCGGCCTAAGCTTGGCCTATATACAGGCCTATTAAAGAGGCATGTTTTTTTAAACTTTTGAAGTAGGCTAACAGGTTATAGGCCTCATCGCAAAACAAGCCTACTTCAAACATACCTTAAACAGGCTGAAAACAAGCCAAATCACATAAATTAATATTAATGATCTAACATCATCAAATATGAAATCAAATAAGACAACATAACGATTTTCATTACAAGTTTACAATTTTCCCTTATAACAAGCCGGCCTTACAGGTCTAAAAGGCTCATTGGAAAGCCTAAGCCTGACTTGTTAAGAAAAACAAGTCTTGACTTGGCCTTTTAGCCTGATAGGTTAGGCCTAATCAAGCTTCGAATAGGCCAGGCGGCAGACTCTTGACAGGCCGCCTGACCTCTTTCCACCCCTACTGGGAATTTAGACAAACACACGGCCTAGTCAAGCACAGTTTAAAATTTTAAGGAAAATTAAGATATCATTTTTTTAAAAAAATTTACGTAAAATAATTAAATGTATTTATTTTAAAAGGAAAAAAAGGAAAGGACAGAATATGCATAATGTTACATTCATTTGTTGTTTTGTTTGTTCACTGGGGGCAAAAATATCCTGTTTGAATTCGTTGTTTCAAAATCAAAGGGCTCCTTCATATTATATATTTATTATGGGAAAGACATAAAATCAATATCCTTTTTTCCCATCGATGTAACCATAAGATTGTCTTTATTGAACCCATCACACTCTTGATAACAACAGATGAAGAAAACAAATAGAATCATTCACAGGATATTCCATCACAACTTTAAAACTTCAATTAATAAATACATGCATATTTAATTTGGACTCATATTCCCTGTGTTTTTATTAAATAAATTAATGTTTTTTTCTAATAGTATTTTATTTTAGTAATTGTGATGGATAAGTGGATTGAGAAAGATGAGTAAGAATTGGTCACTAATAAAATTATAAACCTTTTTTGAAGAGAAATTCCAAGTGTGAGGTGCAAGTATCTGGACCAACGTGGAAAGAAGAACAAATTATTATTATTATTATTTTGATTTTTGATAAGGAGGAAGAACTAATTATCTGTCTGCCTTCCTTTTCATAATTTAATTTGAATTAAATTTAGACTTTCATATATTTTATTTTGAAATTGGATGATGCAGTGGTGTCCTGTCTGTAACTATCATTAGTTATTCTGATATGCACGCAAATATTATGAATTATTATTATTTACTATTCTATTCGCTATTTTGTATGACTCCTTTTATATTAAGAAAATTTCTTTTAAGTCTCAAAGGACTAAAAAAATATCAAAAAAGTCTTAAAAAAAAAATTAGATGTCAGAAAAATCCTGTTAACAACTCATTTTATGGGATTAACAACTTTCATATGTGAGATTAACAATTTCATCTATGGAATTAACAACCATTTGAGACTTTTTTTAACATTTTCTTGATCTTTTGAGACCTGAAAGAAATTTCCCCTTTTATATTTTGCATATAGTTGACCATATAGCTTAATTTTCCGTTTGGATTATTATTATTTTTGCCAGTAAGTTTGGATTATTAATTGTTGATTCATATGATTCTATTTGACACATATAATTTTAAACTTATACTTCATTAATATATAATGAAAGTTTATTTTGACTGGTAACACACGTGTGATGTTGAACTCAAAAATATGTGTAATAAGTATAAACAAAAATAAAATAAAGAAATAAAATTATTATACACTCCATACGTACGTGACATAGCTTAAGCAACTTGATAGGATTTGTTTTCTTTTTGGCCAACAACTTCATAGAAGTTTAACTAGAGTAATGCCTAATTAAAAAACCAACAAAATCATAATCATGTAATTACAGTTTTACTTTGTAGAAATCAAATTTAAATTAAATTTGAAATGACTAAAAGATAACTTACCCCAAATATTGAAAAAATAAATAAATATGTGTAAGCACATTAAATGAGATCCATAGGGAGGAGTTTGACAAAAATATAAAAGTAAATCTATCTATATCATGTATTTCTTGTTTATCAATTCTGCTATAATTATTAAAATTAAAATACTTGAATATTTATAAATTATTGTGATTGCTAATACATATGGAAATATACGTGCAAGACACTTTCCTTGACTAGGAACAATTCTAGAAACTCAATACTTAATGATTTCTTAGTGCTTGTTTAGGAGCATTTAAATAGGGTTAAGTTGTATAAAAATATACACGTGGTTTTCTCAAAAATACACCCAACATCAATTGTTTTTTTTATGCAAAAATGACTATGTGGTTATAAGAGTGGAGAAAAAATATCTATTGACCGTTAATTTGACTTTTTTGTATTTTTAAGGCTGACATGGACGATGCCTCAACTAAACTTTATTCCAGCTGGTAGTGGAGAATAGGAGAAAATTACAGAAAAGGGCCCAAATAGTTTTGAAAATTATAGGAAGGCGGCAACGGTGGCGAGGAGGTGAAGATGGGTGGCCCGATGGGTAAGATTACGATTGGGAGAGAGAAGGGGAATTGGAGAGAGAAGGGCTGAACTGTAATTTCCAAAATATCTATGACATTTTCTGTAATTTTCTCCAATTCTTTACTGCTAGCTGAGATGAAATTTAGTTGAGTCATCGCCCATATTAGCCTTCAACATACAAAAAAAAAAAAACACTAATGGTCAATAAGTATTTCTGCTCCACTTTTGTAACCACATAGTCACTTTTGAAAAAAAAAAAAACTTAGTGTTAGATACATTTTTGATAAAACTACATGTGTATTTTTACACTTTAACCCTAAAAAAAAAGAATCCAAACAAATACTCCTATACTCTAAGTGGTTAGACTTGACATTAAAGAGTGTAATATGTGATGAGAAAGAAACTTAAATTAATGAATTGATGAGAATATTGAATGGTTAAGGCAAGAGAATCAAGCATATAAGAATTCTTTCAAAACAACTTTACTTTATAACAACTTGATGACTAATATTGTTAATGAGATCAAAGACTTTATCATTTAAGGCCAGTTTATTACTTTTTGATCACATGTTACGTTCTTCAGCCAAGGGAATAATTGTCTCAACTAGATTACCTCCTTTATAGTCCTCACACATACATATATAAATTCCATAGATTTTTCATTTAAAAAATATTGCATTGAATCATTTACTTTTATAATATGAACGTTTTTTTAAAACTAATTCACAAATCACATGTATCAATAAAAACGCTAAAAACATTAAATTTGTTATAAAATTCAAATAATTTCTAATATTGCCCTTATTAACCACATTAAATTAAACTATAACATTATATGTATTTCTGTTATCTCACACTACCTTTATTATATATGTGTGTGTGAGAGAGACGGAGATAAAAAATATTTAATACTAATTTAATAATAAAAGGGCCTAAGGGAGTTTTACTATTTACTGTTTAGTTTGTGTAACAAGCTGCATCTAGGTCTTACCAGCTATGATTAGTCCATGTTTAGGTCTGTTTAAGTTTAAGTTTTTCTAGTTATTGAATAAAGGGAGGAAACAGAAAGGTAATGAAATGTAGTAAATGACGAAGAGAACAGTAAAAAATGATGAGCACATGAACAAGACTACTCAAAAAGTGTCTTTTGGCAAAGCTTTTCCCTCAAATCAATTCAAAGTCATGATTCACCTAACTACCGTTTTTGATTCACCAACACACACTCTTCTACATTGGTGGTTGAAAATTCCCCCTACCAACCCCTTCTCTTTTTCTTCCATAACCAAACAAACGAAAAAACAAAAAACATTGACTCGATCTTTGTTATAAGCTACCTCTAACCGATATATTAAAATTAAGGATAAATGATTAAGTTACTTAATTTGTTTGAATATATTTTTTTTTAAAAAAAACCTCTTATTAAAACTATGAATTACACCTAGAGAAGGAAAAAAGAAAAAGAAAAATTTGCATCAAACTTTAAAAAATGTAGTTATTACCAAGGTTCTGAAACCCGGACCGGTCACTGAACAGGTCGGGGTACTGGGTTAAGGGTTAGTGGGTCAGACCGGAGTCAACCCGGGCTAGACCGGTGAGGTATAAAAAATTGGAAAATAATTAATTTCTCATCACACCAACCTAAATTTGACAAACTATATATCATTTCAATATTTTAGATCAGTAGCAAAATAACCATATACTTCAATACTTGTGACATATTCAGATATTCCTAACAATTTTCTTTACAACCTACATTTGAGACAATATATTTATGGTAGTAAAATATCAAAAACAAGTATACGATGACAAAATATTCTCAAGCTGAATCATTTTTAACACTAGAATGTGTGGGAGGATTGCTAGACTCGAGATGAGCAAAGCTCTTTCACGGTTTCACCTGGAGAAATAAACGGTAGTGTGAGGCAAAATTTTTAAAAAAAAAAAACATAAAAAAAAAAAAAAAATTTGTTTGACCGGGTCAGACCGTTTTAACCCATCCGGGTCAGACCGGTTTCACCGGGTCAGACCGGGTTTACCGGGTTAGACCGGTTTAACCCTAAACCGGACCGGTTTCACGGCCGGTTCTCGGTCTGAACCGGCCGGTCCGGTCCGATTTCACAAACCATGGTTATTACAAGGGTGATCACATATTTATGTCACTTCTTTTTTATCAATAGTTACAGAATAATTTTTAAAGACAATATATCCTATGACGTGACTATGGTCATCTAAAATTTTGTTGTTACAGTTTGCTAGTGTTTTTCCAACAACACTTCTTATAGAAAGTGTCTTTTATTAGGGTAGAGTGATATAAAAGTTATTGGGAAAATCCCTTTAGGTGTGTTTGGTTTGAAGGGAGGAAGATGAGACTAATGTTTTGGGTTAATATTAGCCCAAAACATTAGTCTCCCTCCCCTTCCATTCCCTCCCCTCATACCAAACATACCTTTAAGGTCCTAAGGGATAAAAAAAAAATGTTAAAAAATTCTCACAGAAAATTCTGATGTAAAAAAAGTCTAATTGCTTCAGTAGGTGATTAACAACTCTATCGGTGGGTTTTAACAATTCTTTAGGATTTTTTTGATATCATAATTTTCTATGAAATTTTTTTGACATTTTCTTGATCTCTTAGGACTTTAAAGGGATTTTCCCAAAGTTCTTCCCCATTTTCTAGGGCAATGTTTGTAAACTTTAGTTATTATAAGTTGGATTTTATTCATAATTCAAAATAAGATATTTGTTACTTTCACAAGCAAGATTTATATTTAGGATTTAAAAAATACGCTACCAAAAATTAAAAAAAAAAATCTTAAAGAGTTCAAATATGACCAACTATTGAAAGTGAGATAAATGAATCGCACAATCTAAACAACTTTTGAATAAATTTGATAAAAAAAGTTTAATAAAAGAATTTAATGCTGACTTTATGAACAATAAACACAAAAACAAACGGGATTTTGTTGAGATACATAGATTGCATTATCTTCACATTTAAGAGAAGTTCTTTGTATTTAGACGTTGGACATATTTTCCGATCAAAATTCAATGGTTATTCATTTATTGTTGATTTGAATGAATGCCTCATTTAAATAAATCATAAATCAAATTCATTTTATTCTATTTCAAACCCCCCAAACAAAAAAAAAGGGACCCTACCTTTGGAAATTGATCTGGACACTTCGTGATAGTGACGATGCAGGTTTTAATGAAGGCCAATGCACATGACAAAGACTTTATAAAAGTCTTCAGCTATACAAGGATATCCAAAAGCAAAAAAGCACCCCCTGGATAAACATGAAGAATTTCGACAAGAATAAAAAAACAAGCTACCCAAAAAGAGGATCAGAATGAATAAAATGGCAAATGTGTCGTGAAATTTACCTCGTTATAGATGAGAAATCAAGAATATTGAATTTCAAAAAAAAAAAGGAATAAATTTAAAATTACATGACGGAAATAAAAATTATTCGGCAAAAATAATAATAATTATAATTATAAAACTACTGATAAAAACATTGTAAAGCTTAATTGCAGAAATTGAGTGGCCCATGGACCTGAGAAAGTGGGCTAGCAGAGAGTTCGGTGGCTTAGCCCATGAAACATAAAATGCAATAGAGCCCCCAATTTAACAAGCCCGAAATCATAGCAAAAAAAAAAAAAAAAAAAAAAAAAAAGCCCGAAACTGAAAATCCATGCGGTGATAGAATTTTAAGAATACATTTTTTTTTTTGGGAATTAGGCGACGAATATACCTAGAGAAATAATTATACAATAATTTCAGAAAATTAAACAGGAAGAATTACTATAAGATTTTAAGGAAACGATTTAATCTCCGAAAAGTCATAATAATAAGTGAGCAGTATGAGCATGCATCATTCTCTACATGCTCACTGGTTATGAGACTTTTTAATTATTACATCCATTTTTTAAGACTTATAATAATTCACCCAGTTAAATATGGAATGAATTGGCTCAACTTGGCCATCTACACAAGCAAATACAGTTTGAGAGATAAATTACAAGTTTCTTCATAATCTTTGGCAACTGAAGAAAAATAACAATGTCAATGCTAATACCAATGAGGCAATGACCAAGTCAAAAGTACAAAGAAATTCTTAGATTGCCAGGAAAAAGAAAGAAAGAAAAAGTTAATCAAGTTAATAATCAACAGATATGTAAGCGCATTATAATGTTTTTCAAAGGGGTTCTCTTTTGATACATTTACATGCCCATCTACAATTGGTTGTCACAAGTTATCTATAGACAAAAACTACCTAAGAATTTTTCAAGCTTCAGTGTCCAGATTGACATTGAGTTTCAGCTACCAGAAAGAACTGAATGGATGAATCAGACCATATATGTCATCCTCACTTGAATTATATTGGTGTGAGGCACTCTCATGCTTGCAGTACCTTGTCTGCAATTCTTTCTCAAAAATGCATAGAAATAGTTTATCAACAATTTCTTCAGGAAAATAGAGTTCTTCATTGCTCTCACATTCCCATGTCCAAGCAAATAGGTACATCCAGATTCCGTTGCTTCTCTAAGGACTGAAAGCTCATATTCAAGACTCGGGTCTTCCAAGACGCTCGTGTCTTCCTCAGATGGCATGTAACTAGATGTTATTGCAGATGATGCAGCTCCTGGTGCAGTAGAAGATCTTGTTTCTATGGAATTTTGACCATTCATAAGAGGAATACTAAGTTCATCCTCGTACCCATTGCTAGAAGGAGGATCAGAATGCCATGATCTCACTGAAACATTATCTCCATCCTCGGTTGAGTTGTCCTGCAGCTCTAAGGCAGCTTCATGAGCCTCCCTCCTCAAGAATTTCTCGAGGCTTTCGATAAGGAGTTGCTCAAACGCATGGTGATCTTCCTTTCTCACATCTTTGTAGCCGTACCTGGCAACACACTGGAACATGTGGTAATCCCTGGGACATATTCTTCGGAATAGAAATCTTTCTTGTTGAGGAACCACAGGAATTGGAACATATTTGATACAAACAAAGACTATAGTAGATTGGATAGCTGGGAGGCTCAAAAGGAACTGTGCAAAAATGGAAGGAATGCCTTGTACAAGTTCATTATATAGCAGCCCTATTCCTGGAACTCGGACAGTTCCAAGATTCGAGCCAAGGTCACGCATCAGATCCAGGGAGATCTTCTCCCTGACTTCACTTTGGTACTTCAACACGCTCCCATAGTTCCAGATGTACATCACAGAGAGGAGGAAACAAGAAAAGACGAGAGGAACCCAGCCACCTTCAACTAGTTTTGATAGGACAGAAGACATGTAAATGAGTTCCACTGATCCAAAAATGAGTGGGAAACAACATGCCAAGAATAAGTTGGTCTGCCAGATTAGAAGCATTACAAGTGTCACTAAGGTGGTGGTAACCATCATGACACCTACTTCAGCAATGCCTACGAAGAGCAACGAAAAAGCGTTAGTAGATATGCCACAAATGGGACTAAAGGTATGCGCGCTGCATTCTTTCAGCATGATTTGGTCCAATTCAAGTTATATATAAAAATTTAAAGCCTCTGGATTCACGCCGCTAACTATTTATGCTATTTGCATCTTAGCACCATCAATTATATGAGAGCCAGTGGTTGGTATTATAATTACCATGGTCAAAGTCCCAAAAGACATCTAGAATTATGTCAACTGTCAACACAAATATGCATGTGGGTGCAGAAATAGAAGATAAAAGTTCATCTGAACCAGAGAAGTAATTGATAATTGCAAATTAATCAAATATATGAGGCATTCTGGCTTAAATAAGTCCGTTACATAAATTTTTGACACGTTGCCAAATTGTAATTTTGGACAAGTTAAAACGCAGGCGAGAAAACTAGAATGTTGACAAGAGGGAATCATTTCCCTTGCGCCAAAGTAGAAACAATAGGAAGCAGAAAATTGAGATGTTGATTTGTTACCATATGCATTTGCTATGTCAGTAGTGCTCTGGAAGACGGAAACGACCACTATACACAAGGTCATGAGAAAATAGTTCATTACAGGGATGTAAACTTGACCCATTTGCTTTTTTGAGGTGTGGATTATCTTAAGCCTTGGGAAGCAGCCCAAAGCTATAGCTTGCTTCACGCATGAGAATGTAGCAGATATCATTGCTTGGCTGGCAATCATAGCAGCGAGTGAGGCTATCACAAACACTGGCCAGAAAAGGCTTGCTGTATGAAGAAACAAAAATATAAGATACAAAAACAATTATAATACAGAGCAAATATCTCCTAGAATAGAAGTTTGAAGTACCATGAATTATATTTACAGGTATAGACAATCATCTACGACAAATCACCTGGAACAGAAGCATAGAATATTCTTGAATAAGAATTAGGGTACTGTATCAAATAAGCAGCTTGGCCCATATAAGCGAAGAGGAGACACGGAAATACCACACAAGTGAAAGCAATCTGTATGATCAATTAAATGAAACACTTGAGTTAGGCAATTCGATGCTGCATAGTAGAGCAAACTTAAACGGGATTACAACAAAGTACAAACCTGTATTGCTCGCACAGAAAAATGACCCAGATCAGCAAACATTGCCTCTGAACCTGAAGAGAAAACATACAAGCAAGTCGTCTAAGTTTCTGGTTCCTTGTCTTCATTAAAACTGAAAGGGCTGTTTTCATGCATCACAAATTTCTCACTTTAATAACAAAGCTTCATGGCTCTAATAAAAACCCAAGTAATTGGCAAGCTTGATACCAAGTAAATCATCTTAAATCATCAGTGTCTTCAATATTTGTGCCTTCTGAATGGCAATTTTTTTTAAATTAAGCAAGAAAAAACTATTATTCTTGTGACGTTTTTTACCGCAGAGAAAAAGACATACCTGTAATACACAGAACACAACCACCAAGAGCAGACCATGCCCTCGTGGTATTCTTCTTGAAGAAATAATAGATATAGGCTGGATTGAATGCTTTCAGGACACCAACATCATACGTTAATATATTGTATATTCCAATAGAACCCAGGGAGAAGAACCATAAAGCGATAACAGGGGAAAACAGGAAAGCCACTTTACTGGTACCAAACTTTTGTATGCTAAACAAACCCAGCAGAACTACAATTGAAATAATGACCACCGCTTCTGCAAGAATGAAACGCAAAATTTAAGCCATTCACAATGTTAATACCGTCAATTGTCCACACTGCCCACAGTTCCAGAATATAGATAAAAGCCAGAGTTCTTGATGAAACCTAAAATTCAATAGGTCCAGTTAATAGAGAGGCAAACATTTGGCATCTCTTTCCCACTTTTTTTCTAAAGCAGTCTTAGGGTTCCATGTGTCCTCTTTTGAAGAAAGACACATGTTAGGAGAAGTTAGGAGTAGTTATTAGTTATTATCTGTTTAGGAAATCGGTATGTTATAATCTGTTTAGGAAGTTATGATAGGAAGTTATAGTTAGGCATAGGAAAGACTATAAATATATTGTATTCTCTTTCTAGAAGATTATGAATGAAATATGACATTCAGAATTGTTGTGTTGGCTAGAGTTTAGATTCTGCTCTAGATTGTCTCTCTTTTCCCTTTTCTTATCCTAAATTCTTCAAATCCTATCAATTGGTATCAGAGCGGTCGTTCTTAGGGCCTATGGGATACAATGGTGAATACTCGAAATTCGTCATATGAGGAAAATTCTCCACGGCAACCCCCCCCAAAACCCAGAAATACCACCCACTTCCAATCCTCATAACGATCCAGCAATAATTATGTTGCAACCCCAATCTCAAACACCACAAAACACAGACAATCCCCAACTGGCAACCATTATGGCGCAATTAAATCAGATGAACGCATAAATCAATTCATTGAGGAAGCAAAAGGCCCCCGTATTTGCTCAAAGGAGAATCAAGTAAGAATAATAAAGAAACTTATGGAGATCACGAAGAATTTGATATGGAGGCACCATGGTGGAGTAAAAATCCTTCTAAGCGACCTTATTCAAAAGTTGAATTCCCAAAGTATGAGGGTGGTGACCCTAGAGGGTGGATTCTAAAGGCGGAAAAATGTTTTCGTTATTATCAAACGCTTGAAGAATTAAAAGTTGATGTTGCAGCAATTAATTTAGAGGGAGATGCACTCGATACATTCACTTGGGTTTCATCAGGACGTACCATACGCTATTGGGATGAACTAGTGCAAATCCTTCAGGAGCAATTCGGCCCCGCTGAATTTCAAAACCCGGACGCCTATCTACGTAGAATAAAACAATTATGCTTAGCAGTGTTGTTAAAACGCCGTTTCTGAACGTAGAAACGGTCGTTTTTGCGTTTTTACGGGGAAAAACGTCTCAAAACGGACGTTGAGACGAGAACGGCGCCGGAACGGTTCGAACGTCGTTTGAAACGGTTGAAACGTCCGAAACGGACGTTTGAATCGTTTTGAAATTTTCTGGTAGAAGGGTATATCCGTAATATCCTATTCCTGCCCCAAATTAAAACCCTATTTCCAATCTTTATTCCGACTTTGAGGGCTGGTCGCTGGATCGATCAACGTGAACGGCGATCGAAGAAGAAGATCGAACAACGAATTGAAGTTGGACGGCGACCCTGCTGTTCGGACTTTGGTTGGACATTGGAGGCTTGGACGTCGACGCTGCTGCTGATCTTCTCTGTTCGGTTGGACCTTGGACGGCGACGCTGGCACGCGCACGCTGCTGCTGATTGCTGCCTCGAGTCGCTGCTGCCTGCTGGAGTGCTGGGCTGCTGGCTGCTGCATTCCTTTTCTTCTCTGACGTGGTATACTCTAATACTCATATACTGTTAGTCCTCTTCTTTGTTTCAACATTCATGTGGTGTGGAGCTTCAAAAATGTTGTCTCAGATTGATTGCTGATTGAAATACATCTGTTAGAGTGAAATATGTTAATTGGGTTATAAATTATGATTGCTGATTGCTGATTTAAATATGTTAGAGTGATGAAATATGTTAATTTTGATTAAATATAGTTTGAAATCACATGGCCTCATCAAGTGGACATGATAGTAGTAGCACTCCTGCTTCTGCAACTGGAAGTATAAGTAACACTACTGTTGGGGGGAAGAGATTGGCTAGAAATGCTCCCGGAAATAAGTTAGATCCTGCATGGAAGCATGCAATTGAAGTTCCAGAACAAAAGCTTAAATGCAAGTATTGTCCCAAAGAAATGACTGCTGGAGTTTTTCGTGTGAAGAACCATTTGGCAGGAACATCTATAGACGTTGAACCATGTATATCGGTGCCAGAGGAAGTAAGAAAAGAGATGTTGAAGCTTCTTGAAGCAAAAAAAAAAGGAAAACCATCTCAAATACAAGAGGAAATTGTTAGTGGTGCTACTACTACCTCTAATGTTTTTAAGAGAAGTAGATCATCCGCTCCGTAACCCTCAACACCATATTGAAGAAGAACTTGAGGGAGGAGGCATGTCTTGACATTTGCACTGCTATTTATAACAATGGAATTCCTTTCAATTTTGTGAATAGCGATGATTTCAAAAAGATGTGTGAATCAATTGCTAAGCATGGACCAGGTTTCAAGCCACCATCTTATCATGAGTGTAGAGTAAAATACTTGAAGCAAAAATATGAGGCAACAATGGCTGTTGTTGAAAAGCATAAGGCTTTGTGGAAGAAAACTGGATGCACAATAATGACCGATGGGTGGACAAAATCCAGTGAAAAGAATGTTCTTGTCAGAAGAATGGAAGAAAACCAAAAATGCAAAGTCAAAGGATGGAAAGCTCATTGAAAATGTAGTGATGGACAAGCACTTTTGGAAGAGGGTTGAGATTTGTTTGATAGGGGCACTTCCTTTGATTGAAGTGCTTAGGTTGGTTGATTCAGATGATGCAGCAATGGGCTCCATTTATGAGGCAATGGATCGTGCCAAGGAGAAAATTGAAAAGGGTTTCAAAAAAACCTACATTGTAAGTTATCATTAATTTATTTAATTCAGAGTTATAGACATTTTAACTCAAAATTAATTCAATTGTTATCTTTTCTTTTCTTTTTAGTTATCAACCTATTTGGGATGTCATTGATACAAGATGGGAGATGCAACTCCATAGGCCTTTGCATGCTGCAGGCTACTACCTTAACCCAAAACAACATTATTCTCCTACATTTAAAGTTGATTATGAAGTAAAGGTTGGATTATATGATTGTATAAAAAGGATGGTGGCGGATACAACTCTTGAAAGAATTATTGATGAGCAACTTGAGGAATTCAAGCATCGTAGAGGCCTTTTTGGGAGTACCTTTGCTGTGAATGGAGTTGAAACCAAGAGTCCAGCAGCATGGTGGGAATCTTATGGTGATGGTGTTCCAGAACTCCAAAAATTTGCTATCCGTGTGGTTAGCTTGACATGTAGTTCCTCTGGGTGTGAGCGGAATTGGAGTGCTTTTGAGATGGTATATTTTTAATATGAATTGCATTTCATTTCAAAAATATGATATTAGTCTAGTATTAAATTATTTTCTTGTCTTTGTTTAGGTCCACACAAAGAAAAGAAATCGTTTGAAGCAAGAGACAATGAATAATGTTGTTTTTGTGATGGCTAACTCAAGATTAGGCAACACAAAACGTAGAGTCTCTCCTCAAATTGATTATAACTTTGATGACATTGAGTCGGATGATGATTGGATTGTGGAACCAACATGTGAAGATTTTTCAGAAGATGTTGGAGTTGGAGAAGATCAAGATCCCCATGGCTTGGATGATCATGATCTGGATGAAGAAAAGGGGAACTTGGGGAACTTGAATGATTTGGATATTCCCGAATTTCTTAGTGGGGGAGGGGATGAAGAAGATGATATTGAGATTGACTTTGACTCGAATTCGATGACTTACATTAGAGATGTTGATCTCTTTTATAATAGTATTGCCTATGTCTTTTGATTTTAATATGTATTATGATGATTGATGATTGAATGTTTGGACTTAAATTTGTAATGACTTTAATGTATTTGTGTGTTTTTTAGTTTTACGTTTCCGTTCCGTTTTACGTTTTACGTTTTGCTCACCCTTCCCGTTTCAACGTTGACTCTACGTTTTAACAACATTGATGCTTAGTCACCAGGTATAAGCAAGAATTTGTTAGAAGGCAAGCCCAAGTAAAAGATTGGCCGGAGCATTGTCTCCTAGGAGTTTTCATCAATGGCCTCAAGGAAGAATTGCAGTCAGACGTTAAAATACATAAGCCGCGGACTGTATACAAAGCTGTGAGTCTCGCGTTAGAATTTGAGTCCAAATTAAATTCTCAGGGTGCCCAATGCTCCATTTACCTCTACTCTGATCCACGAGGCATAGCAAACTCCAACCGAGATTACAAGACCCATTCTCGCACTCCATACAGTTAGTCAAATGCTGCGAATTCAGGCAATTATGAATCCGTTAACTCATTCGGCGTGACTAATCAGGGATCCAAGATAATTTCAAACAAATCCTATCCTATCGGTGCAACGTCGACGGTTAATCAACAAAATTTGAAATTTTGAATTTTCTAGAACAGATTCAGTCGACCAACTCTCGATATTTCCCGACAAACTCACAAGGTCCCAGACTTTTAGAAAGCGAAAAACAGCATAGACGCAATAAGGGTCTCTGTTTCCGTTGCGGTGACAGATTTACCCTTGGCCATCGTTGTTCATCGTCGACATTGAAAATAATGGAAGTCTCTAATCAAGTAGATGGTCTGATCGAAAATGCAGAAGAAGAACACCTTGCAAACGCAAACTTGGCTGAAATTTCCGTATTCCCGCCTTAAAGACAAGGCTGATTTTCAAGGGGAGGGTATTGTTAGGGTTCCATGTGTCCTCTTTTGAAGAAAGACACATGTTAGGAGAAGTTAGGAGTAGTTATTAGTTATTATCTGTTTAGGAAATCGGTATGCTATAATCTGTTTAGGGAAGTTATGATAGGAAGTTATAGTTAGGCATAGGAAAGACTCTATAAATATATTGTATTCTCTTTCTAGAAGATTATGAATGAAATATATGATATTCAGAATTGTTGTGCTGGCTAGAGTTTAGATTCTGCTCAAGATTGTCTCTCTTTTCCCTTTTTTAATCCTAAATTCTTCAAATCCTATCATAGTCCTAGCTCATTCATTGAGATAGAAAATTTTGAATAGATATCTGCAATTTTCGAATGTAACTTCTACTAAAATGTCACAAGTACATTCATTCAAAGATAAGTAATGACTTTGAGGTATATCTTCCTGAAACAGAAAGGGAAAAACCTACCACGAGGATTTCAATCTAAAGTTAACATACATGTCAATGAGGTTTTCAAGTATTATCCATCTACTAAAGGTAAAGTGACTAGGGATCTCTTCATAAACCACCTTCCCTCCCAATTTTATGAGTTTTCTTTTTTCTTTCATTATTTGTTTACTAGTTTTTCTACTAGAAATAAAGGTAAATTCAAGGAAAAAAGAAGGAAACTCACTTGTACCGATTCCATTTATCTCATCTTGCAGTCCACTTATGGAAGACATCACTGCAACAAAGAAGCATCGTGATTATAATTAAGTTGCAGCAAAGACAATTTTGTTTTAAGAGAATCAATCATGCAGTGTTGATCTGAGGAAAAAAATCACTTTTTATTTTATTTTATTGCAGTCTGATTGCGAAAGTTTAAAAAGCTGCCGATGACTTTTCTCTTTGTTTACATTATTACTTGATTGGCACAGTTTTTCTCCTCATAACTCAGGAGGTTTTGGGGAGATTAATTGATTGCATCACATCCTCAACAAACCTATTTTTCAAAGACTCCTCTGGGGTTTGGAGGCTTGGGTGGCAATTTTAAATAGCCATTTGACAGCAGAACTTTCATAAGCATATAAACTCAAAAAGTTAATGTATATGTTCGTTAACAGTATTTTTACCAAATAGACTTCCTGCAGCCTAACTTCATATAACAGAGCAATGATCATATGGTACAAGCCAATAATTTCCAGCGAATCAATCTAGGTATAGAGAGTAATGTTCATTTCCAAAGATATGAACATCTGAAGAGGTTACAATTCCGGAAGGAGTCAGTAGCACACCTCTTAAGAGAACACACATTCAAAGCTTTTTTTGAACACACACTTAACTTCAACATAGAAGCTTCTGCAGAGTATGTTACAGTTAAATTTTTAAATTTTAATAATCTTTTCGCTTATCACTGGATTCCCCATTAAAGAATGGTAGGCTTATGCACCTGATATTGCAGGAGTTAGAATACCATCTCCAATAACCATAGAAGTTCCCAGCAGAACCGACAGCAACAAAAGAGTTTTCAAATATGACCTCCTCTCCAAAGTCTCCTTTATGTTGAGAGCTCTTTCCAGCTCTGGAGTGGGCAGTTTAAGCCTAAAACTAGAAATATGCTCATCAGCTAGCTGACGATTAGGAAGCAGATTCACATCTGCATACCTGCAAATAAGAGAGTATAGTGCAAATGTTCCTCCTACAGGTGAATCCATTAATGAATTAAAACTCTAATTTACAAGTACAGAAACAAAGTAAACAATTCATAGTAGGAATATTTATCTGTTACCTTGACCATTATCATTTGCCTTGAGGGCTATAAATACATACTTTGCTAGTGGAATAAGTGCAATTGTGTACATAACCAAAGACAATGCCCCCAATACATCAACCTCTGACTCAATTGGAACCTTGCTGAAGACATCAGCAAAGACATACAGGGGACTTGTTCCCAAGTCCCCATATACCACACCAAGAGTCTGAAATGCCATTACAAGAGTGGACCAAAGGGCAGGATCCTGATTCACATAAGTACTAGAGGTTAAAAAGATTGAAATGGCTTTATATGCAATATAGCCTATGAAATATGTTTAAATCAACATCATTGATTGTCAGTCAAAAGTAGCAAATCAGTTTCAAATGATCAACACCGACTATTTTATCACCGTAGTACTTCAATCTTCTGCTAATTCCACACATATAACTGCAATTGGCTTGAAGGAATTACAAATATGCAAGTTTTTCATATGCATATGCTGCAGATTCATTATTTAACCCAGTGTGTCATCTTTAAGTGTTGCCTAACATATCCTAACGTTTTGGGTTCAAGTCCTAGCAATGAATTCGTTTTCTTTTTCCTCTTTCCCTTTGAGACGCCCCTCTAGTATGTAAGCTCGTTCTCTTATTCCCTACTTCATTAGAACGAGTAAAGAATTGGCAATTAAGACATCTCATTATTTCTCAAGTGAAATATCAAAGAAAGGAACTCAACAAACAAATACAGAAAAAGTGGGCATCACCAGAATGCTAAGCCAAAACTTCGAAAGAAAGGACAGCATGATCGAAAAATTACCTTGGAGCGGTGGCTGTAACTACCAGCAATCTCCATAGCTTCAACATCGAACGAATCAACTCTCCTAGGTTTCTTCACAAGCCTCCTTCTGATTGAACCATATCCCTCTGTTCCCCTATCTTCGTTACGGTTTGACCATGGAGGCGATTCCCAATATACTTCACTGCCATCGACCCACCTATTTCCACTACTCCCACCACTAGTGTTACTTCTCTCGCTGTTCTCTTCGATCCGATCAATTTCCATTCTTTCACTTGAAAAAACCCGATTTGTACTTGAAAAATGAACCACTAATAAATAAACTGTTATCTTTCAAGAGGATCGAGTATATTACGAACCGATTTCATTCATCATTGGGATAAGCTTACTGTTTCAGCGAAATCCTCTACCAATCTATATTATGAATACGATCTACGGCTTTATCCGTTGAGAGGGTTGACCCTCGGAGCATTCCAACGGCCGGTAAAAGCCATGATGACGATTATCGTTGACTAGAGAATGAGACAAAGATAGGACTCTCATTTCGAACCTGTACTGTCCCCCCAAAAAAAATAATGATGATACAGATATAGGAAAATAGAAGAAAAATACGCATCGACATCCGAGTTAGGAATCATATATTCACATGAATATATGGTAACTAAATTAAATTTTAGGGAAGGGGTTGGGGTCGCTCACAGTTTAAGGGTATGACGTTTGGAGCCCAGTCCACAGGGCATACTAGTCAGAGAGTACATATGCCTCCACCTCTACCAGCGTTTCCATTGCTTCCTAAACCCCTAGGATGCCTCCCCAGCGTCTTGACCAACGTAGGGACGAAACCCCCTCCCTTAAGGTGAAGAAATCCGACCCCTTCACTAGTTGAACTCAAAGACGAGGGGTTATGCTCACATGAATATGAATACGAGCAATTCCGTTGTATGTGCATCTTCATCGTCACCTGCTTGATTATCCTCCAATAATCAGTAATCCTATACTCTTTTTGGCCGTTTCGTTAGATGGAATTAGTGAATGTGGAAGTGAAGCTAAAAAATCTGATTTTGGGTCATTTTACATCACTAAATTCACATGGTGCCGCAGTGGCATGGTTGATAGGCAACGGCAATATGACGTGGCAGCCAGGTAGTTAACTATTACTCCATCTTGTCTTTAATACAATATGGTTAGACTAAGAAAGTTAATTTAATTGGTTAATATAACATGTCTTTTTTAAAATACATTAGTCATCTTCCTTAATTTTTTTATTTCATCTCATTCTAAGTTATCGTTAAGAGAACATCAATAAGAAAAAATAGGAAAAGACCGACAGATATGAAAACTACATCTTACATCTAGGGTCAAAATTAAACTCCCTAAATATGTGATTAAACTTCCAAAAAACTTTCATTTCCACCTTTGTCTTTAAAAACTCTTTCATTATATTCCTCCTTAATATAAGCTTAGTTAAGTAATAAAAAAAAACAAAAAATATAAACTTAGTTAACTAATTTGATTATATTAAAAAAAATTAGTTAATACTATAACACATTTTTTCAAAAATATCTTGTTCATCTTCTTTAATTCACTTAATCTCTCTCTTACTTAATTCACTTCATTTATGATTGATATAAACTCTTTAATTATATTCTATATTATGCAATGAAAGGTTAGTAATCCCACTTACTTCAAATTTTGTACAAAACTAAGAATCTAAATTAGAATGTTTCTATAAAACAGTAAAAATATGTATTACTTTCAATTCTTAATATAAGACGTAGTTGGATTTTTTTGGGAGAGAATAAAGAAGCGAAATAAATTAAAATAAAGTATTTATATTTATCATTTTTCTTCAAACTAATTTATTTAACTTATAAAACAATATATATTATGATTAAATAATTTATTTATTGCAGAAAAAAAGATTAAATAACTTATTTAATTTTCTTAATATCTCTTAAAAATCCAATTGAATATTATATTGTTATTTTTTTGCTGCAAGGGAGTAAGTGATTTAGTATTTATTTTTAGAGTAAATATCCTTTCTGGTCCCTGACAAAAAACACGACCCCATTTTAGTCCCTGACAAAAAAACCGACCCTTATTCGTCATTTTTATGGGACTAAAAAAGACCTTTTAGAAATTTGTGAGGGATCAAAACGTCCACCAATCGACCATTATTCGTCCTTTTTATGGACTAAAAAGGACATCTTTTTTTATCAGGGACCAAAATGGGGTCCGTGTTTTTTGTCAGGAATCAGAAAAGGTATTAACTCTTAAATATACTAATTTGCTTACCATAAATAATTTACATTTTTGCACACTAGGAACCAAAAAAATAGATTTACTTATTTATTTAGGTAATTTTTTTTAAAAAAATTAATCTGAGATACGACGTTTTGTTTCTTTAATTTTTTTGGGATAATATAAAGGTTTTCCCTTCGTGAGAGTGAAAAATATTTTCATCTATCCTTTTATTAATTTATTATTATCTGGGCTGTCGTAACTGGATCCAAGTTCGATATCACCATGGCCCACAGGTCCACAACACTGATATTTAGAAGACAATCCGGAGAAGTGGAACCTATATTCCTTGGAAATTTCTTGAAGCGCTGTAGGGTTTTTCCCTTTCCAGGATAAATTCTTGATATCTTCTTCGGCTTGATCTCTCAAGGTCTGGGCTATATTTTTGTGATCGACGCAGAAATTTTCCCGTAAAATTGCAGTAATCTTTCTTTCTATTTCTTTGTGAATTTTGTATTTCTCACACAGTTTTGTGAAGGTGCTGCTGACTGCTGTTGCATACGTTTGTCTTTTCCTTTTGAACTAGTCTTGGGTTTGATTCATACTGTAGGATCTATTTACAGGCTTCCGACAATGTCGCGGGTTTATGTTGGGAATTTGGACCCTCAGCTCACTGAGAGGGACCTTGAAGATGAATTTCGTATCTACGGCGTTCTGCGGAGGTAAATATATCAAATATCCTCATTTTCCTCCGATACTTATCGTAGCTAACTTTTCTTCCTGATTTCGTTTCTTCTCATCTTTAGCGATCATATGTTGTGAAATCTGTGCGTTTGTGTAGGTAGCTTTTGCTTTAATTGGCATTTGGAATTTGAGACTAGGAGCTAACGATTTTCATTTTGCATATATGGAAAAGGAATCATTCGGAGTTAAGACTAGAATTTCAGGCTGCCCATGCCAGAAATATTTTATTTTTATGCTGCTCTCAATTATGACATGTGTTGGCCTCTTTTGGCCCATTTCAACTCTTAGTGTTCGATAAGTTAATAAATGAACATTGGTTGTTTTTGGTGAACGAAGAGCATTTGTAGCTGATATTCAATGCTGTCAGTAACTCTTTTATGAATCATCTCTTGGGAAGTTTCCTTCTTCCAAGTATTTAAGTTTGTTGCATCACAAGAGTAGTTTGCATGGTGTATATTTTTGGCTACCATCTAGGGTATAATATATGATCTAACTTTATAAATTGGGAGGGAAGGATTTTCACATTATCTGTGGCATCATGCCTAGCACTCGTTGCTTGTTGCATTCCGTGGGACAGTGCTTGATAATGGACTTACATCTTGAATGCTTGATTATGATAAACATGGTTGATGCAGCGTCTGGGTTGCTCGAAGGCCACCAGGTTATGCATTTCTTGAATTTGATGATAGGAGGGATGCCCTTGATGCAATTCATGCTCTGGATGGTCAGTATATGTTCTTGTTAAGTTGATTTCTTGCTAAGTTCGTATTTGTACCTTTATTTATGGTAGTCTTGCAGCGCTATCTCTATCTTTTTAATATTTTAATCCTATTTATGTCTATCTTTTTAATATTTTAATCCTAATTCATGTCTCACATGACTAAATGACATGCAGGAAAAAATGGATGGCGTGTAGAACTTTCTCATAATTCCAAAGGTGGTGGAGGACGGGGCGGACGTGGACGTGGAGGTGAGGACTTAAAATGTTATGAGTGTGGCGAGCCTGGTCATTTTGCTAGGGAGTGCCGCATGCGTGTTGGTTCACGAGGCTTTGGAAGTGGGCGTCGACGAAGCCCCAGTCCATATCGGCGCCGTAGAAGTCCAAGTTATGGTCGCAGGTGGGTTTTAATTTTTGGATATCTCAGTACATATGCATTCATAACTTTGTCTAATTGTGGTCTTGTAGAAGATTCTTGAGAATTGATCCCATGAGTTAGTGCATTGAACTTGCTTCATTTTGTCAGGAGCTATAGCCCTATTGGAAGAAGATCTCCTAGGCGACGTAGCATTACACCTCCTCGACGTGGACGCAGTTACAGCAGGTCCCCTCCATATCGTCGCTCTCGCCGTGACTCTCCTTATGCTAATGGGTAGGTTTAGCTGTGTTCAATGCAATTGCTGTGACTGATTTATCTTCATTTTTGTTGACTACATATATGTAAACTTAATTACTTATTTTTACAGAGATTAAGGTCGGAATGTGAATGGCGGAAAATGCTGGATGACCTTTAGGAGTGGCATCTGCTGTAGTGTATTACCTCAGGACTGCATGAGTAAACTATAGATGTTAGTTATGTTGACATTCTGGTAATGGTCAGTGTTAGATATTTGGTTTTTGAAAGCACCTGCAAGGTGTTACAGCCGCCGAAAGGATGCATGGGACACTTTAGCATCTTCTGTCCCTCTTCGGCTAAACTTAAAGGTCTCTTCCAACTTTACATAGCAACTTATGTTACTTGCTAATTATTAGTTTCACTATTCTATTTATATGCTATGGTACTGTAATGTATTGTCATATATAGATCCTAAAGGATGTTTTTGTTTTCCTTTTGTTGTGAGGTGTGATTGTCAGCAAATCGTCACTCACTCCACCTTTTTGTCTGCTTCTCTGCGCTACAATCATCTCATCTAGTTCCTTCTGCATTCAAGTTGACTTAAAGTGTGAAGTTGACAACTTGGTTGTGCCCCTCGAATTTTTTGTCTTCTGCTGTGAAGCTTCTGTTTGTTAACCTTTTTATCGGCCCTTCATTAAAGGATTTCTACGGTTGCACCTTCCTTATGAGTTGGAGCAGTCTAAAGCTGGAAGGGTATAACATAGTGTTTGACCTCTGCATCTTCATCATTGAGTCATATGTGCATTGTTGGTCTGTCGCTGCGTTTGTTATATGCTCCACAAAACCAGAATCCGTCTTGGTCGCTTCTCTGTAGTTTTGTTGTCGGCTGCTTCCAAAATCTGCATATTGATTAGAACCATCTACTAGCCTTGTCTGCATGGTTTTTGAAGGTGAGTGCGATCTTCAACTTGGTTCTGTGGGACACCTTTGGCTTTATTCTTCTCTGGCATAGCATCTGTTGTTATCCTGCAATGGATATGCAAGCAATTGCATAATCCATAGGATAAGAAGGATGCGCTGTGTCAAGGATACCGAAAAACTTGCATAATCAATAGGATAACAAGGATGTAGTGTTGAAGGATTTGCAAGAACTTGCATAATCCATTGGTTGGATAGGAAGGATACTCTGTGGTAACATGCTGGTGCCTAGTGTCTTCCATTCTCCACCTTAAGATGGTGTGTTCTCCCCTGAGTCAGCTGATTTTGACTGTTTGGTTCTTCATGGACTTAAGTGAATCTACCTCCGTGAGCGGTTAGTTTCATGGACTTATCGTCTTCATCTGCACCTAAGTTTGTCGAATGCTCTCCCACCCTTTAAGGCTTAAGCAAAAATGGATTTGCTACAGATCATTGACATATAATTGGTTGAGATTGGTATTGCTCGATTCGTCTTTGTTGTTTATTTTTTTCATTCATATTTAGGGATGGGTTGCTGGCCGCCCTTCCCCACATGTGGCATTGTTAATCTTCAATTCATTGGCAATAAACAACAGTTAGGTGTATTGATTTTTTTGGGTGATAATTGATGACTACTCTCTCACTCACACGCACAGATCAATAATCAAGATTTGTGGCTCCTTTTGTAGTAAATTATTCCCTAAAATGATAGCAGCAATTGAAATGGATACTGAATACCCGTAATCATTGCCTTTGATTAAATATTTTAGGGATTATGAGCTTTATGGCCCTTCAAGTTTGTTTTCGTTAATAGTTTGGTCCCTGAAATTTAATTTTGATCAATTAAGCCTCTAAAGTTTTATATATAATTTAGGCTAAAATATACTTTTAGTCATTTGAGTTTACATGAGATGTACTTTTGGTCCCTTAACTAAAGTATACTTTTAGTCTTATAATTCTAATACCTTTAATTTTGCTAACGGAAAATGCAAACTCAAGTGATAACGGTGTGAATTTAAGTAATGATTGTGTAATTAAATGCTATTAATGCTAAATTGAAGAATATATAAAATTTGTGTAATTAGATGTTATTAGTTATCACTTGAGTTTGTTGTGTCAGCGTTTTCCATTAGCAATATTAAACATTAACGGTGTTAGAATTTTAGGACTAAGGGTATGTTTGGTTTGAGGGAAGGGGAGGGGAGGGGAGGGGGGGGAGGGAAAAAAAAAAAGGAGAGGAGGGAAAAAAATTCAAAATTGAGTGTAGTGGGGTCCACCAGTTTTCCTCTCCCCTCCTTTTTTTTCTCTTCCCTTCCCTTCCCTCCCCTTCCCTCAAACCAAACATACTCTAAAAGTATATTTTATAAACTAAGGGATCAAATGTATGCCTTATGTAAAACTTAAAAGACCAAAAGTATATCTTAGCCTACAATTTATATTCTTATTTGATTTTTATCGGATCAACAGTTTTTATGCGATTCATGAAGACCCTGGTCATCCTTGAGTTAATGAATAGACCACACATGTTAAGGATTATGTCTGTAGACTACGGGTATGTTTGGTTTGAGGGGAGGGGAGGGGGGGGAGGGGGAGAAAAAAAGGAGAGGAAGGAAAAAAGTTCAAAATTTACCCAAGTTTTCCTCTCCCTCCCTTTTTCCTCCCCCTCCCCTCCCCCTCCCTCCCCTTCCCTCAAACCAAACATACCTACAAGGATTTTGTCTGGGCATAAAGCTTTAGGGATTTGATTGATAAAAATTATATTTCAGGAATTAAATTGACTATTGAGAGCAACGCAAGGGATTAAAATTTTTATTATCCCAATATATGTTAATATGATGGAAAAAATGGGGGAACGCCCTTGCCAAAAGTCTTATCGGTGAAAATGACTTATTAAAGTATCACTTTGGTCTTATTTATAAGTTTTTTTAAATCAAATTACATATATCAAGGAGAGGTAATTATCTCAATAATTATGAAATAAATTTTTAACTTTGCCCTAATTTATGAATGAGTATTTTTTAACTCTTTTTTCTCTCTATTTTCATTTGTATAATTAATATGGGTAAAATTGTCACATCTTATTTACTACCTGAAATTGAATTTATAAATGGGACCAATTGTTTTTGATAAAAAAAAAGACTAATAAATAGGAAAGAGTATCCATAATTTATTGAGTGGTAGAGTATCCATGCTTAATTTATGGAGTATTGATACTCAGTGGCGGAACGTGGTTGTGGCAGCTGGGGCCTTGGCTCCACTTTTCCCCGACCGATCTTATAAAATTTATTAATATGTATATGTATATATTATATGATATTTTATTTGGCCACAAATTTGGCCCTAGCTAATTTTTTTATTTTCTCAACAAATTAAGGATAATGTTTGTTTCATTACTCATTAGGTCATGAGAGAAAAATAAAATTCTTGTTTGAGATACTGAAAAATTAGTATCATCTTATATATTGTTTTGATTTATAATTATTTGTTTTTATTTTCTAGGTTATTTGATACTCTCTACGGTCCTAATTATAGGAACTATTTAACAGATTTTGAGGGGATTAAGGAGGGAGATAAATTAGTTAATTTTACTCATTTTCCTAAAATGCTCTTATATAAATTTAAAATGACACAAGTTGCCCTAATTATAAGGAGAGGATTTAACATATATTTGTGTATATTTATGTGAATACATATAAATCTATCTATATACATACATAGACACACACACACCTATATATCTACACACACACATATATATACACACTCGCACACACATATATATATATATTGACACACATAAACATAGATATACATATATATGTACACACACACACACACACACACACATATATATAAATGCTCCTAATTATAAGTATAAATAGGGGTATTATAAGAAAAAATTGACAAAAGTTAAAACTTGCTCTTATAATTAGGACCAAAACCAACTCTAAAATGTGTTCCTATAATTAGGACCGGAGGGAGTACTATTTAGTAAATACTACATTTGGTCCTTATTTAAGGAACCGACTAACAATTCTCACAAGTCAATAAAAATAGTTAAAGTCATTAAATTTGTCCTAAAATTTAAGTAATTTTCAATATTATCCCTATTAATTACACTAAAATCTAATATCATATTAATTATTACTCTTTTTTTCCTCCACAAAAAGAGCAATAATTATTTTTTATTAATTATTACTCTACTCGGTACATCTTTTAATTATGGGTATACATGGAAAAAATATTTAATGCTATTTGAAAACAAACAAGTATTTTATAAAAAGAACCAAATATACTTGTTAGTTGGTGCCTTTATAATAAAAAATAAAGAGAGTAGTTGAATATGTTTATTTTTTGGCCGGCTAAATTCTAAAATTATCATCAAACATAACTCTTGAGGCATCCCAATATGAGCATATTGGAGGAGCATCTGCATCACAATATACACATGCCATAAATATAAGTTGGTCAAAAATAACTGTTTGAAGTGAAGACAATGTCAAAATGTTGCCGCTGCCATTCCAACAAAACGTTAATCTTACTCATTCCCTCAAAAAGCATCCCAACCGCATGCTGCACAATCACAAATTCACCAGGTTTGACTCCATGAGACTCAACCTTAGCTAATTTTGTACACTATGCTAACCTCTGCAGATTCACTATTACCATATTGATGACATAAATAAGCCAACAGTCAACAAATTCCTTTCCCAGACAATAAAAGTAACTCAGTAGTCTTCCCTACCTGCCATCTAGTGTTCCTGCATCTGGTAGGACTATGGTAAGCGCCTTCCTATATGCTATATGCACCAAGAACAGAAGCAGGATTGACCAAATTCCAAAACCCACAAATATCTGCACTTTAACAAGAAATCAATATTTAAATTACTCCACTAAACTGTAAATACATAGCTTATTCACATAACTCACCATAAAAGCGAAAATCATCTTCAATGCCCCCTGCCAAGGTCCTCAAGTACCTCCACAACTTGCGTTGATTTCACAAAAGCCGTATGATACTTGTCATGGAGGCCATACTCGTTCTCGTACACCTTAAACCCAGATATATTGCACACCCCTCCTTCAACAATCCTGCAACCAAAACAACTAATGTGCTCAAGTAGGATCCTCTTGTTCTGAAAATCAAAGGTAGGAGAATTCGTTAGTTAATAACAATGACTATCTAACATACAACTCCATAAATTATCAACCCAAGCATACCTGACAGGAAAAAAAAAACATCAATCGATCGGTGTTCAATCACAGGGCGATCAAAAAAATTGCATTGTTACATTCCACCCCATTACAGTAGTACCCACTGACCAAAATACTAAACATATGTGATTCAGCAAAATATTGATAAAGGAATCACACTTGTTGCAAATCACCAAATAACATGTCATCCTACAGCAAAAAAACCAAAATACTGAACTTCTTCATCATACATTCAAAAGCACGACTTCATACATCAAGCCCTCCTAGTCCTGAACCTTGCAAGCAAAGACCTTCTCACTGGCACGAGTTCTTTGAATTTTGGGTTCCAATAATCGAGTAACATGACATCACCTGAAATAAACTCACTCAGTAAGACCTATGTAAAAATCAAAATAAACATTAACCACAAAGCTTAGGCAACCTCTGTCTTTCTTCACAAGTCCATATCGGACAACTAAGCACAGCTTCTGCAAATTAATCATGCGACGGAAGTCCTTCCAAGCATGAATAGCACTCTCCCCATGAAGTTTAACAGTACTTGCCTGACCACTAAAACAAAACCAAAATAAAAACGTCACTAAATCCACAACTCAGCAAGAAATATGTAGAACACAAAATGTAGTACCGGGTTTCACTGAACTGCCTATCACCAACAACAAACTCAAACACCATTCAAGAATTCCCACCCAGACCTCTACAACCCTGTAGAACATGCGCATAAAAGCAATCGGTCAACATCAGTGCAAGGCTTGTACACTAACGATGATGCAGAATTAACAAATGCAACATGCGATCATTATTTAAATCAACCTCTCACGCGGCAACCAGGATACATCTCATCCTTCAGCTTATGCACATCCATCAACAGCAATCCGTGCTCTGGCGCATTAGTGACATCACTGACATGTTCACAAAGAATTGTGTATGGCATGAACATAATATGGTACTTCGGATGCACAACAAAGAAATGCTGGACATAAAACATCTTTCGCTCCCGAAGGACATTGGCAAAACTTGCATTTTCATTATCATCCGAGAACCCTGAGTGTGATTAAGAAATGCTCCACTGTGAGAGTGCTCCTATTGTAATAAGAAAGGACATGTCAAATATAATTGCTGGCATATAGTAGGATTCCTTACTGATTTTAAGGGGAACAAACTAAAAACCTTTTAGGCAGCAAATCTCAGTCAATCTGACAAGGAGGGAGTTGCAGCCAGTGATGACATAATTGCTCCAACCTGTACCTGTGAACAATACGACAAGCTCATGGAATTCCTCAAAAAGGACACTGAGCCGAGACCAAATATACATGCATTGACCGGTACATGTTTGAATTGCTCTCCTTATCCTTACTCACATATTAATTGGGTAACAGATTCTGGTGCAACTACTCACTTGGTTGGATATTTATCTTTGTTAAATTCATATGAGAAACATACAGTGCCCATTAAAAAAAATTAAAATTCCTAATGGTGATAGAGTAATGGTTACTCATATAGGAAGTGTTCAAATTCCAAATGAACTTGAGCTACATAATATTTTGTATGCACCTCAGTTGCCGTTTAATCTAATATTTGTCTCAAGGATTACAAGTGATGCACATTGCATGGTTACTTTCTTCCATAACCATCGTATTTTGCAGGGACTTCAAGCTGGGAAAATGAAGGCGACTGGTCTACAAAATGAACCAAACACTAATATACTTCTTGCAAACTTGGTTGATAAAGGAATTTCTGGTCAGAATGAACCCATAGAAATATGGACCTTACATAATAGGTTGGGTTAAGCCCATTGTCGGTTTTGAAACATCTCAATTTCGTAAAAGACAGGTTTTGATAAGAATAAAAGTCGTGATGTTTGCATTCAATCTAATCAAACAAAACTTCCTTTTGCCTCTAGTTGTATTAAACATGTTCATTATTTTGAATTGCTTCACATGGATGTATGAGGTCCATATAGGACACCTACACATCAAATTCATCAATTCTTTCTTATAATTGTTGATGACTACTCAAGGGCAACTTGCGTATTTTTAATGAGACATAAATCTGAAATTGTTGGATACATAAAGAACTTTGTTGCCTATGTTCTTAATCAATTTGCTTTTCATCTTAAATGAGTACGTAGTGATAATGGAGCTGAATTTGTAAATAACCTACAAACATATTTTCTTGAAAAAGGTGTCATACATGAAACATCTTGTCCATATACTCTAGAACAAAATGGGATTGTGGAGCGAAAGCATCGGGCTCTTAACAAGTTTCTAGAAGTCTTATGCTTCAATCTCACATACCCATTCGGTTCTAGGGGGAGTGTGTCAAAATGACAACATACCTAATTAATCAGATCCCTCTGGATCTTAGGCTTTCAAACCTTTATGAAAGGGTGTACAAGAAACAACTTGATTATAATTGTTTGAAAAAATTTGGTTGTTTGGCATATGCTACTGATTTAACTAGTTGTGATAAATTTTAGTTTCATGCCATTCCTTGTGTATTTCTTGGCTACCCGAGTCATCAAAAGGGTATGTTCTTCTTAACTTGCACACTAAAAGCATTTTGATTAGTAGACATGTTGTTTTTATTGAGGAGGCATTCCCTTTTCTTGATAATCTGCTTGCTGATCAAATAAATAAAAATGCAAAATTTCGCAAAATGTTCTTATTTGATGATGATTTATCTTTAGATTATGTGAGTATGCAGCCTATGGTCACTCCTTCGACAAGAGACCATGTAGACCATGAAACTGGACATGAGAATGGTACTCCTGACTCTGAAACTACACATATTCAATTAGGTTCAAAAACATTGCCTGCTTCCTGTGAAAGGACGACAAGGGAGTGTAGACCTCCCATATGGGCAACAAATTATGTTTGTGGACTTGCTGTCTCCGAGTCAGGATTACCCAAAGAGTAAAGTAATTCTTTGTATCCCATTGAGAAATATGTATCTTATAGTCACATTTCTAGTTCACATATGTGTTTTTTATGTAATATATATTCGGTTGTTGAGCCTACTTCTTAATATAAAGCAATGCAAGATGATAAATGAGTTCAGGCGATGAATATGAAAATTGCAGCCTTGGAGGGCAATAAAACATGGGACATTGTTCCTCTCCCAAAAGGGAGAAGGCTTATTGGTTACAAATGGGTCTATAAGGTTAGGTATTACTCTAATGGCACTATTGATGAGTATAAAGCTCGTCTAGTTGCTAAATGTTTCACTCAAAGAGAAGGGATTTATTATCATGAAACCTTCTCACTGGTGGTAAAAATGGTTACAGTTAGAATTATTTTGAAGCTGGTTGTTATGTATGCTTGGAATTCATTTCAAATAGATGTGGATAACATGTTTTTGCAGGGTGATCTGAACGAAGAAGTGTACATGTCCATTCCCCAAGGTTTTGAAAGCCAAGGGTGGAGAATGGTGTGTAAACTTAATAAGTCAGTTTATGGTCTTAAACATGCTTCTAGACAATGAAATGATAAATTGTGTGTTGCACTGGTTTGTGGTGGTTTTAAACGTAGCAAGTATGATTATTCTTTATTCTTTTAAAAAATTGGCGTTGACATTGTATTAGTTCTAGTGTATATAGATGATATGATAATTACTGATAATTCAAAAAAAGCAAGTTCAAGAAGTAAAGTACTTGTTACATAGCAACTTCAAGATCAAAGATTTTGGAATAATGAAATATTTCCTTGATATTGAAGTAGCTAGGTCAACAAAGGTTATAATACTTTCACAATGAAAATATATTTTAGATTTGCTTGCAGAGACGGATATGAGTGATTGTAAACCACTATCAAATTATCAGCATATGAATAAGGGAAGCATAAGAAAGAGGACCTATTTAGGGACCCAAAAAGATATCGAAGACTAGTGGGTCTTCCATGAGAGAACAAAGCATATTGAGATAGATCTTTATTTTGTTCGAGAAAAGCTTTTAGAAAAAGTGATTGCCTTGCAGCATGTTCGATCTTATAGTTAAGAGGAAGATATCCTAACAAAGGCAATAAGTAAAGAGATGCAGGATAGAATGTTGAATAAGTTAAGAGCTATTGGTTTGTTTAGCCCCGGGGTGCCTCAACATAGATTGCACATACATGCATGTTTTGAGCCCTTGAGAGGCTTATAAGTGCTTATGCACATTAGTAGAAACAACACTTGTAACACCTCAAATCCAACACTTGAAAACTTGGCCAAAATATTTGAAATATCTCCAATAAGGATAATCATCAACCAAATCATTAAATAACATAACCATTTCAAATAGAATTCATAGTACAAAGCCAAAATATGTTTCCAAAATATTTCAGTTTAATACAAAGCGGAAGTCTTAGAGTCATGGCAAATAAAAATAACATAACAAGAGCTATAGGAGTACAGAAGAGCCTTCAAAGCTCACTCCATAGGTGTCTTCCCTTGCTCCCTACTTGGATATTCACCTGAAAAATGTTAATATGGGATGAGATTCCACATCTCAGTAACTATTGAACATTCTACCGTACACAAGCAAATCATATATGACCAAAAACAAGAGATAATAAAATACATTGATTTATGTGTGTGTGTGTGTGTGTGTGTAATTTTCCAAAAGTTCTCATAAAAAGAATTTACAAAAAGATTTATCATTTATCAATTGGAACTGTATAGTAATATATCATGCAATATGCAGCCTCTCTTATATCCTTTTCCATCCTTATACCGCTGATTGAAGCCATAGGCTAACACATAGTCCAACAGAAACACATTCATATGACTGAATTGTTCCAAGCTCATCAAAACTTAAGATATACCCGGCCAAAAGTATAGAACTTAAGTATGGACTATGGCTCCCCTCCTTTTCAGAATAAAGGAAGTGTCACATGTCCCACAACTCCAATGCAATCCCGGCCAGAGGAAAACATGGGAGAAGGGGCCCTGAAAAGTACCAACCACTATGCACCGAGTGGTGGCATAAAAACATATCATGTAGATTTCTCCAAACTCCAACCCATCATAAATACAACCGCCATGATAAATGTATTCATTCAAAATTGATGCATTACACTTCTATTTATATCAAATATAATCATAGAAATTTATGGATAATAAGCAGTATCACTGTACGTATTCATGAATAGTAAATACTGTATGTATACATGAACAGTAAATAGTAAATCAATATGTATAAATAGTAAAATACTGTATATCTATAAGTGAATAGTAAAATACTGCATATAAGTGAATGGTAAAATACTATACATATACGTGAATAGTAAATCAGAATGTATAATACGTGTAACTAGTGCCATGTATGAAATACAAATATAAAATTCTCATAGCAAAATCTTAAAACCTTATAACCCATGAAATATTTTATCAAATATATTAGTCTATTTTTGTATAAGCATAAGAAATATAATCATACATTATTCACAAGTATAAGTAAGAATATCTAGAGTTACCTGTTACTCGTTAATTCCCAAGTAATCACCAAAAGCAACTACCAGTATCCCTAAATAATTATCTCTACGCTTTCCTTCTTTCTTTCTTTCTTTCTCTCCTCTCTCTATTTCTCACGCTTGCTCTCCCTGAATATGCATCTGAAGGTGCATATTTATAGTGGTTGAGGAGAGGTGGTTAGGTGAAATTGAGGGGTAGTTGGAGGGGTAGCTGGAGAGGTAGTTAGATGAGGTAGATGGAGAAGTAGTTGGATGGGGTAGTTGGAGAGGAATTTATTACCCTCTAATTATAACGGTCGACCACGTTTCTAACATTAGATAGTTTTACTCCTATATTGCAATGGGCGGTATTCAAAACGTGCACACGTGTGGAGGTTATTAATTTTGATAAAAAGCATGAACAAAGACCACGCACCAACAGAGCACCCCCCCCCCCCATCTCTTTAGAAGATTGCCCACACGCAACTTTTTTTTTTTTTTTTTTTGGCTCAGCCTCACGCAACTTATACATCAACATGTTAAATGCGCATTTAATGAATAAGACAACATAACAAAGATGAGGACTACGGTATTTGCTCTTATAGCGTTGACCGAGCCCAAAACGAAGATGGACTGTTCATTGAGCCATGATTGGCTCGATGAATAGTAATCATTTAGAGAAGCCGTCGACAAAAACGGCTCAATGAACAGTAATGTGCAAAACATTTTAATGATTTATTGATTAGATCCTTCTTACCAGTAAATTTTTTATTGGGGGGCTTTTTCTCAATTTTTCTTAGTTTAATTTGATTCCAATCTCTCTGTTTTATATTTAATCACTATTACTTATTCCTTGGTCTGTTGATTTTTAGAGCTGTGTAAGTTTGACTTGTCATGTTTTGCCTTCTCTCGTCCACCTGTGTTAAACGTTGTGGGTCTGGTTTTCTTAAATCACAATCGAATTTGATAGCTTGCACGTTTTAACAATTTTAACGTGAAATAAAAAATGCTAAATCTGTTTTATCAACTGTTTTTTTTTTTTTGCCACAAAAATGAAGATACATTATTTATTAAACCATCATACAATCCTATCAACTTTCGGCTTTAAACCAGCAAACAATATAAGGAATCGTGAATAGCAGGCGTCGCTTGTGAGAGACAAGTCTCCCTCTATTGCTATCATGTTAGGAACCAACGTCCCACGTTGATTTATTCTAGGAAGCAAAATTTGTGAGGACAAGAGCTATGTTAGTTATTTTCAGTTTCATTCCAAGTTATTATTTCAAGGCATAGGGAGTTAATTTCTGTTATTCGTCCAGACTTCGCAGGCGTGTCATGTGTGGTTATTTGGATTATGAATGAAGTACTATTCAGAAAAATACTCTTCGCTTAGAGTTTCAGATTCTGATTCTAGTCCTCACTCTCCTCCTCTCTTCTTCCTGTCTCTCTTTTCCTCTAGACCCTAACAGATCATGGCTCAGCGCCGCAGGGCAACTTTTGTATAAGGAGTAAAGAGTAACACTTTGATCAAATTGAGAACACATATATTTGGCTGCGCATTTCTGAATATACCATAATAAAAAAACCACAGTCAACTATAATTTAGGGCTTATTTAAAATGGCAACTGCATTTCATAGCAGATCAAAAGTAGCTGTTTGCATCTAAAGCTTATCCAAGACCTCATCAAATTTCCAAACTAAAAATGACATCTGAATCCATCAAATGTAGCCTACAACTAATTCTCGCGGTATAAGATTCGCTCTTCATGAAAACAAAATTAAAAGCTCTAGCTTATTGTTCATAACTAGAATCCAAGGATAAATAGTAGCCTTCTACAACAGTCATACATGGTCCTTCAAGACGTTGAAAATCCTCACTCTGCCTTCGATTCAATCACCTTCTTGGCAAAAGATGGCAGACAGAAAGCTGCTGTATGAATCTGTTATTGAATACGAGGTTTCATGTAAGTTGAGATAAACAAGTAAACAAGCGGTAAGAGAGAAAATGTTTGGAGACGAAACACACCTCGGAGTTGTAAAACTTGAGTGGTGTGTCTGACTTCTGACTGAGAATTTGATCGATAGGATTCACAGGCTGCTTGAAATCAACAGGAGGTCCCTCAGTTGAGCAAAGCATAAAACCAATCACCCCACTGAAATGAAACAGTAAAAGCAACATCATTCAAAATCATTCTCTCATTATCCTCCCACAGATGGCACATTAACCTCATGTTTGGAGACTCCTAAGAATAGTAAAAACAAATTTACCACCTTGGGTAGTTTTCCTTTCTGATATTCCCTCCCTCCTATTTTCCTCTCACTTTTCCCTCCATTCAACCATATTGTAACAAAACAATGACATGTCCAAGTACAACCAACAATGCAAGTGTGATAAACTTCCTATAGATAAGGCATGCCTTGCAGACCGCTATAGATAGAAAATAATACAAGGAGGAAAAAACCTTGGGTATGTTGGCACGGTAGTCCAAGCATAGTTGACGGAGCCTTTGAATATTTGGCGGCAATTTACAACTATGCCCTCAATGATATTCATGTGAAGCCATATACTTTCCGCTTGAGTACACATAACTCCTCCAGGACGAAGAGCCCTAGCAACCGACTCAAAAAAGGGCTTCTCAAAAAGCTCTTGAGCAGGGCCTGAAATATACCAAATACAACCTCTCTCTTAAGGAAACAATTTGAATTACTCTCCAAGATCAGAAGAATTATAAGGCATCAAAGTTGCATCACACCTATAGGGTCAGATGAGTCCACAATAACTGCATCATAAGTTGCTTCTGGAACTGCCTTCAAGAATGCAACTCCTAGACCATTAAGAGGTAAGCAAGCATGAGATGAATTCTCTGGAAATAGGAAGCAGGCTGTTAAAATAAAAAGGAAAACGAAAAAGCTGACCATACCATCACCAATATGAAGTGTCACGCGTGGATCCTCATACCCTACAGCTACTTCAGGGAAAAACTGCTTGGAGACCTGCAAAGATAGAAGACTCAAGATTGATGTACTGCACATATTACTACTCATATCATAATCAATTTAATTACTACTCATATCATAGTAAGAACTGATTTTCTTCTGAAGTAAAAATCCCACCCAACTTAGAAAAAAGTGCAGATGGAACTACTTATATGGAAGTAACATGGGAATCTGCAACCATTAAAGTTCAGGGTTGCTTTGAGGAGGAAAAAGAGTAGAATTATCAATCACTCACATCAACTACCATCTTGTCAATTTCGCAAATGTCTATCTTCTCAACTGAAGAATAGCGTGATACTTCCCGTAGGACACCGCCATCCCCTCCACCAATAACCAAAACCTATAAAAGAACATAATGGTAAGTAAAACAGAAATTCAGATTCATAAAGTTAAAAATTTACGGTAGGGAGAACCAGAGTGATTTTTCCAAGTGTTTCTGTTTGTTATTGACCAGTATTTCATAACCACAACACAGTTTTATTCCAATTATATTCTAGATATCTTATCTCAACCTACTAGTATGATCTTTTCTATTCTCCCCAACAATTGCCTCAACCTTCTAAGATAAGGTCGAAGAAAAATAAAGGAAAAAATGGCTTACAAATAAACATGTGGTGCATGTGTGACAGCAGAGAAAGGAGCAACAAAATGTCTGAGTAATTTAGACAAATTCATTCCTAGATCGCTAGAGGTGTAAAAAGACCTTCTTGGGATCTGGTATAGAGGAAAGAGGAAGATGAGCGATCATCTCTTGGTAGGCACATTCATCCCTTTCAGTGAGTTGAATTACTCCATCCAAAACAAGAACTTTACCATATGCTGATGACTACAAAAAGAAAAACAGGTCACTTGTTAATATAATAAGGAACACCGAACGGGTATAAACAATAATAGCTTTTTCTGCAGAATGCTAAACCTGGAAGACCATGACATTCTGGTAATCAGACTTCTCTTTAAATAAAATCTCTTCAACCTTCAAAGAGTGTGCTTCCCCTGAAAATTTACCGCCAATTTTTAATTCATAAGTAGTATTCTAACCCAAGTTCAAGAGATGCAAGTTTGAAGATATTTTTGGTTTTTCACTCATTAACTAAAATCGCAGGAAGTATCTAATTAATTCATCGTTACTTGAGGGATTCAGGAAGTATGAGTGCTAGACGAAACAAAAACCATGACACGGAAAAAAGCCGACAAGCAGGAGGATATGATGATAATTTGACAGAAATCAAGAAAAACATATCAATCATGAGACAGGAAACTTAAGAAGAATTGGCATAAAATCATTCAAATCAATAAATCCACGTATATTTGACATGGGAAAGAACCCACAAAAGGGCAAGAAATCGTAAATTTACCCTTCGGTTTTCTATCAATCACATGAAAAACAAGCAGTAACACCTTTCTTTTTCGGGAACCAAACGTATTGATAGGAAGCAACCCTGAAGGCATCAGATAAAAAGGGTTTTAAGAAGAAACTAACCGGGCCACATTGGGCTGATTTCGGAGAACCACCCAGGAATTAAAGCTGAGACACCGTTTCCGTCGGCCTCCATAGAGAGGGTCGAAGCAGAGACACCATTCTCTCCATCTTCTCTCTGCCTCTTCACAGGCAAATCGGTAGACCCAACGACGCCGTCAGATGCCATATCTTCCTCTTACCCCTACCGATCGAATTCTATCTCCGCCTCAACAGTCTCTAGTTAATGTGAAGACCCGTTAGTACGATAACAAAGGCCAGAGACGCGCTGGGCTTCCCGGCTTTATAAGGGAGCTGAAAAATTGAATAATGTAAAGTGGAGGGCAGCTAAGAAATACAGTAAAAAGAATCTGCTTTGTGTAGGACGCGTTTGGGAGGGAGGGTTGTTGGGGGATGAACCGTGAAGTAAAATAAGGTGTATCCAAACAGTGCCCTGTGGTTTGCATGTTACGTGTTCTTTTACTGATAAGTACAAGGGTAAATGATAGGGCTTTCAATTAGGTCTCTTTGGGATTAGGGCGAGGTAGTGACAGGTTAGAGTAGGTGACTCGTCACATGACTTCAGGAAGGATAAAAAAGATTTTTTATTCGCTGATTTTTTTAAAAAATAAACAAGAAATTTGTGTGTACCATCCTTGATCTTATTTATGAATCTCTTTAGACAAAAAAATTTGATTCTATTTATAAATTATTTTTTAAGTAATAAATGAGATTGTGACAATTTTTCTCATATTAATTATATTAATAAAATAGAGAGAGAAGAATGAGTTTAAATATACTCATTCATAAATAAGGATAAAGTTGAAAATTTACCTCATAACTATTGAGCCAACTACCTCTAATTGGTTAAAATAAATAGAAAGAGAAGAATTAGTTAAAATAAATTTGTAAATAAGATTAGAGTGAAAGGAACAAGTCTAAATGCTGAAACAATAGTTTTAAAAGTCCAAATATAAATTTTTCTATATGTGAAAATTGTAAAAATACTTTTAAAAAGTTAAAATAAACTAACAATAATAACACATTATGTGTTTGGAATAGGATGATAAAACTAATTTTTTTTGCAATCTAACTTTTATAAACTTAAAATTAGGTAAGTGTGTATTGGTTTGAGGGAAGGGAATGCAATGAGATGAGAGGGGTGGGAGGAGACCTATTTCTTTCATTTGGTTTAAATTTTTAAGTGGAAGGAAAGGAAAAATTTTAGGTTAGATTCCCTCCCCCCCCCCCTAAAAAAAATGATCTTTTCCCTTCTTATTCCCTTTAGCAATCCAAACAATGTAACATATCATCCCCTCCTCTCCCTTCAAACCAAACACATCCTAAAAATCAGATTGTGTAATACGAGTATGATTTATGTTTAGATTGGTTGTACCATAAGTGACTTTTCTGAAACTGAAACTTATTTGGATTAACAGTGACATAAGTGATTTTTGTAATAATTTTAAAAAAAATTAAATTTATAAAGAATAGTTAATTTATTACTGATTTTTTTTTGAAAATATTAAAATACTTAATTAAATATATTTAATAAATAAAAACTCATATAAAGTAAATCATCCATATGCAAAAATTTTAGTCAGCAAATCTAAGATTTCCGGAGGGATTGACATTTTTCTGTTTTGTAAGATTTTGGTCAAAACCATAAATATAAGATAAACCATAAATCTAAGATTTTGGTAAGATATTGGAGGGATTATGTCAACAAAAAATCTAAGATATTATTATCTTCTCTCTCTTCCCTCTTCCCTCTCCCGCTCGCTTGTTTGTTCCCGGAGGAATCGACGTTTTTCTGTTTAAAGAAACAGAAATCAACAGCCTCAATCGGTGTTGATGAAAAGCTTCAACGACGCGAGACCTTGCAATTAAAGATTTGCCGACCCTCTAACTCGCCAAGAAACAGAAATCAACAGCCCCCAAACTGGTCGGCAAACATGAATGAACAGTAGAACAAATCCACAGGGCAGGGCTGAGCAGATAAGTTGAGCAAATCGTCGACGAACAGATTTCGATTTCATGCCAAGCAATCACCAACTACTTGCATGCATAGATCGGCGGGAGAGAAAACGGACAAACCTATAACCCGTACCCACAAGACTGCTCGACTTCGGTTGAGTTTGGAGGTCGTCATTGTTCTTCACCACCTTCTTAAGCTGGAGAGGACAGCAGCGATGCAAGCTGAAAAAGAGGGTGGAGAGATTTTTTTTTTTTTTTTTCAATTGACTAGACCTTCTTTTCAAGTGCGACTGAGAGAGAGCGGGAGGTGCCATCACTACTCACTACTGTGATTCTTCTTCAAGTTGGACGAGCTTGGTGAGGGAGAAGGAACGGGATAAATCTGGGTTAATATAAATTTTGAAACCCCACCTAACTGGGAATTGGCTTCTGGATCCTGATAAGCAACTCAAAGTGGCTTAAGGAGTGACTGGTTTGTGATTGTGATGTGAGAGGATTTTTTCATTGTCATGTTATTTTTATAGGATAGGATATTGTCATTACCATTTTTTTACCATTAAATCAGAATCTCATTTATCTTTATCATTTCTCTCTCCTATTAAGATTCTAATCTAACGGTGAAAAAGTGGTAGTGATTTGGTAGTGACATAAAATTGGTAGTGACAATATCCTATCCCATTTTTATAATATTAAGATGTTTTCCATAGTTTTATTTTTAATTTAAATGATTTATTTCAAAATTAAAGAACATTTACATGCGTTTTATGAAGAAATGCATAGTTGAAAAATTTGCAAGATGGTTACTTGTTATTCTTTTTTTCCCCACCAGGCACCAAGTGCTTGTTATTCAATAATTCAAAATTTTAAGATTGTATAGTCAGAATTTTTATGGATTTGTGGATAAAAAAATATATGGATTTGGATTTCTTAATTAAGGCTCTATCAGTTGGGCCTCAATTAATATGTTAATCATTGGAGTATGAGATAATGTTATGTGACATGTGTAGGTGAGCTCAACTCCTCTCTTAAAATGTCAGTATAAAATAAAAAAAGTTATAGAAGAGAACACAATAATCAAAGGCTATTATGTGTGGTGTTTTAGAAAATATATGTCATGTTAACTAATTTAGTTATCTTTTCTAATTTAATTTAATTAAATAAATATATTTTAACTAAAGGAGTACTAAATACCCTTTTTTTTCTTTCTGAATTTGCAAGTTAAACGTGCGGCAAAGATCAAACTCTGGAAGGAAAGGCCAGTTAAGGCTGGGTCCCATGCCACTGCGCTACCGAGGCGGTAGCCCAGGTCTGGGTGTTGCTCATCTGGTTCTGAAACGTGGACCTACAAAGGTGCTTAAGCTCTTTAAGCCTCCAGTGGAATATTCCAAATATGAAACGACACGAAGAGGGGGACGGAACGAAAGAAAATGGGGAATAAATTAAAAGGTATGGACCCCACATTTATTTTATATATATATAATTTTTCCCCCTCCCCCCTTTTGCCAAATTAAAGGAGACGAAGAAGTAAGTTACGAGGAAGTTAAGAAAAAAAATGTGTGGGCACCATTTATATTATTATATATAATATTATTATTATTATTAAATAATTATATTATTATATATAATAATATAATTTTTTTTCCTTTAACAAACGCAAGAAGATGAAGGGGAAGAAGTTGATGGAGAAAATAAAATGATCGTGGGTCCCATATTATTATTATTATTATTATTATTATTTGTATATAATTTTAAATTCATTTATATAAATAAAACACTTAATTTTATACCTGTAGATTTTCTCTAAACCTTATATTACTTAATAAAAAGTCCTAAAAATACCTAATTACTATAAATAAAAATTGGGATGTTACATAGAACATTGTCGCCCTCCCTCCTTAGTAGTAGAACATTGCTACTAAGCAGACTTCCAACTTCGTCGACCACCTTCACTGGAGCCTAAAGGAGCTTAAGCACCTTTGTAGGTCCACGTTTCAGAACCACAATGTCGTCTTAAGGAGCTTATTATATATATATATATTTATATATATATAGTTGAATTTTGGGAGGGGGTTTATTATTACACCCCGTTCTGTCCCCTTACCTTCTTTTTTTTAAAACACAACAGAATGTGCAATCCAGCTTGAGCGTGAGCGAGAAGAGAGAGAGAAAGAAAAAGAAAGAGGAAGTGAGGGGAAATTTATCAAAATAGAAATAAAATAAAAAAGAATTACCAATTTGGAGCACTGTTGAAACTATGTACCGGAATAATGCTGACGTCACAAATGGCGTCGTACTTTCTGACGCCACATAAGTGGCGTCAGAAAGTACGACGCCACTAGTGGCGTCGTACCTTCTGACGCCACTAGTGGCAGAGTCAACTTTTTTTAAGTAAAAAATTGGGTTTCCTCTCTTTAAAAAAAATTAAAAAAATCGATTCTGCCACTAGTGGCGTCAGAAAGTACGACGCCACTATGTGGCGTCAGAAAGTACGACGCCACTAGTGACGTCAGCATTATTTGGGTATATAGTTTCAACAGTGCTCCAAACTGGTAAATATTTTTTTTTAAGATTTGTATTTTGGTAAATTTCCCAGGAAGTGAGGAGTAAAATGGTGGAAATTATTTGGTATTAGCAAATTGGGAGTATTAAAGTATAGGTAAAAATAGACTTGGATAAAAGTAACCGTGGTTTATTTTTTTATATACTTGTCAACTATATGTAAATTGTTTTGGGATTTGTTTTACCTATGGAGGACTTGATTGTATTTTAATATAAATTGTCATGGTAGTTGTATTGTGATGGTTGGAGTAAGGGGGAATTTGTATGATGAGATCTCTTTATGCCATTACTTGGTTTACAGTGGATGATTTTTGTCAGGGCCCCTTCTTCCATATTTTCCTTTAGCCAAGATTGGAACTGGGGACACATGACACCTCTTCAGTTGTGTTCAAGGAAATGAGTCATAGTCCAGATTTAAGCTCTACACATTTGGCTGGGCGTATGTATCTTAAAATTTGGTGAGCTTAGGACAATCCAGTTCAATGGATGTGTTTTTGTTGGGCTATATATTAGGCTATGGCTTTAGTCGGCAGTATAAGGATGTAAGAGATATAAGTGAGGCATATTACATATTTGTTGTATAGTATATTATGATATCTTTTGTGAAATGTTTGGGAAAAAAAATAAATTATGATGTTTTGGAACACTTTTTAGGAGGAGGTTTTGGTAACCAAATTGAGAACTAGTTTGTAAAATGCTTACGTAAAGTACTATAATTATTGAGAGTTTAAACTGTATATTCTTGATATTGGTTTGCATGTATATTTCTGAATAACCAAAGATTATTGAGATCTTTGGATTTTATTGTTACTATTTTTATTTTTTCCAGGTGATTATTTTAGTAGGAAGAAGTAAAATAAGGGACATATGAAGTGAGTGTTAAAATCTCTTTTATACTCCTAAAACTCATATTATGTCATTTGTATTTATCATGACACTAAGACTTCCGCATTTTTCTAACTATGAAATATTTTGGGATATAAACTTGTCCCGGTATAAATGGGTTTTTGTTGAGTGGCCATATTACAAATAAGTATTTGATCATTGGATTTGAGGTGTTACATTCTACCACTGAAGACAAAGGAGCCACAATGAGAGAGGGAGAGAGTCGCGTGGGAGATAGGAGGGTTTTATGTATGAACTCAGATCTATAGCTACACTTACTAGGTATCCTCTGAAAGTAGTTTGAATCACCGTAGCAGCATAGTTCTCCCTAGCTTAATTCGAAGGACTCTTCAATCTAGCAGCTTCCACCGCCGCATGAGCGGTGACCATCGCCACTTCAGCCTTCACCACCACCACAGAAAGAGCATGTTCTTATTTGTCACCGATGCCGTCGTCGTTGTCACAGGACACAAGTACATGTTTGGCAGTCGTAGCAGCCAAATAAGAGTTCTGCTTTGTTGGAGTGCTGGATACTCACTGTTGTGTCCTGATTCGATGTTATTCTGAAAAAGCCATCATCTTTCTCTCTTTTGTGAAAAAAAGGAATTCAGGAAATGGATGATTCTTGATAAGAACATAAATGGATGATAGAGGAAAATCGAAGTTGAATTGCAATGAATCAATTTACCTTGTCGTCTTCTTATTCCTGGTTTCTTTTGTCAGTGTCTTTGGTGGGAGATCTAAATTCCCTTTTCACAGTGGTTAACCAGGAGATACCTCCCTTCTTCAAAAAAAAAACGGGGGAAATTACGCGTAGATCCCAAGGAAGAGAATTTATCACAATAAAGTCCCTTGAAATCATGAAATTTACACAAAAGTCCCTAGGGACTTCTGTGTAATTATTTGTGAATGTACAATTACCAATCCGACCTTCCCTCTCATATGTCTTCCAATTCCACTCTCTCTCCGTTCTCCTTCTTCCTTCTCCTCTCTCCCTTTTTCTTCTCTCTTTCAGAAATGATTCAACCCACAGAAAGACTTAATCCGACCTACTCAAGTCAAGTGGCGAGAAGATAAAATAAGACATTGCCATTGTTATACTCTCTCTATCGGCTATCTAATGAATATATATATATATATATATATATATATATATATATATATAATATGTGTGTGTGTGTGTGTTTTTTTTTTAAAAAAATTCAAATCGACACCTTCAGTCGATTTTCGATTAATCTATCAGAAGATTATCATACCTTTACAAAGCCGAGAGTGATCAGATCTGCGATTTTGCCACAGCCCAACGACTTGCGACTTCAGTGAGGTGATTCGCTACTTGAGACTTAACACTTAAGACGAGGTCGAGAAGGCGAATGCTTTTGAATGGTTCAAATACTTCAATCTTTAGGTCGGCCATAATTACAAGGAAAGGAAGCAACAATAAGCACTTTGTAAATTGTAATGAACAAGTAATATAGCATTTTTTCATTTCTCAAGTCTAGAGACTATTTACAACAACAAATGCTATATTTACAACGGAAAAAACATATATTTACAACAAACTTTCAAAACCAGGATTTTTTTCATTTCTCAAGTCCAGATATTAAGTTCAATGAGTAGGTGCAAATAGTCACTTACTCATACAACTTAATATTTTGAAATGATATTCACTTTTTAAGCTAGCCTTATATAACTGTCAAAATTCTCAGAAGATGTTGTGAATATATGTTTTTTTGTCGTAAATATAGCATTTGTTGTTGTAAATAGCCTCTGGACGTGAGAAATGAAAAAAATTCTGGTTTTCAATTGTTGTTGTTAATATATGTTTTTTTTGTTGTAAATATAGCATTTGTTGTTGTAAATAGCTTTTGGACGTGAGAAAAGAAAAAAATCCAGGTTTTCAAATGTTGTTGTGAATATATACTTTTTCTGTTGTAAATATAACATTTGTTGTTGTACATAGCCTGTGGACGTGAGAAATGAAAAAAAATCCAGGTTTTCAAAGGTTGTTGTGAATATATGTTTTTTCTGTTATAAATATAGCATTTGTTGTTGTAAATATTCTCTAAACATGAGAAATGAAAAAATCCAGGTTTTCGAAGGTTGTTGTTAATATATGTTTTTTATATTGTAAATATAGCATCTGTTGTTGTAAATAGCCTCTAGTTTTCAATGGTTGTTGTTAATAGATGCTTTCATTTCTCAAGTCCAGAAGCTATTTACAACAACAAATGCTATATTTACAACAGAAAAAACATATATTAACAACAACCATTGAAAACTAGAATTTTTTTCATTTCTCACGTCCAGAGGCTATTTACAACAACAAATGATATATTTACAATAGAAAAAGCATATATTAACAACAACCATTGAAAACCAGAATTTTTTTCATTTCTCACGTCCAGAGGTTATTTACAACCACAAATGCTATATTTAAAACATAAAAAGCATATATTCACAACAACCTTTTAAAACTTGGATTTTTTTCATTTCTCATGTCCGAGACTATTTACAACAACAAATGCTATATTTATAACAGAAAAAGCATATATTCACAACAACCTTTGAAAACCTGGATTTTTTTTCTTTTCTCACGTCCAGAGGCTATTTACAACAACAAATGCTATATTTACAGCAGAAAAAACATATATTCACAACAACCTTTGAAAACCTGGATTTTTTCTTTTCTCACGTCCAGAGTCTATTTACAACAACAAATGCTATATTTACAAAAGAAAAAACATATATTAACAACAACCATTGAAAACCAGAATTTTTTTCATTTCTCACGTCCAGAGGCTATTTACAACAACAAATGTTATATTTACAGCAGAAAAAGCATGTATTCACAACATCTTCTAAGAATTTTGACAACTATATAAGGCTAGCTTAAGAAGTGAATATCATTTCAAAATATTAAGTTGTATGAGTAAGTGACTATTTGCACCTACTCATTGAACTTAATATTTGGACTTGAGATATGAAAAAAATCTTGGTTTTAAAAGTTTGTTGTAAATATAGCATTTGTTGTTGTAAATAGCCTCTGGACTTGAGAAATGAAAAAAATGCTATATTACTTGTTCATTACAATTTACAAAGTGCTTATTGTTGCTTCCTTTCCTTGTAATTATGGCCGACCTAAAGATTGAAGTATTTGAACCATTCAAAAGCATTCGCCTTCTCGACCTCATCTTAAGTCTCAAGTAGCAAATCGCCTCACTGAAGTTGCAAGTCGTTGGGCTATGGCAAAATCGCAGATCTGATCACTCTCGGCTTCGTAAAGGTATGATAATCTTCTGATCGATTAATCAAAAATCGACTGAAGGTGTCGATTTGAATTTTACACACACACACACACACACACACACACAGACACAGACATACAGACACATACATACACACTTACTTACTTACTTACTTACAGACACACACACACACATACATACACATACACATACATACATACTTACTTACTTACAGACACACACACACACATACATACACAGACACATACATACATACAGACACTCACTCACTCACTAGATAGCTGATAGACTTACTTACTTACTCATTAGATAGCTGATAGAGAGAGTATAACAATGGCAATGTCTTATTTTATCTTCTCGCCACTTGACTTGAGTAGGTCGAATTAAGTCTCTCTGTGGGTTGAATCATTTCTGAAAGAGAGAAGAAAAAGGGAGAGAGGAGAAGGAAGAAGGAGAACGGAGAGAGAGTGGAATTGGAAGACATGAGAGGGAAGGTCGGATTGGCAATTGTACATTCACAAATAATTACACAGAATTTCATGATTTCAAAAGATTTTATTGTGATAAATTCTCTTCCTTAGAACCTGCGCATAATTTTCCCAGAAAAAATAGAAGGTTGTTTATGGGACAACTTTTAGCGTCCCTTTTCTAAATTAGGACGCTAAAAGTAGGGCTTTTGGCATCCCAATTTTAAAAAGAGACGCCAAAAATGCACTTTTGACATCCCTTTTTGTTAAAGGAACTGCACTTTTGATGTTCATTTTAATTTGTTAAAGGAACATCCAATTTGTCAAAAGATATCACATGCTATTAGAATATATGCTTACTTTGTTTTGCCCAGCAAAGTGAGTATTTATCTAGATGCTTGATCTATGTTCAACCATATATACAACTTTCGGAAAATTTTATGAAGCAATCAGTTTATTTACAACTTTTTCGGGACATAAGCGTCTGGTTTAGTTTAATTTAATTCTAAAGGAGGCCAAATTATAAAGTCCTCAAGTTATAGTTTAAAAAAATTTTAAGGATTAAGATGTGGATCTGGGCACGAAGATTCAGGCATGGTATAGTTTTCTTACATACAAAAGTATACATGAAGGTTCTAAAATGGTACTCCCTTTCATTCTAATTATAAGAAATATTTAACCGATTTTGGAGGGATTAAGGAGAGGAGTTAAATTAGTTAATTTTACTAATTTTCCTAAAATGCCCTTATATAAATTTAAAATGATATAAGTAAAAGTGAATTACAACCCACACATATCTCTCTCGACTAATTTTCTTTTCCACACGTTTTCTAATTGAAATAATGATATTACTATATAAACATATATATATGTGTGTGTATGTGTATACATATAGATCTATTTACATACATATACATACATAGATACACACACACACACACATATATATATCTACACACACACAGAGATATATATATATATATATATATATATATATATATATATATATATATATATATATATATATATATATATATATATATGTTTATATATGTGTGTACACACACACATATCTACACATATATATATTGACACACATAAATACGGATATACATATATTTGTACACACACATATATACAAATGCTCCTAATAATAAGTATAAATAGGGGTATTATAGGAAAAATTGACAAAAGTTAAAACTTGTTCTTATAATTAGAACCAAAACCAATTTCAAAATATGTTCCTATAATTAGGACCGGAGGGAGTACTAAATACCACAAAGTTTAATGAATTCTTGTTAGCAGTTTAGTAAGCATGTCAGTCAATAAATTTGTGCAAGAATGTATACATAAAGTTTCTAAGGCAGTAAAAATATCTCGACCATTAAGTCAACAACATTAACCACTTAAACGATTCCCACATATATAGACGGATTACTAACAGTCATTATGCTGTGCAAATGACCTATTGTGGCGGGACAGGCCAATGGAAGTGATAACGTTGTGCAATGTGTGTAGGAATATTTACTTAGTAGCCAACATTAGTTGGCTTAATTACTTGGACATTTTTTCATCTTTTTAAAAATTTCATGTATACATTTGCACCATTTATTGATTGGGATGTTTGCAAAATACTCAGCGTTGATTGACTTAATGATCATGAAATTTTTACACCAGTTTAGAAACTTCATGTATACTTTTACTTCCAATCATATACTCGAGTCCATATTAGGTGTCCAATAATTAGGTGCTTCTTGCTCATATCTCTATTAAAGGTATGGGTATTTTTATTTTTATTTTTTATATATTGTATTTATTTAGATTTGAATTATATGCTGCTTTACAGAAATGTTTTTCATCCGGTATCTCAAATTAATTAGTTTTCACCCTGCATTCGAAATAATTGTCTGTAACACTAGTAGACTGAAAACTAATTAATTTGAGATACCGAGTAAAACATTTAGAAAGCAAGATATAATTTAAATCTAAATAAAGATAATATAAAAATATATGCTCATACCTCTAATAGAAGCACCTAATTATTGGGCTGCACCGTCATATACTCATGAATGCTTAGATTTGCCCATTAACCCAAGATTTAATTAGGGATGAAAAATAAAATGGTAAAAGAGTAAAAATACAAATGTGTTTTACCCTTGGGAGGTCCAAAGACCATATGTTTTTTTTTTTTTGAGTAAAAATACACATGTGGTTATCAAAAGGTACAAAAGTCACACCACATTAAATAAACTGTCTAACAATGTTAATTTTGGGGGTGGGCTCACACCATTTTCATGAAAACACCAAAATGCCCCCACCCTCCAAACCTCCGATTCTTCGATCCAGCAGAGAGAGCCATGAACAATCCGAAACCTTCATGCTTCCATCACCGTCCCTTCACCATCGCCGGCGACTTTCGCCTATTCTATTATTTGGCTCCACATTGCCGGAATCAAAACACCCACCATGCCTCAAAACCTAAGAAGTACTACATATTTCAGCGCGATTCGACTCCATTCTTTAGTACAGGGCTTCATGGATCAAAACCATCAAAGACTAAGAACGCCATTAAAATATGAGAAAAATAGAAAAGATTAAGGGGTGAGAACGAGAAACAAACTCGATCCAACCATTGGCGGCAACAAAATGTAGAGGAGAAATCTTAGCATGGCCTAAGTCTCTTTAAGAACTAGTAGGTCTTCCTCTATCATGGCCTCAAGTACCCGCAAGTCTCCATTCGCAACGGCAACAAACAAAAGGTATTTTCATGGTGTTGCTGCGACTCAGCCTCTAACCTATAATTGATTACCTTTCCCAGCCGTCACGTGAATCGCCAACACAAGAAGGCAAGAGTTGCCGAGCCACAGCACTCACGCCACCTTGAACGGCAGAGGTGGCGGTGGTCGTAGTAGTGGCGACAGACGATCTTACAGTCTTGGAAGCCAAGGCGTGATAGGAGCTAGAGCTAGTTATAATTGAAGGACCTTGGAATTTGACACCGTTTGAATGAAGGGGCAAAATCACGACCGAAAGGAGAGGGGGGATCAGATCAAGTCGGGGATTAAACTGTTGGGATCCGTACACGCAGCGGAATAAAATTTTACAGATCCCTTAGGCGAATCGCTCAACCGCGTTTAGATCAAAGTTAAATTTCAAAACCGTACCTTTGCGTGCTTGCTTGCATTCCATTCTCGTTTGCGCCTCGATCCTCGTGCGTCGTAGACGCCGTACGTGTCGAACGAGGTAACATCTTTTATCCGTGCTTCTTGATCACGTGGGCTAGCACCTTCTTGTTCGATCGACAGAGCCGACTTCATGTGTCCTCTCCCTCTACCGGTATCCACACGAACGGCCTCCAATACTGACGGCAGAGTGCTAGCGCCTCAGTATTCTTGCGTCTCTCTCTTTTTCTCTCTAGGGTTTTGTGTTTTGGCCGTCTAATTCATTCGCATGCTTAATACGACTAGATCAGCCTCTGTTATAGGGTTTCTAAAACCCTAATAATGTGTCGTATTAAATTATTCAAAATTAATCCAATTAATTTCGAATTTTGAATTTGGATTAAATAATATTAATTAAATCTGTCCAATAGATCTAATCTAACTACTTGATCCGAATTAATAGGCTTTCAGATTTAATTTATATTTATAAATTAAATCAAGATATGATATGCTTATATTTAATTTTAAATGAGATCCGATATCTCAGTTCAAATTAAATCTGATATGCAATATCTTTATTCGAAAATTAAATCTGAGATACAATATCTCAATTTATTATAATTATTTAATTTATCAAATAAATTAAATACTATATATATAATATTATTATTATCAATAAATAATATCATTCTTATTTTCGAATTTAATAATACACACACACATCCTAGATTAAATAAGTATTCATTAAATCTTAAACACATTTAAGATTAAATGAACTTGGACACTTTTGCTCGTGTTGGGCTATTCTTGTGTGCGACCCTGTAGGCCCACATGAGATTGGCAGTGGGCCAATACTGTACTAGCCCACAAGTCGCAAGCGGCCTCTAGCAAGACATTGCGACTACCCAATTCACATGGGGATCGTTGATGCGATATAACCTATCGTAAAACCATGTCACGTCCCTTTTGTCACGCGATAACTTGGTCAAGGATGAGGCATAGATGATGTTAACTTCCTGTTCTTGACCATTACTTTCTCGATTCTTGAGTAGTCTAATTGAAACGGAAACTCATTTCCATCGTAGTATGACCATACATTTCTCAGACTCACTCATCGAGGGGCCCAGTATTATCTCTCTACAAATGTGAGGGACAAATTTCATCTTGACCATTCACATTCCTCTGCATGAAAACCACTGATCCCGATCCAAGCCTTTATCATCACCCTAGGTCAAAGGTGACTTTTGACTAGGTCAAAGACCACGACTCATCATGTAGGAATTCATGATGATCTCAGTCAAAGGGCGTTGTGACGCGTTATACATGAGAAAAGCTTATGACTTATTCCATGCAAACTTTCTCATAATGGGTCACCCAAAGACCTTGTACTCTTACAAGTGCCCATGATGACTTTGATTCGTATATCCATACCTCATCAAATTCATACTGGTCTTATCTCATCTTCGCTCTTGCGTAGATGATTGACCAGGGACATTTAGGATAATCTATTAGATATATCCTAAAGGACTTACCCTAAAGTATACGATTATCAATGTAAACATGCTAAACGAAATGATAACTTAAAGAGAATACTTTAAATAACATAAATGTAATAAAGTATAATGACTTACCCTTAAAGTATAATTTGCAACAGACATCACTTTTAGGTCCTTTTTTTACCATTCAATTATGATTCCCACAGAAAAGAGGTCAGATTAAACATCACTGCTTTTTGTTTTGGGTCAACAATTTAAGCTCACTGATTGGCTTGACGGAAAAATCTTTCATAATAATTATTTTTGGGGTCAGGAATATTAGTACATCGTACATGGAATCAATCATTTTGTTCTGATTTGATTCTTCTTTCTTGAAGCATTTTAAAAAGATGGCCGAGAATTGATGTGGCATGCATATTTTCTGAGTCAGCCCTATAACAAACAAACAAACAAAAAAACCCTCATGTTTCCGTAATTTGGCATTCGAAATATTATTTTTTTTGTATTATGAATTTAAACGTTATTATTTATTAACTAAGATTACAGTTTTCGACCTGAGTCACTGTCACTGTTAACCACCAAAAAAATACAAGACACAATATAATCTGTCGAGGATTTTTATTGGGCGCATGCACATCACCTCATTATAACACAGAAACTGACAAAAGAGAAAATATATAATGCCTAAATGGAGGAGATGTTTCACGACAGTTTTGGAGATTATTGAATTGGTCAAGTATTCGAAATCTTATAATAAAAATACAATTTTAGAATGCATAAAAATTACTACTATTGCCTACATAACCAGGGGCGGAGGCACACTTATGCCAATGGGTGCAAGTGAGCCCATAAAATTTTTTAAAAATATATATTTTGTGAAGGAATTATAATACAATAAGTGTGATTAGATTAAGTGGTTAGGCTTCAGTGTTCATTATCAACAGGTCCCTGGTTCGAACGACTCTACCCCTTTTTTTTTTTGCAATTTCATTTCCTTCATTCAGAGTGCACGACTCCCCTTTGGCCATTTCCTTCCCTTTACGGCTTTACCCCCACCGGCGACTCCCCTTTCCTCCCCTTTACCCCCACCGGCCACCGCTCATCTCAACGGACTTGGCTTCCTTCAGACTTCAGAGCACGACTCTCCTTTCCTCCCCTTTTCAAGACCCTAGTTCTTGAAATCCCACGGTTCCCACTTCCCAGTCGGCGCAGATTGAAGAACCCGATTGGAGAGCAAGTTTGAAGTTCCTTGCCGGTGGGAGCTTTGACCCGATTTAGGATTCAAATTGCCGTTCTTCAAATTGCTACTCTCGACTTCGACACGCACGAATCGACTGGGCTTTTCAAGGTTCTTTTTCTGGTCTCCTGATTCTGGTTTCGTTTTCATCGGCTTGATTCTGGTTTCCTTTTCTGGTTGGCTTTTCAGAACGTGGAGATTTCTGCTTCTTTTCGGCGAGCTTCTGGAGTTCTGGCCATCTGGGTAATTGAGTAATCTATGGATTCTTAGGAATTTAGATTCAGATTTCTGAACGTGCCTGATTTCTACTCAGACGAATGGGATTGATACTAATCATGATTTCTTCGATGTTTGTGGATTAGTTGTTTGCCAAGGAAAGCCAATTGTTAGTCATGTTTGGCGATAAGGTTTTTAGGACTTAGATTTTACCTAGAATGTCAAATGATTCTAGGTTGTGGTGAGGGTGGAGGGTCTGATAAATCACTTTGCTAAATATGTGGTTCATGAAGGACAGGACAGGACATTTGGGGAATGGTATTTTGTAAGAACTTGCTTAGGTTTTATGTTTTTGTGTAGTGCATTTGGCATGAATAGTTGAGTATGTGTCACATTTCACCTTAATGGCTAGACTGGTAACTATGACCAAAGATTGTAAAGGTGTTGACAATACACATAAAAAATAACTCTTTTTGCAAAGCTTCAGGAAGCTTTCAGAAAATACAATGTGGATTTGACAGACAATAATCTGTGAAATTTCCTGAGTTCCCTTCTTAATTATGGTAGTTGTTAATACTTAATATCTCTTTGTTGTTCATGTTTATTACAGAAGAATGGACTGGAGCAGTCAGTCCTTTACTTTATGTTCTGTGCTTCGTTTTCCAGATACATAACTTATGATTGTATTCTGTTTTCTTACTGTGATATGTTGATTTTAATATCTCCTAATTGCCATTAAGCCTTGATCATTAGGATTCTAGTGTATGGTTTATTCTAATTGAAGTGCAGTCCTGTTATTTTGTTTGCTGCTACCCTCAACCTACTGTAACATTTTCATGTCATTGGTGCTGAAATTAATGCTTATCATCATATGTTCTGATTAATTAGAATCAATCCTAATAATATACAATGAAATCATATCAAGACAAATCATATCAGAATCAACAAGAAGAATTAAAATCCATAAAAATTTTTTTACACTAATTGTGCACCCATAAACTCTGATTCCTGGCTCCGCCACCTTTGTACATAACACATGGATGATATATATATATATACACACGATGCATAGACTATGTATTATAGATATTTATTTAGGTTTTGAAAGACAATTAATTTTTGAGTAAATACCATTTCTGGTCTCAGACAAAAAACATTGACCCCATTTTGGTCCCTTACAAAAAAATCGACCATTATTCGTCTTTTTTATAGGACTAAAAATGACCTTTTGGAAATTTGTGAGGAATCAAAATGTCAACCAATCGACCCTTATTCGTCCTTTTTATGGACTAAAAAGGACTTTTTTTTAAAGGACCAAAATGGGGATTGCGTTTTTTGTCGGGGACCATAAATGATATTTACTCTTAATTTTTCTTGCATTGTACTCATATGATGCTTAGGTCAAATTCATCCTTTTGGCAAAAAAAAAAAAAAAAGTTTGATCATATATACTACATCTAGTTTTAAATATAAGATATAGTTTATAGTACAAGACTAAGAGTAATAATATAAAATCTCGTTTATAGTGTAAATTGGATTATAAAAGAGACCTTATATTAATGATCAGAGGTAGTACATAGTTAAGAGAAGAATTTTTTGGAAAATATGAAAATAATCAACTATATGTCAGACAAGGATTAACAAACACTTCATGTTTGGTGCTCAAGAATGTAAAATTAAATATATTTTATTCGATCTGGCCCAAAAAAAAAAGATACTTATTTGAATGTAATCGCAATCAACGGAATAATATAAAAAGACATTATTGGAAATACAACTATTACAGTATTTATTTATTTTTAACCCATCTCAACATTATTTGGATACCATTTCTTTAGTGGACATACAATCTATCCAACGGATGTATAGGAATCAGTTTAAACTTTAAAAGATGACCAGCAATATATTATTGCCTAACAGGCACACTAAGTTTATTGTGTTGAAGATGAGAAGCATCGCACAGGGATTAGAACATAACGATTCACTTAAGGCTTTGAGACCTTTACGACACGGGTAATAATGATAATGATATCGCCTACAAGAGTAAGCAGTTCCAACCCACTAATTTTGAAAAAAATCTCTGAAGGTGATGACAATTTACCTATAGGTCAGTACGTTTTTTAAGTTACACTTTATTATTACTTAATTTAAGTTTAATTTGTGTACAAATATATTAAATTCACAACTAACATTTTCTCCACACATTTTTTCTAAGGATGGCAACCAATATTGATTTACAAAATTATGCTTATCTTATTGTAATCCTCTATATATTTTTTTTTAAAAAAACCAATGGATTGTTTTTAGCTGTTTCAAACACGCTACAAAGTAAAATCCAACCGCTACAAACATCATCACATCAACCGTTACAAAAACGTCACATAAAACGCTACAAGTATTACGCAAATATCCCTATAAATCCCTCGTCACACCTCATTTCACATACTATTTCATTTCTTCTTGCCCACCTTCTCTTTTGTTTTCTCTCACCCATCAATGTTTTCTAGAGAGGTTAAGTGCTGAACAAGCTAATCAAATATGATAATTTTTTTTTTTTTTTAAAAAAAGTGATTTTGTTTTTCTATAATTCTCTGATAATAATTATTTTTGTTTTAATCCAGAAAGGACATTCCCTTAACATTCTTTCTATAGTCATAAAAATTCATTTCATAATCAAATATCATCTAGTAGAGAACATAATAATTTCATATCATCTACACATTCTCAGTATTATAGGGCTAATGATATATCATATGTGACAGAATATATCATTTTTTCCAGTGAATAGCAAATGACGTAGTTTGGTTTGGTTTCCACTTGCACTAGCAACCAACTACTTGAGATCTTCAAAAGCTCCGTAGTGTACAGATCTTCAAATTCATCAACCTCTTGAGATGACTTGCAAATAGTATCACAACTATAGTACTCCATCAATTGACCAAGTAATAAAGAGTACATGTATTCATTTATCTAGTTTTCACACTTTCAATTGTTGGGCAAAGAATAGTTCTACTATTGAAGTAATCCGAGTTAGTTAAATTTTCAAGCAAATCTGGTTAAGTGGCTGACACAATAGCCTATATAGGATTGTCAAGGTTACGAATGAAGAATTTGTCTGGAATCTCAACCTACGCAAGTGCAACTGAGAGAGAGAGCGAGAGGTGCTATCACTACTCGCTACTGTGATTCTTCTTTAAGTTGGACGAGCTTGGTGAGGGAGAAGGAAAGGGGTAAATCTGGGTATATATATAAATTTTGAAACCTCACCTAGCAGGGAATTGGCTTCTGGATCGTGATAAGCAACTAATAACCTGCTCTACCGAGAACTGGTTTGTGATGTGGGTGAGGTTTTTTTTTTCTTTTTTTTTTAATTGTCATAGTATTTTTATAATATTAAGATGTTTTCCATAAGTTTTATTTTTAATTTAAATGATTTATTTATAAAATTAAAGAACATTTACATGCGTTTTATGAAGAAATACATAGTTCAAAATTTTGCAAGATAGTTACTTGTTATTCTTTTTTTCTCCGCCAAGTGCTTTGTTATTCAATAATTCAAAATTTGAAGATTGTATAGTTAGAACTTTTATGGATTTGTGGATAAAAAAAATATATGGATTTGGATTTCTTAATTAAGGCTCTATCAGTTGGGCCTCAATTGATATGTTGATCATTGGACTATGATATCATGTTATGTGAAATAAGTTATAGAGGAGAACACAATAATTAAGGAGGGAGGACTAAATTAAGGAAAATGATAATTGTATGGTGTATCATATTAACTAACTTAGCTATCTTTCTTAATCTAATCAAATTAGATAAATATATTTTATATTAAGGACAAGAGAGAAAAGACGTGAGACACAAAGTAAGAAGGCGCTAACACATTGCCGTACGTGTTGGAGAGCTGTTCGATGTAGATACCGGTAGAGGGAGTGGATTCGTAGAGTCGGCTCCTAGAGTTTGATCGAGCAAGAAGGTGTTAGCCCACGTGTTCGAGAAAGGACGCATACAAGCTTGTATATGTATGGTTTCTCTAACGAACCTTGATTTAAACGCCGTTGATAGATCCTCTTTATGGGATTCGTAAAATTTAATGAATGAGAATCCTTCCGCTGCGTGTACGGATCCCAATATCGATCGTCTTTCAACCTTTAGTGTTTAGTCACAGATCCTCGAGGTGAAACCTAGCATGATTTCTCCAGGTCCTTCGCTGCTCGATATTGCTTTTTCCCCCAATTTCAATCGCCTAATTTTATTTGACTTTTGTAGTCAGCAATTTAGGGTTCCAGTTGCCTTCTTCATATTCCACTTCATTGTATACGACACCATTTTTAGTCAAACAATCCAACTTCATGGTCAACATCTTCACATTAACAAAATATGTGACTTTTGCTCCATTTTTGTAACTACATTGTCACTTTTGCAAAAAAAAAAACACTTTTTGTTGGGCACACTTTTAAAAAAACTACATGTGTATTTTTTCACTTTAACCCATATAAAAATTACTACTATTGCCTACAACACATGTGTGATATATACGGTGCATATACTATGTATTATAGATATTTATTTAGGTTTTGAAGGACAATTACTTTTTCTTGCAGTGTATATGATGTTTAGGTCAAATTCATCCTTTTGGGCAAAAAAAAAAAGATCATATATACTACATCCGGTTTATAATATAAAATCTTGTTTGTAGTGTCAAATACACTATAAAAGAGATGTTATATTAATCATAGAGATAGTGTATAGTAAGAGACAAATCTTTTGTAAAATAGGAAATTAATTAACTATATGTCAGACAAGGATTAACAAACATTTCATTTTTGGTGCTCAGAATCTTATATTAAATACTACCTACGGTCCTAATTATAATAACATTTTTGTAATGTAAGTTGTACTATAAAAGTGTTCAAATTGAGCAATGTGGAATGAAGGATTCTCATCCTCTCCCCTCAAGGATCGTCATCCTCTCTCCTGGGAACCCAGACTTTGGTATAAATTTAGATGACCTGAAAGTTTGGCGGCGAGAGCAACTGAAGGTCAAACACAGGATTGCTTTACGGATTTCACACGCGTGCTCAAGAAAAGTCAAACCTAATCGGAAAACGCGGCTAGGACCAAATGAAATCTCCAAAAGGTTTCATCAAATGACTTAAGTGCAAATCTTAAAAGGTTTTGCATAGGGACCTAAGCGCAAACCTTGAAAGGTTTCATAAAGAGACCTAAACGAAATCTCAAGTGGGTTTCATAAAGGGACCTAAAAGAAAATCTCAAAAGGTTTCATAAAAGGACCTAAACGAAAATCTCAAAAGGTTTCACGGGGACCTAAGTGAAAATCTCAAAAGGTTTCGTACGGTGACCTAAGTGAAACTCTTAAAAGGTTTCGACGGGGACCTAAGTGAAACTCTTAAAAGGTTTCGTACAGGGGACCTAAGTGGAACTCCTAAAAGGTTTCGTACAGGGACCTAAGTGAAAATCTTAAAAGGTTTCATACAGGTTGCACAAACAGTAAGTATTTCCCATTTGTTGTGATTTGCTTAGATGTTATTAAATGCGGGAATATAGACCGGATAATTAGCCCTGGATAAATTGCTACGAAAGCAAATTGGGCGGATGGACGAAATCCAATCCACAAAGCCGGGTGTCCTATAATTAGGACATGAGGGTATATTTTATTCGGCAAAAAAAAAAAGATACTTTATTCGAATGTAATCGCAATCAACGGAATAATAAAAAGACAACATTGGAAATACAACTATTACAGTATTTATTTATTTTTAACCCATCTCAACATTATTTGGATACCATTTCTTTAGGGTATGTTTGGTTTGAGGGAAGGGGAGGTGAGGGAGTGGGAGGGAAAGTTGAGAGAGAAATATTTTCTCTCATCTTTACAAAATTGCCCATGGATAATTTTCAATATTCCTAAAATATACTCTCAACAAAAAAAAATATTCACTTTATTAATGGCAAAATGGTTAATATCCTCCCCAAAAAAAATTTTCCCCCTCAAACCAAACATGCTGACATACAATCTATCCAACGGATGTATAGGAATCAGTTTAAAGTTTTGCTTGAAATTTTGGATCCTTTTTTTTTTTTTGATTGGGTATTAATTCACCGTCCGGGGCAACTAGCAACTAACTACTTTTTGAGTTATCCAATGTCCATGTATGGTTGCGCTAATCCCGGAAACCTTTTCGGCATGAAAACCCAGACCAGCAAGGAGTAAGGCCCTTCTTATTTCATGGGCCCAATTTCTTTTTATTGTTTTATTGTAGCAAAATCCAAATAAATAATTAGGCTGGGCCCATTTGATAAACATACCCCTGAATATCCTTAAAAATTAGCACTTAACTAACGGGGTTGGTATAAGTGGTAAGTGGCTTGTGTCGCTTAAGTAAGGTCTCGAGTTTAAGCCTAGTGAATGCAGAAAAACTCGGTTGGGAGACTCTTCCACCATAGCAATGTACGCGACGCGGGTCAGATCCGGATTAGTCAGGGCGAAGCTTTGAATACACGATAGGCAACAACAAAAAACAAAAATTAGCATTTATAAATATTGTTTTATAAGAAGATGATTTATTAAAATAAGGTAAAATGATATACACAAAAAAGGAATCTAACACTCCAAATTTAATCTTTGATAGTATCTCGAACAAAATTGTTTCTAACCCCTCGTCCTTGGGTTCAACTGGTAAGGGGGTCAGTCTTCCTCACCTCAAGGGAGGGGGTTCGATCCCTGCGTTGGTCAAGGCGCTGGGGGAGGCATCCTAGGGGTCTGGAAAGCAGTGGAAACGCTGATAGAGGTGAAGGCATGTGTACTCTCTGTCCAATATGCCCTGCGGACTGGGCTCCAAGCGCCCTGCCCTTGAATTGTGGGTGAGCTCAACCCCTTTCCTAAAATTTCTTATATCAAAAAAATAAAAAATAAAAAACAAAATTGTTTCTAATAAAAAGATATATGTACTTTAAAAAATATTTTTGACATTGGATTAAAATAATTATAAGGGCTAAAAAATAAAAAATTCATTATTAAAAGTAATAAATCAATACTTAAAAAACACACATGCACAAAAAATGACAACGCACTTAATATATTTTATATCAAATTTAGGTTATAATATACAAAATTCTTTCAATTTTAGGTCAGCTGCATATAACCATTGACATGTCAAAATTTTAAATTTAACAATATTGAAGCATAAACTTTTAATATTAAAGCCAATGACCTTATTCTTTTTCTTAGCTAACATAACTATTAAAATTAAAGCGAGCTCTTATTTTCATATCATTGGACGATGCCACCATCTTCTTCATACCCAAAACAGTGTAATTGTTTAGTTTGAAAGTTCGATTTTCAGTGATGTGTGTAAAGAGGTCTCATGACCAGCACTAGAACCATTTTAAAAAAATGTACAGCTGTTTTTTTACCAAGTACAACTATAATTACGCACGTGGGTTAAAAGAAAATTAGATAAAAGGGGACTCCGCCGTAAAAAGGGGAAGCAGTTTTTTTTTTTTTTTTTTTTTTTGAGAATGAAAAGTTTTGGAGGGGTTCGACATCAGTCCCCCACCAAGGCCAGGGCACGGCCCCGGGCTCTATGAGCACTTACTGGGGACTTACGAGATCGCCTACCAAAGGAGTCCCAGCGACGGCAGAGGGGATTTAACCCACGACCCAAGGGCCTAGTCTTGGATCCCTTTCCATCTATGCCAACTCACATTGGCCAGTTTATTTATTTAATTAACCTGAAGAAGCCGTTTAATGAATTTGCTTCCGAATTTTTTGGGGGTGTTATTTGGATTTTTGAAGCCAAGAGAAAAAAAAAATCTTCAAACTGTCTCTGTGCCTTTATTGGACCCCTTCTCAATTTCTTTCGGCCGATGTGGCTCCACATTATCTTCATTTTCACTGTTTTAAATATAAGATGTAATTGATTTATTTTTAGATATTAATGAAGCTAAATAAGTTATTTAATCTATCATATATATTATATATCTTTAGATTATATTATTTCAGTTTAAAAGTTGAAAAAAATAATTTAGAGAAAAAAATTTATAAATATAAATATTTTATAATAATTTAATTATCTTTCTTAATATTTCCAAAAAAAATTAACTCTATTTTTTATTTAGAACTTGAAAATGGAGTATTTATTTATTATTATTATTATTAATTATTGTATTTCTATATCCTGAAAAGTGGAGAACTAATTCATTTTGAATTGGAATTACACTGTTCTCGATGGCTGCTCCATGATTGCTTTCAATTATTCTACCTATGACCTGAAACTGGATATGGGCAAATAGCTTTTTCATGAGCATGACATGTACACCACTATAACATAGGGTATTGTTAAAAGAATAATTTGATTTAAAATATAAGTCATTTATAATTTTTTATGCCCATTTTTTCATTTTTTCCCTATAATTAATACTCCTTTCAAATGTATCCATTCATTGAATTTTCAAATACATTTTTTAATAAGGATAAAAGAGAAAAAAATTAATTTATGACATATTTAATAAGTTAATGTTACTCCTTATTTTCCGTAAATTAGTTAAAATGCCCTGTATTTTGGATTATATGAAGTATTTGATTTTTTTAATGAGATCCACATAATTAATTATTGAGATAGCAGCAGCAACATTAGCAATAATTTAAGTGCATGTTTTTTTTGGGATCAAATCTAGATAACTTCATTATTAGAAACAAGATGATACAAACGAACTGAGAAACGCAATCAAAAACCAGCAAAAGGAAAGTAAAAAGAAGAAACAAAAACACATGAAAGCAACAACCCGCAAACTAAAAATTGCTAAAGAGACGGGTCAGCCAGGATCAATGATAAGAGTCTGCACCGAGGCTGTATCCTGCTGACGCCTAACGCCCTTCAGATCTGCTTCCAGAATTTGAGACAAAAGAGGTAAGGATATTTCTACCCACCCAATAGGGCACACCCCTTTATTAGTGTTTGCAGCAAGCCAATCTGCTGCTTGGTTCCCCTGACGAGGAGTGAAGTGAAGAGAGAAGCTGGACTCAGATTCAAGAGCATATAAGATATCATCTAGGATGCCACGGGACTTCCATTCACAAAGATCATGGTGATCCTTTTCCACACAGCGTTTGAGTAATTGACAATCAGTCTCGAAAGTGACATTTTTATTCCCCAGGTCATGAGCTATCATCAAAGCTCTTTTCAAGGCTAATGCTTCGGTCATGAAAATCGAGATCAACTTAACTTTATCAATAAAGGTCCACAGAACACTACCCCAATGGTCTCGGCATATCATGCCTATCGCAGCTAATGCAGAAGACTCCATATATGAGCCATCTAGATTGACTTTCAGAGTGTGTGCATCAGGTGGGCTCCATCAGGTAGGGTGATTAATCTTAGAAGGTGAGACCTCTTCAGTGTAGACCGGGAACATCACATTCCAATAGCTCAGAATGGCCACTGATAAGAGCACTATCATAATCATTAAGAGAGCCATTGGGTTTCATGATCTCAACCCACCATTGCTTGAAATTTCGAATCTGCATAAGATCACTCCTGAAAGAGAAATTACTCCCAAACCACACGCAACGAACCCAGGGGCAATGGAAAAAAGAGATGTTCCAGAGATTCACCAAGGTCATGACAGATGAGGCACATCGCCATGGGGCCTCTCTTTCTTTTAACAAGGGCTCTATTTGTGGCAATAGCATCAGAAAGAGAGCGCCACATGAAATTAACAACTCTAGGGATAGCTTTGATTTTCCACGTCCTCTTCCATACTTCTTGTGAGATCTGAACCGACGAGCCTGCAATCTGGGGTGGCACCGTGGAACTGGTTGACGTGAGGTAGTACTTGAGTTTCACAGAGTAGATGCCATTTTTGGCTAGTGTCCACCTTAAGCGATCATCAGTAGTCATTCGAGGAAGTGGGATCTATGTAATTGCATCATAGGTCCGATCATCAATATACCGCTTGATGGATTGAAGGTTCCAAGTCCTACTATCAGCATCAATTAGTGAGGCTACCTGTAAATTTGATTGTTTAAGCCTTGCTTCCTCAGTAACCAGCCTGTAGTTGGGAAGAGAGGGGATCCAATTGTCCTTACAGATCCGAGCAGACTGCCCATTCCCCAGTTGCCAGCAAAGATCATCTTTGATAAAGTCTCGCCCTTCTAGAATGCTCACCCAGCACCATGATGCTCTATGCCCTTTTTTTGCATCCAGGAATACACCATTTGGGAAGTAAAGACTGTAACATCCCAAAATTTGGATTGTAGGAATTAAGATATGATATGAGATTGATTATGGAAAATTGAGCCTTAGGTATTTCTATATATATATATATATATTGGAATTTAAAACATATTTTTTTGTAATTTAAGGATAAATAGTTGGGAATAAATTTCTGGCCTAAATATCTTAGAGATAATATTTTATGGCCTAAATGAATTATTTGAGGAAGAAAAATCCTTAAATGGAAATAAGGATTTATTTCCATCAAGTATTCAATGTTGCTATCAAATTGGAAAAAGGTGTATAAGTGTGGGAATTTAGTGTTCATATATGTACCTATAATGTGCAGCCAACATACTCTCTAATATCCATTCGATTCATATATTCTTTGTGGCTTCAACGAGACACAGCCCAATACTTTTTCAATTACAAGCTAGTCGGCCCTTGTACTTAGCACCCATATTTCTCAATGCCCATTCCTCCTTCTCATATTTTTTTTAGTCAGACACGTAAAGGCAAACACGCAGTGAACACAGAGTCTTTGAGAAATCAGCAACGCCATACTCCATCGTCAGAATATCTTACTTTCGGCTTCCACTGTACACGTAAACTCAAACGCACCATGCTTCTCGAGCAACACAGCCTCACCCACGTATACCCAGCAGTCCGTTCCTTCTCCTTGGACTGGATCTTTAGAGAATTATATAATCATTGTTTCATTCATGTTCAAACTGTGCCTTCTTAATCAGCGTTCTTTGTTTTCTTTATCATTCACACTACCTCCACCAAGAGAGAACGAGAAAGAGAGAGAAGGTGAGGGAGAGAGAAAGTCCCAGCGATGGCTGCTCTGTTTTGAACCCACAAAACAGAGGTGGAAGTGTCGGTGAGAAGCAAAGAAATTGAGTGCACAAGCTTAAAAACTAACAAGGTAAATCTTTGAGCTTGTCTTCACTACACACACTATATATATATATGCTACGTTGCTGCATGAGGAAGGAGAAAGGAATAAGAAAAAGCTGATTTGTATATATATATACATGTCGTGGTATTTGGAAAGAAAGAGAGGAAAAATGCTGTCATATCTTGCTGATATAAATGAACAAACTGAACACACACACACACCTGCGTTGCCGATAAAAAAATCTGAAACATTGCAGATATATAAAAGTGGTTGTCTTGTTTACCATTATATATATATATATATACCCGTTTGAACTTGTTGCCTTCACTGCACACTTATACATATATAAACCAAACTTGAAATTTTGCTATATATATATATAACGTAGTATAAGTAGAAGTATATATATAAGTATATATATATGTTGATATATATATGAGATACATACATAATCGTATATTGTGTGTGATATATATATATATACTAAGAAACCAAAGCTTTGTTGATCTGGTTGGAGTCGCTGTTATGCATCGGGAAAATATAGTTTTTGACCATGAAGCTTTTTGTTGCTATATATACATATAGGGGGAGAAAATAAAGACACGTGATTTAAAAATAAATAAATAAATTGCTGTCATATATTACTGCTTATCGGGAAACTCACGTATATATATACATACATTTACTTTGGGAAAATATGAAAGACTTTACTTACTGTGTATTGAAAGTATTGGTATATATAAATAATCGCTGTAGTTGGGAATAAAAGAAAAGCTGGTTTTATATTTATATATGTATAATAATAATAAAATGTATTTTATGTTGTTAGTATTTAGAAACTCCTACATAATTGGATCTAATCTAACTAATTCCTATATTATTTCACTTATAATGTCATTTGCAAAATAATACATATATAACCGTATGTATCACATTTAAAGTATATTTTTATATGGTGTATTGGTCTTGCAAACTCCTAATTTAAAGTATTAGGGATAGCCTGTGAGAGTTAGAATAATTATAATAAAATAATTATAATAAATAAATGTTATTATTATTTATTATTATCCGGAAAGAGAATAAATAATAAAGGGTAGTTTAAGGTTTTAGAATAGTTCGAGTAATATGTTAATAGAAATTTATGTGTGTAATTTTGTAGACTCTCATTAAGAGCTTTGGAGTGACACTTGTGTGTGTTACCTGTACGTTAGCGAGTAACAGGTAACTCTGAATATTCTTCCATATACTTGTAAATTGTGTGTGATTGTGAAATACTATATTTTATTTAAAATTAGATGACTGAATCATATGTATAGGTGTATGTATTGTAAATTGATATTTTATATGAATTGAAACATGATTTATTGTTACTGAACATATTTGTCATGGCGGATGTATTTGTGATGGGATGGAGTAAGGAGGGATTTGTATGTTGAGATCTTTTACCACGTGGTATGTCATCACTCGGTGCACAGTGGATGACATTTGTCAGGGCCCCTTCTTCCATGTTTTCCTTTGGCCGGGATTGCATTGGAGCTGTGGGACATGGGACACCTCCTTAGTTGTATTCTTTTAAGGAGGGGAGCCATAGTCCATGCTTAAGCTCTATACCTTTGGCCGGGTGTATCTTAAGTTTTGGTGAGCTTGAGACAATCCAGTCACATGGACGAGTTTCTATTGGACTATGTGTTAGCCTATGGCTCCAGTTCGCGGTTGAGGATGGACGGTGTATAGGGAGGTCATGCATACTGCATATTGTATAATAGTACGTTTCACATTGACATATTGATAATTTATGTTGGATGAATTTATGGTATATACAAATATATATATGTAATCAGCTCCTGCGTTTTTGTCATATATGACTTACTTGTGTACGGTAGAAACTTTCAGTTACCGAGATGTAAATCTCACCCTATATTAAAAATCTTCGTGTGATTGTTCAAGTAGGGAGCAAGGGAAAGAACCTATGGAGTGAGCCTTGAAGGCTCGGTTGTGCTCCTAGAACTTATGTTATGTTATTCTATTTTCCATGACTATAAGACTTCCGCTTTGTATTTTATTATTAAGTATTTTGGGAATTTATGTTGACTCAAAAATACATTCTTAATGGATTTAGTTACGTATTTTAATGATTTGGATGTTGAACATCCTTGTTAGAGCTATTTCAAGTGTTTTGGCCAAGATTTTGGATGTTGAATTTTGGGGTGTTACAAAGACTTCTCAGAACTTGGACCCACAAATCATTGGGATGTTGGGTTAACCGCCAGGCTGTCTTAGCTAGGAGAGCATTATTAAATTTTGTGAAGTCTCGGAAGCCTATACCCCTTTCAGTTTTCGGCCTTGTAAGTTTTTGCCACGACACCCAATGAGTTTTATGTTGTCCTTCCCACCAGAAATTTGACACCAGACTACTAAGTTCTTTACAGGTTCTGTCTGGAAATTTGAAACAAGTCATGGGGAAGATTGGGATGGTGTTGATGACAACCTTGATCATAATCTCTCTCCCTACAAATGAAAGGTATTTGCTGCTCCATCCAAGGACTTTTTTGCTCAATTTCTCACGAACATATGCGAGCGCCTGATGCTTGGTCTTCCCCCAAACACTAGGGATGCCCAAGTATTTGCCTTGATCCACACTTTCACTGATGTCGAGGATGTCACATGTCTCCGTTCTGAGTGGTTGTGGGGTATTGTTTGAGAATACAATGCTTGATTTCTCCAAATTGACTTATTGTCCAGACGCTAAGCTGTATTGTTGGAGCGTAGTAGCCAGAGCTTGACAATTCTGGGTATCTGCCTTCATAAAAAAGAGGGCATCATCTACGAAGAAACTATGAGACAACATCGGTCAGTTATTGTTAAGCTTAATCCCAGTTAACCGGTCGTGTAATAAAGATTTGTTAATCATGCATGAGAGGACTTCCAGGGATAGTATAAATAGATAAGGTGATAAGGGATCGCCCTGTCAGAGGCCTCTCCTCGGGAAAATTGATGCTATTTTCTCCCCTGCAATACATAAGTTGAGGTGAACAGTTTCAACACAATTCATAACAAGGTTGACCCATTTCTGTGAAAACCCAAATCTTAGCAAGACCTTCCTTAAAAAGTCTCATTCAACCCTATCGTAGGCCTTACTCATGTCCATTTTTAAGGCGAGTTCAAACTTGTTGCCAGTTTTCTTTCGTCTTAAATAATGGAACACTTCATGGGCTACGATGATGTTATCCTGAATTAGTCCGCCTGGAACAAATGCCCCTTGGTTAGGAGAGATGCATTTTTCAAGGCAACACTTCATTCTATTGGCCAACACTTTTGAAATAATTTTATATGAGAAGTTGCAAAGGCCAATAAGTCTAAAGTGTGAGACTGTTTCAGGCTTATCAATCTTTGGGATAAGAGTGATGTTGGTTCCATTAATTTCATTAAGTGGAAGACTCATATCGAAAAAATCTTTTACCATTTGAATCGTAGAGTCACCCACCTCGTCTCATGAAAACTGGTAGAATTTACCTGAGAAACCATCGGGGCCTGGGGCTTTAAATCCACCAAGATCAAAGACTGCTAGTCAGACTTCTTCTCGAGTGATAGGTTGCAGAAGGAGCGCATTTGTGGCGTCATCAACTTGAGCTACCACTGAGTCCATAACTGTGGCCAAGTGTCTAGGCCCTGAAGGAGAAAAAAAGTTGTTGAAATAATCTACGGTTATAAGAGTCTAGGCCCCGGGCTCTAATGAACGTTCTGGAAAGTCGCCCCTGTATTTTTGGGGATTCATACCGCAAGACTCTACCCACAACATTGGCCAAAGTTATAGCATTCTCACAATGAAAGGCGATATGCGGTAGACCATGAAACTGTATCCAAAATGGACACCAGTCGAAGCATACCTCCTGAAAGATCATGTAGTCATCCCAAGGTTGGATATTCAGCAAGGCGCCTTGTATAGACCACGGCCTTCCCTTTAGCACACGGTGGTGATCCTCCTGCCTTGTGAAATGGAACAGGAATGCATTTTTGTCGGGCATCTCATGGATTTCCATTCCTTTGTCAAGTCCCCATCCCTTTTTGATCATGGTGACAACTATACCGCGGTTGAGACTTTTATCAGTTTCCAATCGTCCTACAAGGGCACGACCCTTTTGGCCGTTGATTGGATTATTCAGGTTCAGATGTACTTCCTTGGAGCACTTGGCCCCACTGCTTGAATTGCCTATCTCCATTTGCTGGTGGTTGAAGGTTTCTGCAGTTCTCACGTATCTTTAGAGCACACAAAAATCAGACAAGGACAGAATGGTTAACGAGGTGGTTGAGGTTTGATGAGGTAGAGGAAAAGGAGCTCTCACACAGGGGAGGGATGTCTCTCACAAAGGAGAGGGAGGTTTCTCTCATAGGAGAGAATTTGCATCAGAAAATATACATAATTTAAGTGCATGTTCATTCCCTGTATTTTAAATCAAATGAAGTATTTGATTTTTTTAATGAGATCCACATAATTAATTATTGAGATAGCAGCAGCAACATTAGCAATAATTTAAGTGCATGTTCATTCCCTGTATTTTGGATCATATGAAGTATTTGATTTTTTTAATGAGATCCACATAATTAATTATTGAGATAGCAGCAGCAACATTAGCAATAATTTAAGTGCATGTTCATTCCC